>CADDXX010000284.1:729529-775379 GCA_902810485.1 Alauda arvensis
CCAAAAAAACCCCACATTATTTACAGTGCAAGATGTGAGCAAGTACTTGAAATTCTGGGACACACTCCCGTGGCAGGCAGCAGGACTGAGCCCCCACCCCAGGCTGGGGCAGCAGGCTTTGCATAACCCAGCCACCACTTTGTTTATGTCCCACCACTTTGTTTTGTTACAGTGTCACCAAGGACAGCTCACCTCCTTCCCATGAACAGCAGGTCAGCTTTAAGTTGCCTGAATCATTTGGGAAAAAAATAAGCCTGAGGGCAGACCCAAATCAAATCCTCCCAGCTCAAATGCCTGTGATCACAGGGAAACCAGAGCCCAGAGCTCAGCTTGGCTGCTCTGGGCTGTTTCTGTGACCAAAGGCAATCCCAGAGCATACCCAGCCCAATTTTCTACCAGCCAATATTGACAGGCACAACAGTTTTTAATTGGTACTCTGAGAAGCAGCACAGAGAAYGAAACAAAATTAATGCAGGTATCCCAGAGAGAACTGCAGCAGAGGAGGCCAGAATTAAAGGAGATTCACAGTCCTTTAACTGTTGAATCTTTCCCCAGGCATTTTGGTTTCTGAAATTTTGTTTCTTCGCCTTATCTGGGTATTTATACAGTTAATAAATAATGAGAGCTAGTGACTCAGTTGCACAAAAAATAGGTTTTTCAAATTGCAGGTATAGCAGAGTATTACCTTTTTGCAACCACACAAAATGTTTTGGGAATCAAGCTGTAAAGTCACAATGAGTGCAGTAAATCAGATGACATCTGCATCTTTGAGCCAGGAATATTTAAATTGTAACACCAGTTCRTCCCCTAATGAGTTGATATGTTTATTTGGCTTCAGGAAATAGAAGACAACTGGCAGTGACCCTATTCTCATACTTCCTCTCCTCTTTGGGAGGGAGGGAATCTGAGAATTTCTATCATTTTCCCAGGAAAGATTCCCAGAGTAATGATGTAATTTTCAAGCATAGCACARGTCAGGTCTACAGCTTGGCCAAATACCTAAATCCACAATTTGACTACWAAAAGTATTCTTCAAAGCTGTGCTCAGCTTGCATCTCAGTCTTTATGTGTGCTGGTGTTTGCCAGCTGATATTAAATGACTGCCTTGGTCAGGAAACTGTCCCATCTCCTAAGTTCCTAGTTCAAGCTAGGTCCTGGAACCAGAAACCCCCAGGAGAGTGCCTGTTCTGCCAGCAGGACCCGATGCTGTCAGCACATGAAGATTTGTACTTGTCAAATTCTGCAACCAGGACAGGCAGCTCCCACAGCTGCAGGGAGCAGCACAGCCCCTGCTCTCAGGCAGCCCAGTGCAAGACACCATCAGCAGCTTCCCTTCACCTATTTTTAGGCCCTCCCAAGTGGATGTTACTAGTTAATTACTAACTGGCCGTGAAATGTCTTTTCATTAAAAAATCCAGCCAAAGAAACTTGCCCCAGGACATGTAACAAGGGAGTGCAGCCACCAGTTTGCCCACCTAAATTATTAAAAACCCTACTGTCCATCCACAGTTTGCAATGAGTCCCCTTCAGAAAAGCTGTCTCAAGATGTTAATGAGAAAATAGGGTATATGCTACTTTGGGAAAGTACCATTTCTCCTATTTTTTCTTAAACTCTGATCCTGGAGGAGCTGAAATACTTCCTGTGCCTGAGTTGATGCTGCCAATATGATGCTGCTGGAACTATTTACATGAATTTTCATCCTACATCAATATACCAAGATTTTCCACTAGCTGTGGTAAAACAGAACCACATTTTTTTGGACCAAAAATCAATTTCATGTTGCACTTTTTGGGGGTGGAGGGGGGAAGTACAGGAAGGGAGGAAAGAAAAAAACCACA
Organism: Alauda arvensis; assembly: GCA_902810485.1. NCBI lineage: Eukaryota > Metazoa > Chordata > Aves > Passeriformes > Alaudidae > Alauda > Alauda arvensis. The sequence goes on from CADDXX010000284.1 coordinate 731,369, forward strand.
AAAATCACTGTGAAAATWAACTGCATGTTTTTATCTGAAGGAATGGCATGCTCTCCTTCCCATCTCTCTGCTCTCTTTAATGTTGTCTATTAATATTAACATTTTTTTCTGCCCAGATGTTTCCTCCCACTATAATTTCCCACATAACCTCTTTGCAGGTGTGGAATCTTTATACCAACCCCAAATTGCTTTTTCCCTGGCTGATAAAAACCACTTTCAGAGTGCACAGCTTTCACCCTTTCAAAGACACCTATAGCACTAAAGGGCATGGACTCCAAAGTGTTGACAGCCAGACCCCCACAGCCCCTGCCACCTCTCAGCAGCAGAATGCATTGTGCTATGAAAATGATGAACGACCTGCAGCGGGGTGATCGTGTGTTATTTTGACAGCCAGGAGATGGGAGCTGTACTGGGTGTATATATTCCTCCAGAGAGGCAACAAACAAGGTGGTTCAGTCCTGCTTCCCAGGTCACATCCTACATCAGYGAGCAGCTGAAAGCAATTGCTGCGGGCAGCTGCTTTTACTGTCCATCCCTCATCCCTGCTCCCGACTGTAAATCTCTCCCGAGAAGGCATTGCCTGCTCTCTCTTCCTGGCCGCTCCCCCAGCCTGGTAGGGGATGGCTGCTCTGTAAGTGAGGGTTCCTGAGGGCTGCTGCCCCACCTCTCCTTTTGCAGAGAGATCGAAACAGAAAGGCCCATAGGAGGAACGAACAGTCTCACCTTGGCTTCTGTTAAAAAAAAAAAAAAAAGAAACAAAAGCTCAGAAGAAGAATGAATTAGATGGTGCTGCCTTTCTCACCAGGAGAAAGCAGTCATTTTACTTCACATTCAGAAACCCAATTTTCTGTAGCATATGAATCAAAGGAATAAAATCAGCTGCAGGCAGTAACTGTCATTTATTCCTGTAGTTGTACCTTGAAAAATCCCCGAAGTTTGTTCTGGGAGCAGGAAGCCCCAGTGTGCTGTACAAGAGGACATTCAAGTGCTCCCTTCAGACAAGTGGCACACAAATCCCTGAGCCAGTAAGGCACATGTCACAGCACAGCCTCCCCTATGTGTGTCTGACTACAGCTAAACTTCCTATCTGCTCCTAACACCAATTTTTYAGACAGGCTTATGGACCACGGCACAAAAGCCAGTCCTGGCTGCAAGGAGGGCTGGGTGAGTTCCAATTTTGCAAGTGTGGGTTGTGCCTGCACCCCTCCCATAAACTGAGCCCACACGTGCAGACTGAAAGGTCAGCTGTGTCCCCACATCTCATCTAGCTTGCAACCCAAATCCCAGGGAACACTTTTTTCTTCACCCTTTCCATCTTGTAAGTTTAGTACAATTTCACTTCAAAATTGCAACTTCTCTTTCAGAAACACTTAAAGAAATAAAACACCTAGAAATGGTTAACAGTGATGCTGCTACAAAGTGAGAAAAACACCCTTACTTTACTAAAGAAGGGCTATGTACACACTCATAGGACAGAACAGTGGGAAAGCTCAATTATGCATCATCTGCTACATTAGGGAGACCCAGGTAGGGCCATTTCCACCTCCTTCTWGAGTTGTTTATTTAGGAGACTCCATGCAAGGCAGGAGCATGTATTGTATCTGGCTGAAATCAGCACACAGGCTGCAGTCAGCTCACCATCCACTGAGAGCAAGCAGTACATCTACCCAGCTGACATAATCCATCACTGAGAAGAGCAAAACGCTCCAGTGCCCATTGCTGGGGAGCTCCATGTCCTGTGTAAGCACAAGGCATTTACTGAAAACCAGCCCATTGTGCCTAAACCTTCTCTTCTCCCTCTCAAAGCACAAGAAACTGAGGCACAGTCAGTGATTCGTCCCATGTTACAGAACAAATCAATGYCAGCACAAGGAATAAAAGCTGATTAATAATTACAGTAACACCACTGTTCRATGGGTCCTAAATGTCAGCACCAGGAATAAAAAGGAAAAACAAACAAACCAATAAAAAAAAAATCAACATACCTAGGTCAAAGTAATTTTATTAATAACAAATTAAGAATAAATTGCTACATTTTACTGAGAAAACCACAGCTTATGTACCAGGGCAGAACTTGGAAAGCTGCATACTAAAATGCCGATTATGCAAATTTAACTTATTTTTCTTGTCTAACATTTTTAGACAAGAATGAAAGAGGGTTTATTTTCTTTAATTAAAACCAGAATCCTACATAGTTCATTAGCATGGATTCTGAACAAAATGAATATTAATGTAGCCCACCTCTTGCAATTCTACCTGCCAGAAATACCAAGGAAAAAAGGGTTAGAAAATGGATTCCTGAGCAACTGTAAATGCAACTAGCTAATGTCACTGCAAGGCTGCTGGCATCTTTGAAAGGTCACAGAGATCAGGAAAACCTTTTTGAGCAGAAAAGGGCAAATAATACTGCCACCTTCAAAAAGGCACAATAGGAGMTCTGGGGAACTGTAGGCTGCTCAGCCCCGCCTCAGTCCCCAGGAATGTTACAGAGTAAGACATTATGGAAGGTGTTCCAGGCACAAGAAATACCAGGTGATGGGGAGCAACCAGTCAGTGCCAATTCCCCAAGGGCACATTCTGCTTGACACTGACTGCCAGGGGCAATGGCTCTGTGGCAGAGGGACACCACAGGTGCCACTGACCTGGACTCCAGCAAGGCTTTCACTGTGTCCCACAGCAGCCTTGTAGCCTGACTGAGGATACAAACTACTGGGTGCATGAAGAACCTCGGGACCACTGGGCTCAAAACAGGCTGTGGTTCAAGCTCAGCTATCATGTGGTTCCAAGTGACATCCCTCAGTCACCAGAATTAGGGCAAAACATGTTAAACATCTCACTTAAAATAAGGGAGCCCAGCCAAGGGCACTGGCTTGTGCASCCTGGAGAAGAGGAGGCTCAGAGGAGACCCAACTACAGTTTCCTACAAGAGCAGGGACTGTGAAGAGTCAGACAGAGCCAGACTCTTCTCAGACATGCAGTGAAAGGGCAATAAACAACAACTGCAAACTGAAACCAGAGAGYTGGCCATGAAGAAAAACTGCTTGGCCATGGGGGCAGCTAAGTGCTGGAACCAACACCCAGAGAGGCTGTGGGACCTCCATCACCAGAGGTTTCCAAAATTCAGGGCCTTGCACAACTTGGTCTAGCTTTAAAACTGGCATAGTAATTCACAGAGTTGGATTAAATGACCTCCAAATGACCTTTCAATCTAAATTTTTSTATGATTCTGTGATTCCAATTTCCTGTGTAAATACAAGTTTAATCAGTGCAAATCAACAAGGCACATTTATTCTGACAGGGCTTCAGGATGTTCCACCAGTCAGGTCTCAGACACCATTCTGTGCTTCTTCAGCCAAAAACTTCATGTACTGTTTCCGAGCAGGAAAATCGTCAGCCGGCCTGTTGTAGGCAGTCCAGACAGGTTCTCCAACAAACAGCCTCATTGCCTTCACGTAATTCTGCCAAAGGACAAGGAGTGACAAGGAATTTAAAGCTCCTTTTCAAGGGATATTCATTCCAAAGTTAAGGTTTCACTTGCACATCTGCAGAAATTTTTGAAATTATTTCATGATGGACTGCAAGCCTCACACATTCCAGTAAATTACAGCAGCACTATCCTGCTGTTCCTGCTCTCAGCGCCTACAGAGGAAGACTGGCACCTATGCAGTGATACACTGTGTCAGTGATCAGTGCCTTTAGTTCRGGCAGAAGCAGTACTTCTCCCCCTTTCAAGGAAACCAAAACCATCCTCTCTTTCGCAAACCTTTTGCACTGGATCCACAACACTCAGCAGTGCAGAATTTAAATCCTATTTGCTCAGTTAAACAGCAGCAACCAGAGCACCCAAGATGTTTACACAATTCTTTTGGGGAATACCAGAAGCATCAAAGTCACARCCATAAAAACTGAATGGGAGTGCATAAACTACCCAAAAAATAATGCTTACAGGAAGTGGAAAATCTCCAGACTCCAAYAGGAAAAACAACAGCTTCTAACACCAGCTAACCAAAAGTATGCCTGGTGCAAGGTACAGCTGCGGCAGCAGAAAATGAGGCTTTACATCCTGCAGCTCCAGCCATGGGATTATGGGGAACTCTCCTCTTCTGTCCATTATGCTATAGATTTAGACCCTACCTATTCTGTAAAGCATGGACAGATGATTATCCTACACCCAGGTGTTCAGCAACGGTAAGAATAAAATTAGGTACCAAAAGAACTTAGCTGCAAAATGGCAGGATCTAAAAGCACCTAAAGGTTTTACTTTGAAGACAGAATTTCTGGACTAAAGCTCCTGAAGTGAATAAACACTTAAGACTTCTTGGGGATTCAACCATAACCCCTGACATTTTGTCTACGGAAAGAAAAAGCCTGAGAATAGTAAATGTAGCTTATTCGCTGTGGATCTCAAGATGCAGATGGGAAAAGTTGGGTTTTTCACCAAAGCAGCATCTCCCTTTTTCACATGTATGAACACTGCTATCTGGASAGCTGATTCAAAWCAAAAACATTCTCAARAACATTCTCTTCACCAGAGATGCAATTTCACCACACAGGACACAGCACGTGTTTAYACATTTTGCAGAGGTAATGCTGAGGTTACAAACATGTTTGTAACAAGAMGAGAAACACAGACCAGGACTATAAGTGCCAATATGGTACTCCCACYKRCAACAGTATCTTTCCAAAGGAGCTCACCACCAGGGAAGCCAGCACCCAGCTTAGCACACAGTAGTTACAAGTAGCGGCTCAGGACCCTTAAATCCTTCTTTCCCCGAAGGCGAATTTAACCCTTGTTGAAAAATATCACTGCTGGACCGAGATATGCTCTTCTATCCCCACAAAAATACACAACAAAGCAATACAGAATGAGCCACTACACCTTTTCCACCTCACCCAACAGCTGGGGMAACTGTGGGAGGAACAGCCCAAGACTTGGTATGGCACAGATAGCACGCGGCAATGACTTACAGCTGAGAAGAAGCTGAATCTGTGACCTGGAGATGAAAGGTTCAGATGCTGTGAATTATTTAGTGTTTTKCATTCTCCTCCTTCATATTTAATATGTTTTGCTAATGAACTGCAAGTCTCAGGGCATGCAGTTACTGATTTGATAGCTATTCATACAGATTTGCCATCAGAATTTACAGTAATCTCCAACAACATACRTTCTCATCCAGTGTGAATCGGTGATATATGCCAGCAGGGAGGGTTATCATGTCTCCTTTCTCCATGGAAATCCGAATCCATTTGTCATCCTCGTCTCGAACATCAAAATAGCCAGATCCCTCCAAGATGTAGCGGATTTCATCATCGAGATGTAAATGTTCCTCATAAAATGTTTTTATCTAGGAATAGGAAATACTTTGTAAAACCAYTGAACATAGGAAAACTACAAAGAAATCTGGGAGAAACACAGAGAAGCTGAAAAAGGCTTTTACAGGTTAAATGTGTTTTAACTAACAGAGGAGACCAACATGGTTAAGATGGCCAAGCCGGCCAGCCAGTCCCTGTCTCAGGACACATCTAAGCAGGCTCCTGCATTTCCTTTGGAGGGCAGGAACTCCTCTGACAAGAAACAGCAGCTCTAGCTGTACATAACCCTTCTCTGAATAACAGTAATGCTTAYACCCTTTGAAGGAGAGATGGGTAAAACTTCCCACTGGAAGATTTAGTCCTTRTGCTTGCTCATTTTGATCATTTTGTGGTTTTGTTTCCCCCAAYATGCAGCACCAAAACAAAGCCACAGATTATGCCCCCTCTTGTACACCTACACAGAGCTGAATTAGCTGCACAGGGTAGTACTACTGTCTGTGAAAATGCTGTTCCTGCCAAACATGGCTCTTCTACAGCAATCTGATGTAAACAGTGTGTCATGCCTGCCCACACACAGTGAGACCCAGCTCAGGCTCTCTCATTCAAGACAGTGGCAGCAACATTCTCTTTTTTATGGAACAGCAAATTCTTCGTACGTGAACAGAATATAAAACACGTTTTAAAAGTTCAATTAATGGAGACCTGAGATGTTTAGTGCACAGTGAGCAGTGCAATGACAGGTACCATCACCACCTGCTCACATCTGGATGACATTTAGCCACACTTGTGCAGATGTCCTTGAGCCAGAAGTGATCCAGCACAACAGGATGAGCAAAMGTCCCTAGGTCTGGTAAAGAATGACCCTTCTTTCTGTCATATAGACCCTACCCAGGCCATCTACCTAATGAGTTACTACCCAATTCACCTTCTCGCCAAGGCAAAACCACTAGAACACARTGGGCCTAAAACAAACTGGTAAATCTAAATTTAATAAAAATATGAGAGTGTCATTGGGTTGCTGACCTCAAGTCAGAGCAGCAAGCCAGCAGCTCCTTCTAGGAGGCTCACCTGAACARTGTTGAGCTGTAATGAAATTGTCAAGGTATGAGCTTGAAAATGTAAAAAATCTTGTACAGAGTGTATCCCTCCAATTCCATGGAGTTAACACTCACTTAAAGACGCATTATGCAAGCAGTCATCAGGATGTAAAAGCCTTCAAAGCCCAGGCTCAGCYGGCAGCCACTTGCCTTCATCCCAGAGAGGCTCTCTGAGGACAGGTCAGCATTGGCAGAACTCTCCTGGTAGGAATCTCAGTTTTGATATGACAGTGATGGAAATGATYCTCAAAACCTTTGAAGGCAATCTACAGAAKCAAAAGAMCTCTGCTATCTTTARAATAATATCAAAAGTTCTTTTTTARTGTTCAGGACTTCGGTACAGGATGTATTTTAGACGTGGAAGCCTCATCCCTGCTGTGCAGGTGTCACACGCTGGCCGCCTGCTSCAGCGGCAGAGGGCGGCGCGAAAACCCGCAGCGAAAGGCGAAGTTTCACGCACCTTTTCCTCATAGTTTGGAAGCTTGTCTTTATGTATGGTCACTATATCCATCCAAGAATAATTTTCTGCTCTCCGAATCTCTTTCAAGCACGGATCAGTCTCATAGTTATCAGCATCCAACTAAAAAATAGGCAGAGAGAAAAAAAAACAAAACAAAACCACAAAAACCTTCGGACGCCATTTCTAAAGGCGGAACTTGGGGAACTCGTGGGAATCCCGAGGTGCAGGGGCGGGTCACCGCTGCAGGCGGAGCTGCCGCAAGGACACGAGTGCCTGCACCCGGCCCCCGGCCCGGCTGCCTCCCCCTCTAAGGGCGGCCCGGCCCGGCCCGGCCTGGCCCGGCCCGGCGCTCTCCGCGCGGCTCAGCCCGGCCCCGCGGCTCCCCGCCGCACCATGCGCTACTCTCAGTACCCTCACGCCGCACCCTGCGGTAACCCCGCGCCGTGCCCTCACGCCGTACACCCTGCGGTAGCCCCCCGGCCGTACCCTGCGGTACCCCTAACGCTGTACCCCCCGCCGTACCCTGCGGTACCGCTAACGCTGTACCCCGCCGCCGTACCCTGCGGTACCGCTAACGCTGTACCCCCGCCGTACCCTGCGGTACACCACTCCCAGGCGGCGCAGCTGCTCCAGGCTGACGGCGCGGTTGGGCCGCTGCCGGTGCGGCGCCCGCTGGTCCTCCTGGGACTCGTCCATGTACCAGGCCTCCACCATCTCGCCGCCACAGCGTCCGCGGGGCYGGGCTGGCAGTACGGCCCGCCCCGGCGGGGCTCCCGGCTCCACAGCGAGCGGGACGGACCCGCCCCGCTGGCCTGGGGCCGCTCCAAACACGCTGAACAGGGTGCGGTGCGGAGCTTTCGTCTGAGGGAACAGCTCCATGCTGAGAGCAGAGTACCCCCAAGAGACCGCCTGGGGCCTCTCAGCCGCACCAGCCCCCGGGCTAACCCGACTGAACGGCCATTGTGCTGGCATCGTGCCGGCCCTCGCTCTAATGCTCTGACGGGACTTACTAGAACAGCCAATATGGAAAAATAAAAAATAAATTAGGAGAAAAATAAAGGAAGTGGTAAGACGTGCTTGCACGGATAACTTGTGTTGCCATCCATGAAGCTACGTGCTCAGTGGCCTCCCCGAGCTGGAGTGAACCTAGCATGTGTCCCACCAGCCTCCACACTTCTGCAKCTACCTGATTCCATATAGCAAATAAACCAACAGCCTGCTAAGCAGAATATAAAAATGGCCGGACAACTGAAACAAYCCCTCCTTAGAATTTTTCTTCCTAAAGTTTCTTACTTACCGAACTATCTCAACCACTACTAATTCCAACTCTCATCAAAAGGTACCAGTTCCCTTTAATGTATGGTGTTGAAGCACTACTGGTTATCAGACACWCTAGAGGCTGTGCTAAGGCACATGRAGGACAAGTAGGAGTTTTGTGACAGCCAATAAATATCGTGGCTGCTAAATGCCAATATTCTCCTAAAGTAGCAGGTCTCTGAAAAGATGTCAGATATCCACCATCCTCTGCAGGCCCTCAAGCTCCTGTTAAGTCCTTTTGAGAAGTACTATTTGTTTTCCATCCTTTWATCAGCCTTAATCTTGTAACCTTCCTCTTGGCTTTCTTCTGTCCTGAATTTCCAGAATAAGAATAAACATTCATATCAAATTGATATAAAACTCTGTCCTATTAGATTTTCTATTATAATCTACCTATTAGATTCAGGTAATCGAGTGGCCTAAATTCAGTATTACACAGTTGTTATGATTTACCCACTACTATCTCACAGGTTTTCCAAAGCTCCTGCTTAAAAAAAATATACCAATTTCCATACAGTTAATAGGATTCACTTGTTTAAGAGAATAAGAGAGGCAAGTCACTAGAAATCTGATCAGGGTGGTGGGTCTATTCTTTGCAGCTAAACTTCTAAAGTAAATACATAATTGTGTGTATATATACAAAGAAGCAGAGGGGGCCCAATCAGTGCCCTCCTTAYCCCTAGATGAGCTTCAATGTGCAGCTTTGGATGAGAGGAGAAAAATAAAAATCCTCACTGATCTATTAACTACTGGATAGCCAGTTTCCTCCTCCTACTACAGTGAAATGACTAAATATGTAAAACCTCACACTTTGCCAGAGGAAATATATTACAATGCATGAGAATTACTAAGTAACAAACAACTGCAGCTCTAACTATCTGTATATAAATTAACAAATACAAAAACATTTCAGTGACTCCTAGCTTAAGCTCAGTGTATATGTATTCAGTGGTATAAAGGTACCATATAGAGAAGTTGACACAGATAACACAACAAATCTGTTTGSTTTTCCTGTATACTCGCATAGAAAATAAACTCATGTTGATTATTGATAATTACTCTCCAAGTGCACATCAGCAATTCCATTAATCTCATAATTGACTGTAAAAAAATGAAGTCAAACACTTGAGATCTGGAAGGTATGGAGAAGCTTATGATCTTCTACTCCCATTTCAGATGAAATGGTCAATTGCCTTTTGGAAGACCACTGAAGAGGAACTAACAATGCTAACAAGAACTAGTATGTAAAAAAACCTACTTAATGGAAACAGGAAGCCAGAGACAAGAGCTTGGACATGAATCACGTAAAAAGAAGAGTAAAAATGCGTTGTTCAAGTTTACTTGTGACCTGGCTTTTTCTTAGTTCATGCTACCCTGCAAAATAACRTGATAAAAGAAAGCTATTGGTGCTGCAGCTGACAGCAAGGCACACACAGGTCAGCGTTACAAGCCCATCTGTGGAGCAGTTATTGCCAGTACCAGCATGCCAGAGTGGACCAATGGACATCTGTGTTATGTGACCTCCTACCAAATCAACCATCCCCAAAGCCTGCCCCAGCTATTCTGGGCTGCAACATATACCTCTGTACAAAAAAAATAATATAATTTATTTCATTAAGAGGAAAATACAGAACACTTTGATTTAAAATTACTTCTTCAGAAGCCTGTCTTTARGGTGAATTCAAAGTACACAAGACAGCTAAAAACACAGACCACAGCCCTTCCAATAGATGAAGAAAAAACAAATACTCAGTATCATCAACTAAATATTGTCCCAATTGTAAAACAAATGCAATAAAATGTGGGGTTTTCCTTCCCAGAAGTTGGTATATATTTAGTATTTCAGGCCAGAAAGAAGTACAGCTCAAAGTTCAACTCCAAAACAATTACTGCAGTTCAAGTTGTTGCTGTCATGTTAGGCCTTTTCCTCCMAGTGCAACAGTCTCTAGTCCCAGGRCATCAGCAYTTGTCTTTAGAAGCTCCTTCTCTTGCTAGTCTATCAGCTTCTTCATTTCCTCTGAAGCCAGCATGGCCAGGAACATGCATCTGTCAGGACAAAATACAGCAGTGTTAGATATGGAAGAAACCAGGAATAACGTAGATACATGAAATTCGATCAAGCAATGCTCTGTCATTGATAGTACAGGAACACCTCCTCAGAGGTCCTCACCTAATATTTAACCCTTAGGTTTTCTTCCCAGSGATTTTAATTGTCTCTCTTCCTCTACGGAAACTCCTGCCAAACTCTAAATACCACCTTTACAGGAATTAGTAAAAAGCATAAGGAGCAGCTAACCTATCCTTTAAGAAATGCAGACAACAGCTCCAATTCAAAATTGTCACTTTCCTGCATTCAGTGCTTAACCTGAGTTAATCTKTCCCCAAAAGCCAAAGATCTCTATTCCCCTAAAAGCCTTGGTAGTTACAACACTTGCTTAGGATTCTTACATAGGATATTAAAAGATCCTCTCAATTTTCAGATGTCTTAATTGTCCATCCATCAATCAGGAACTAAAAAAAAACTTTACACTCTAAGCCCATCCTTGTGAAAAGTAAGGGTAGAATAGGAAGGTGAAGAAGAAAATCAAGCTTGCTACTTGACAAGATCTGAGAGGGGACAAGCACAAAGTGAGTGTGAGGTGACATTAGATTTAYATGGCAAGGTTTTGGTACCATGTGGGGGGCTGTAGGTAGGGACTCTGTGAAAAGACACCAGCAGTGCCCCAACATGAGATAGAGCCAGATCCAGACAGCTCCAAAAGGGACCCACAGATCGACACAGCTAAGCTCACCAGCAAAGCTGATGGCTCTTCTGTAATAGCCTGTTTTAAAAAGGGTAAAAATGCTGCACAACAGCCAGAAAAAAAAAGTGAGAATATGTGAGAGGAACAGCTCTGCAGACACCAAGGTCAGTGCAGAAGGAGGAGGTGCTCCAGGCACCTGAGCAGAGATTCCCTTCCAGTCTGTGGTGCAGACCATGGTCAGTCAGCCTGTCYCCCTTACAGCCCAGGGAGGGCTATTGTGGAGCAGAGATTCACCTGCAGCCCATGGAGGACTCTATGCATRTACTCCTCCTGAAACAAAAATTCTTCACACCTCTTTTAAGAGATTCAGGTTTAAGAAGTGTGCACAAAGGATTATCTTTTAATTATGTCAAATATTCCCAAGAACAGCTGAACTTAGTTGRTCTTTAAATTTTTTTTTGCTTTCTCCTCAATAAAAAATAGGAGCAGCTATATCAGCCTGTAAATTGCAGTCACCAACTCTGTAACACAGAATAACATGAATATCTGCAATAAATTCCCATCAAAAAATTGCACATTAAATATCTACATGATCCTGTTTTCTACAGAGTACAGACAGAAGCTGAGTAGACATGCCATTAGCACTTGCAAAGTCAACTGTAGGCATATTTTCTCTAATCAGTGGTCTTATACCATAATAAGACTAAAATTTAAGAGGCAAAGGAATGTGTTCCCTGAAGTGTTAAGCACTGATATTAGACGCTACAGAAAAATACTTTTTTCCAGAAATACCTCTATTGAAGTTGGTTTACTTCTTTACTAGAGATCAAAACAATTTAAAAATTATTATTTTAAAATCCTTCTTGTACCAATTTTTTTAGAAGAAACACAGTTAAGGCACAGAAAACTAGAGCTAGTTTATTTGTGGTTACGCACACTCRGTTTTCTCAGTTTAAAGATACTCATGTGAYTGAGTTACTCCAACAAACCAGCATCYTAARGARTTCTGACAAGCAAATACAGAAATTCAGCTATGACACAAAACCCARTTATATTCTAAGGTTAGATTTCCAGGAATAGAAATTACATCTAACATCACTAACAAACTAAAAATAATTATTGCAGGCATTTTTTAAGCAGTAACAAGAGACACGAAACATACAAATATTAATTTAAATAAATGAAATAATGGTTCCAAGAATCTAGGTTATGTTGCTAATTTGCTTTGAACACAGCAAGCAGCTTCTCTGTATTTGCAGTTTTAGTTAAGGATGTACAATGTTATGCTCTACAGAAGTCTTAGTTATGATCATACTTTTAAGTTTCTATCAGAAACATTTTTAAGATGTCATTAAGAATAAGAAACAAGGAACTTACCCACTGAATTTCTATGTCTTTTGCTAGATTATCAAGTCTTTCAAAATCTTCTTTATTTATTACACTTCCTCCTGAACTTGTTCTCCAGCCATTTGTTTTCCARTTGTCAACCCAGCTCGTAATACCTGTGCAAAGAGAGTTTCACCATAAGTGCTATTAAAGAAGCCAGCAAGGATCAAGATGGAGCCAACAGCCTTTTAACAAGACATTACCTCTGTAACAAAGTCTCAGGCAAAACCACTGGAGACAAAAGAAAATTCTTGTTTGGTTCTCTGCTGCTGTCTTTCAAGACTATATTTTTTCATTATTAACTGAATTACCCAACCATGTTTTTCCAAACACATTTAATTTAAAGACCACAATCTTGTATCTGCATTGTACACAAATTATCTCAAGAACTTCAATAAACTGAAGCTAAGGATTTGCTTGATGATACAGCAAGCAAAGTCTACTGTTCGCCAAAGRATTTTCTGTATTRCTCCTTAAGTAAGGATCTCTTTTTTTAATATCTTTCCTGCTGTGGACAAGGTAAGACATCCATACTGCTTTCATGRCCTGAACCAAATAGGAAATCTCCAATCTTACATGCAAAACCGATTAAAAAACACATTACATCCATTTGCACTTAACTGCAAGCCTCCTTCTCTGGCAATTTTAAATAACTCCTAGACACATCTAGAAAAAACTTTGTTTAAAAAASAATGGAATCTGCACCTCAGTGACCCAAAATGCAAAATGAAACTGCAAGCTAAACCAAAGAGACTAAAACAAAAGAGCAACATTTTGTTTTCAACCATAAATTGCACTAAGTTTTTTTTAAACGTTATTTCAAAAAACCCCACAAGATCAAATCTCCAGAGTGATCTGGAAACAACAAAAAACATGTACTACCTTTGTAAAGTTGAGAAAAAAAACAGAAAAAAATACTTATGCAGCTCCATTTTATCACAGGAGCAAAATCTGAAGATCTTTAGGAAAGAGGAAGAAGGTTTTTTTCAGAAATTAAGTCTTATTGGCTGCTTCATATGGTATTTATGAAGAATAAATTTTCCAGGTCTTTATAATACATACTCTGAGCACATATCTCTGGCTAGCCTTCTAGTGTAGCCTAAAAGCTTGGAAGCAAGAGAACTTGAATGTACTTCACAGGTGTGTGCATTAAAGATAGTCTCTCCAATACAAGCAAAGCAACAAAAACCCTACAGGTTACCACACCAACTTCCAAGTAATTACCTGAGTACAGCCTTAACRGCCTATACATGAATGACATTTTTGCTAGATTTTGTGTCACACTGAACACCTCAAGACATAAATCCTGTTGTTACTTTTGTCAGCATTTACTGTAACAGACACTTTACTTCTTTTATATGCAGTTAGCAGGCAATGTCTGAGACTCTGAAGTTTTCCCCCAAGCAGTCATGAGTGCTGTTATGCACCGTCTTCCTTACATTCCTCTCTCCAAGACTCAGAATGTTCTGTGGTCTTATGCAATGAAAAAGCATGCAGTGTCTTTAAGGATCAGGAAAATGAAAATCATTAACTTACCATTAATAGTGAACTTGCTATCAGTGTAGATGACTAACTTCTTGATGTTTTGACTCTTGGCTTGCTCTATTGCTTTGCAGGCTGCCTTAAGAACATTTCAAAACAGCCACAGTTCAGAAAGTAGGTTGACTGCATGGAATTAAAATATCAACAAAGTATCTGATGCTAACACAGAACTACAGAGTATTCCTGTAACCTCTCCACCAATGGCTACCAACATGTTTTAATGCAGAGGATCCCAAATTTGTGTATCACAGATGACAYCTTTATGATTCAGGCAAAGAGGCAGGCATTTAAGTTTCAAYRGCAAACAAAACCTCATAACATTCCSATCAAATCTGTGCTGAAGGAGCAGCTCTCTGACCCATTCTCTAACTGTCAAAACCTCTATCATCATCAAGGCATTTTCTCCAAAACTTTGAGGAGGAAGAATTCACATCAGCCTTAACAGGTTAGGGTTTTTTTTAGTGCTCTGAAGTATTACAGAAGTGGCTGGGTGTGCCTGTAGAACTGGAAAGCTCTTTAGTGACAAGTTTGACCACTGGCACACCAACACCACCTCTAAAATGAACTTTGTAGTTTTTAAGCAGATCAGTTACCAATTTCAGTTCATCTCCAAACATAGTGTGGGATAGCAGTAATACTGTAAGAGGAGACAAGAAGAGAAGACTAAATCTGCTGTTGCAAACAGAAGTTAGTCAGGAGCCTAGAATTATGTTTTATATTTATCTAAGGACTATGATCACCTGATCCTGCCATCATAAGAAGCTGACTCTCCTCTTAACCAGCGGCCCTCACTCTAAGGTTTGAARCATACACATTAAAAACGCAAGGGAATTTACAYAGATTTGAGAGYCAGACTTTCCTAATGTAAGGCTGTTTAAACAGCTGTGCTTGGTGACATTTGGAAAKTCTCAGGGTGAATTACCTAGTTCAAAGCCAATAAAGATCAATAAAACTTGAAGATAACCATTTGTTTTAAGTAATAATAATTCTGAATATTTTGTACACTTCCCTTAGAGCTCCCTACTGGTTTCTGGAAKCCAGAGCTGAAATAGGCATAAAAGTGCAGCTGCAGTCTAACATGGAGAAGCATTTCAAGACACTTGCTACTTACATGGATTTCTGCTCTTTGATTAGTCTGCCGTCCAGGAAGTCTTTCACTGGTATTTCTGTGTCCAAAGAACAAGTAGTAGGTTAGTTATCCCAAATATTCAGAACTGTGTACAATGGCTACACATTAAAAACAAAAATAAAAACAAGCGTGTTACTTTTGTTTTTTAAAAAAAAAGGATGAATGGATATTCTAGCTCTAGCTTTCCCCTGTATGGAGCAACCTGCATATCTGGACCTGACATCAATATGACATTACATTTGTCATCTTCTGTGCACACAGACTTCTACTTTAAAATTTTCCACATTACTTGAATTCTAGCTTCAGCCCCCCCAAAATATTTCCAGTTGATTTTTCCCAGAAAGGCTGTTTTCTCTGTTCCCCTCAATATCCCCTGACCCAGTCTCATAACACTGTCATTATGAGTGTCAACAACAAGGTTTCATATTTAAATGGAGGCTGGTATTACAAATCACATAAAAACCAAACAGAATATATTAATTAAAAAAAATCCATTGAGCTACTTACAAAGGGTGGCCTGGTCCCCAGTAGACACCTATTCCAGCACGTGCCCTGTTCCGTCCGTTACCAGTGCAACAACCGTCTGTATAAACAACTGCAAAGTCACCTACAAAAAAATTACCTAAATCAGAAGTTCAAGCATTTTTTCAGAAACACTGASTATTCAAAATAGAAGAAATGTCTGCCAGTATATTAATCCCCAAAACTTCCCTCCCCAGAGAGCCCTTCCAAAAGGTAACTGCAGCACAGAACACCACAAGTCCCACTGCAGCTTGACACCCTTGCTGCTGTCAAACCAGTCCCATACTTCTCACTACGGTTCATGTCTTCTCCAAAACTTCCCAGCTACATCTAAACATTTAAATACAGTCTGTAGCCCAGGCACACATAAAATAACACCTATAACAATATGATTAAGCTATCTATTCATACCAGTTAAAACCAACCAAAATTAAACTGAAAGACACTGGGAACAAATAGATCACAGTTCACATTTTCATTCCAAAAAGAAATAATGGGCCTGATACTGCTATATACAAGCCTCCCTAAAAGCTTTCTAATAGTTACACTTGTTGCTTGTTACAGAGAATAAACAAATGAAAATAATTAAGGGAATGATMAAAGACCTCACCCATATATGAAAATTTATCTTCACCAACTGTTGGTGTTGAGCACAGTGAGTGTACTTCATCATGCTTTACACGCTTTGCAATCTGCTCTTCCTTTGTAGACTGTTCATATGGCCTTTTATATGTACTGCAACACACAGTATTTAATTCTGGTTCCTCTCTCTGGCTACTATTTTCTTGTGTTACAGCTGGAGAACCAAATGCCTCTTAAAAAAAAAAAAAAAAAGGAAGTTCAGCAAAAAGACAACAGCTGTTAGTTATTAGCAATGTTAGTCCGTTATCTGACACCACTCCAAACTACTATCGAAAAGAAACAGAATACACCTAAATCAAACTGAAGAGGAAACAGACATGCAAGGGCCCTTACACCTTRACACGGAACAAGCAACGCTCTCCAAACACCCACAGAAACACTTTCACTGCACTGGCACACCCACCGCCGTGTCCGGAGGCTATCGCCACGGCGCTGCGCCAGTGACGAGCAATGAACAGGGGCTGGTGCCCGCGTTTCGGCAGCAGCCGCAGCGCTGGCACAGCCGCCGTGCCTGCCCCGAGCCCCCGGCGAGCCGCCCGCCCGCCTTCCCCTTCTCCCTCACGGGCGGCGGGACGCGCTACCTGCCAGCTCGGGCTGCTGCTGCTGCGGCTGCGGCTCCGGAAGGCCGGTGCGCACGAAGGTCCAGGCGTCCTCCTCGGTGGCGAACTTCTTGAAGCTAGCGGAGGGGAACTTGTTCACCTGCTCCTGGCACTCCGCCCTGCAAAAGAGAGGGCAGCGGTGAGGCCGGGCCAGGCGGGCTCCCCRCTCCACCACGGCCCTTGCTCACCAGGAGCGGTAGACGCCGGTCCGCCGGCCCTTGCGCACCGCGTAGAACATGGAGCCGCCCCTGGGGACAAAGCAGGAGTGGCTGAGCACGGCCACGAACCAGCGCAGCATCGCAGGGCCCCGCCGCCATCCGCGCCCCCGCCCCGACCCCCGCCCACCCCAGCACCGCTGCACGCCTGCGCAGCCGCCGCGCTCGAGGCAGCGCCGGGGCCTCCTACGGGCCGCCAGAGAAGCCAAAGTACCAGAAAATCCCACAGCGCAGAGTTCTGTGTGGCTGGGCTTTTTTTGTTTGCTTGGTTTTGTTCCCCACTCCCCCCCGCCCCGCCAATAATGGCATTTTAAAAACCTAAATCAGCTGTTGTTTTGGGGGTGGGGCATGAGATGTGTGAGGTCCCAGYGGCTTTGCACAAAGCGCCTCGTCCTGAAAGCCTTATTTGCTAGAAGGCAAAGGAGACCTCTCATGTATGTTGAGTTGTTCAGCTCCACACAAAAGCTGGAGCTGAACAGGGTTGTTAAGTTGGTTCTCATCCTGCTGTGCAGGCTCCAGGTGCATGTGTTCCAGCTGAGTCGTGTGTCGAGGTGGCCTCTGGAGTGAGGAGAAACACCTTCACGGAATCGCAGGGTCGTTGGGGTTGGGAGGGACCTCTGRAGATCACCTGCTATGGCAGGGTCAGCTGGTGCAGTTGACACATGTCCTGGTGGGTTTTGAATGTTTCTAGAGAGGGAAAATCCCCCACTTCCCCGGGCAGCTGCCACTCTCAGTGTAAAAGAGTTCTTCCTCATGTTGCAGTGAAAATTCTCATGTTTTAGTTTATGGCCAMTACTCCTYRTCCTGTKKCTGAGCACCACCAAAAAGAGTCTGGCACCATCCTCTTAACACCTGGACTATCATGTACTGGGAGACCAAAGCTGGGAGCTGGGTGTGTGCCAAATTCAGTTGATTTATTAAAATATGAATATCGATTTAATATCAATATCCAACTGTGACGGACAAAAGACTCTCTAACAGTTAAAGTTAGAAATTGTATGTTTATTACAACGTCGGGCAGTGCGTGGGATAGTTCCCTAATGCACACTCCGAAGATCACAGGTAATTACAAAGCTTTTTATTTACAAAAGTGTTGAATACACAAAATACAAATGCATATTCATACCCCTGTCACCTCCTCTTCTCCGCTTCGTATGCTAATTGACAAAAAGGTCATTAAGCATGCACAGTTTGTTCTCTGAAATGAGTCGGTGGTCTTTTTATGAGGAGTGGTCACCTAAAGGAGGAAGTAAAATGAGTCTTCCTCGTCTAAATTTTCAACCCTTTCAAAGCAGATGTGATTGATGAATCCTTGAAAACCTCCTGGGTTCCTGTTTTCCAGGGCTATTTCAATGCCTTCTAGAAACAGGAGGTTTGCAATTGTCTTGTGTTTCTGGGATTTTATTGATTAGTTTCCCTGTTTTCTACTGAAAACACAGCTACATAAACATGAAGCTGACAAAGCAATGAGTTAGTAGATCCGGGATAGTTTATTTCAGATCTGGCTTCTTCTAACCATCTTCAAATTTTAACTGATTTCAGCAAAGCTCATTTATTAATTTCAGCCATATCAGCAAATCTATTGTCAACTACAATTTTAACTTCTTTAAGAATCTTTACTCTTCTAAAATTAGTGTCTCACAGTACCTTGGCTTTGACAAGATCAAAGAAGCAAAGATGGGGGCACTGTGTGGCCACCTCCAGCAACAGCTCCAGGTGTCCTGTGGGAGACCAGAGTATTCCTCTGGGTCTCCTGAATGGGCAGCAGCCAGGACAGGGGGAATGGGCTCACACAGCCTGCTTGAAAGATAGCATTGGCTTTGATCTGACACCACGGAGAAGGCTTCCAAAACTGTCTGAGGATTTGGATTACACGAGTGTTTGATTGGTGTGTTTTTTATTGTATCACTGGGTGTATAGATATTAGTTTTAGATTTCTCTGTATTCTTAATATGGGGCAAATATGGAGGCAGATCAATGTGATAAAGTTACATTTTCCTGTTCTTCTCTTTCTCTTCCTCTTTGGAAAGGGTGATGGTTTTTTAGGATTGGGTAAAGGTGTGATTTCACTGTGTGACTTGGGTTTTAGTTATTGGATATTAGAGGAAAACAATGTTAACGTAATTTAGATTATAAAAACCTAGGTTCTGTTCTGGGGCGAGGAGAATTCACTTTTCCAGCTGCTTGTGAACACCATGCTGGTCTGACTGAATTTAGAGATAAAGATTTTAAAATAAACATCTTCAAACTGCAACTCAAGGACTCTCTGATCTCCTCTTCCAAGCACGGGCAGTGAGAAAACAGCCGTTTACCACAATCCGAGGTTATCTCAGAAGAGATACACCGTCAGTGTCCAAACTGCTGTTGTACTTCCCTCATAGATCTAATACAGATCCCTGTGACAAAGCTGACCATGTGGTGCCAGAGCTGCTGAGTGTTGTATTCAGATTTACAACAGTGGCCCAGTAAAATGCCAAGAATGTGAAACACTGGCATTAATTTTGCCTTCTGTTGCAAAACCAACAAATGGGCTCAACATTATGCATGATTACCATTCATATTAGTTGTATAACACTTCTCTTAAAAAAAAAAACCCCAAATGCAAAGAGCTTATGTATTTGACAGGCCTTGGTGGAACAGAGAAACAACATACAACCCTTGGTCAGGGTTGTATGAACAYATAATCACTGCATTTTCCTTGTTTCTTCCAACATATTCATGAGACTTCGTAGCATCCTATTTCTGTTGGAATATTTTTCTTACACATCTGACTAATTCCACTTCTTCACTGTGCCCATTCTGAGACTGCAAGGCATAAGAACCTTCTTAATTACATTATTTTTTAATGACATAACTTCTTCTAAAGATCACAGGTCCACAGTGATTCTTAAAAACTTGTCAGATATTTTGARTACCAGGCATTATTGGGTACCAGGCACATTGATCTTGACAGTCTACATTCTTCTCCTAACATAAATTCAGTGTCCAAAAKGAAGCATCTCTACACCTTTTTTTCTTGTTTCTGTTATGCAGCATCCTGTCTGCTCAGTAGCACTCACAGCATGGAGATGGGAAGCTGCAGATAGTCCCATTACATCTTTATTCATTAATGCTCTGAACAGTCATGTTTTGATCCATCCACACATCACCTGTTCTTTCTCCCTCTCATCATGAAYGGCTTCTCAGTATAAACTGAGTGCATACTATTGGACTGATGAGATGATTCCTTGTTATCTTTCTTTTTGGTGCTCTTCAGTCAGGTCCTGATCACTGTTGTTTAGCCAGTCCAAATATCTATAAATACTAACCCTGCCCATYAGTATGAACCGAGAAGTTTTTCCCRTTCATTSAATTAATGYTAGGAAAGAAGAGTGACTTGGGAGAAAAATGGACACTGAACAATCTGTTTTTCTGGCTATCATAAATTAAGTGAAAAGTCCACAAGTGTTAGAAAACATGATGAGCTTCCTTTTGCAGATGCTAAGGTTGTTTAGTCTGGGATGTTGGTGTCTTTGTCAGTTTTTTGTTTAAAGAGCTTATTACTCCACTATTGCATTTTATAAAGTAACAGACTACACAGAGCATTACATGGTAATAGCAAATATGTTTGTACAAGCTGAAGATGGCTGCTCTTAGGGTAATCCAGGGAATCTGAGCACAGAACCAGTGACCTGAACCCCATTCCTGGCCCTAAGATCCCTGGACAGTATGTGCAAAGAGTTGCACACCTGCCWCCAAGTAAGATTTTCCCTTGAGCAAGAAACCTAAATCAGCCAACAGGGAAGTGTCAAGATGGGGATCTTTTGTCGAAGCAAGTTAGATATACAGCCAGGCTCTTTTACTTRAATTAACACGTAAGTCACTTATTTSAAAATTAGAAGTACAGCTTGTTCTGTTTATCAGTGTCTGTTATTAGAGCCTTGTTAGATAATAACACAGTATTAGAAAAAGGGTGCTTCAGCTGATGACAGAGTATGCTGAGCCTAGAACTCTCACCTTGAGTTAGTACCTGAACACAGCTGAAGACTCGTGCATTATTCCTAGTCTGCTAATTGTGATCACTGTGACACTGTCTTAGTGGAAGCAACTGAGAGGTCATGTTTACACAGGCAAACAAAAACCAAAGCCAGGCTGTCCTGTGCTGGCAGGCAGTTGCCCACACTTGCGGGTTGCCAGCACGTTCCCTGGCATGGTTTTGGCCCTGGTTCTCCAGCACAACGCCTCGCTGCAGGCCAGCCCAGCACTGCTCCATCACGTCTCTTCCATCTTGAAAGGACCGAACATCAGGGTGACCTCCCACACCACTAGATTAACGTGGAATGATGAAACGGAAAGGGCAGGGAAAACCACCATCCACTCTTCCACTGTTGTTGGAGCGGTGGCCGCTGCCGTCCCGCACAGCCCTGGCAGGAGGGAGGAAGGGAGAGGAGCTCCGCAGAGCCGCGCTGCCTCCGCGGGCTGCGCAAACCGAGCGCACCTCGGTGCCAAGGCCCAGGTTCTGGTGGCTCTTCACAGGAGCGGTATTTCGACACCAGAGGCTTGTGAGAGGTGCGGCGGCGGCGGTGGCAAAGGCTCGGCATAACAGCGGGGGACAGAGCAAAGCAAGCCTTCCTGTCCTCTRCTTCACTCCCTGCCGGTGCAGGAAGCACCAAAGGCTGACGCGGGAGGACACGGCAGCTCCSACCGCCCGCCGCGCTCCGCGGCACTGCGCATGTGCCAGCCCGCGCCCTCCGCGCCAGGACTCTAAATGTCCGCTCAGGCTTCGCTGCCGCGGATTCGCTGTGTGTTCCCAGCGCCCACCCTGCCCTTCTTCCTGCTCTGGCTTCACCCGGGGTGGGCGGGGCCAGCGCCTTCCCCGGCCGCGATCTGTGCTGCTCTCGCGAGAGCTCCCCCTTTTCCCGGCCGGCGCGGAGCGAGGTGGGTGCCCGGGCTGGGGCCGCCGTTTTCCTGGCGGGGCCGTCGTGATACGGGACCGGGTGTGCTGTAGAGCTCCCCGCGGCACCGTGGCGTGGTGATGCGCCCGATTACCGCCCTCCCAGGGCCCGATGGCCGCCGGGGCGCCCGGGGCCGGGGGTGCCCAGCCGGCGGGGTTTCCCTCCTCCCTCGGTCGTCGGCGCCCCGCAGGAGGAGGGGGCCGGGCCCGGGAGCAGGGCCCAGGAGTGCCGCTCGCCCGTCGGGCGACTCGTGGGGCTCTGTGAGTGGTGTTGCCGCTTCCCTGGGCTCCCGAGGCCTTGCAGCGGGTCCCGAGGTGGGCAGGCCCCGCGCTCCCTGGGACGCTTTTCCTGTGGCCTCGTAGGCACCCCCTGGTACGGCGTGCTGGGGCTGGCCTGGCCCATGGGGCGTTCTCTGGCTTAGTTCTGGAGCGTGTGGCTGCGTAGCCGGATTGCAGAGTCCTGGCTGTGTTTGGAACAGGTGACACACGCATGGTGACAGCCGAAGTGTTCTTTTGCGTTGCAGAAAGGCCATGTTCAGCTCTAGCGCCAAGATTGTGAAGCCTAATGGCGAGAARCCAGATGAGTTCGAGTCTGGTATATCCCAGGTATGTGGCTTTTTCTTGTGCTCTTCGGTAACCCACTTCAAGTTAAGGAGACAGTTGTCCAGACCCTAAACTTTGAGGTTGATCCTGTCAACGTGTATTGTTTCTTAGTTTTACTTGAAAACTGAATCAGTTAAACTTCTTGGATGTCTTGTAAACTTGTTGTATATCTTACAGGAAGTCTTTGGTACTGACTGTTGTTAAAAGTCTAGATCTGCTCTTTGGCACTGTGGACACACTTTGGTCTCAAGTGTTCTCATGAACTGAAGYGTATGTAATGGATTATTTCACAACTTCACTTTTGTAGGCTTTGCTGGAGTTGGAAATGAACTCCGACTTAAAAGCTCAACTGCGGGAGTTGAACATCACAGCAGCTAAGGTAGGCTGGACCCTCTCCACTAAGAACTGGGGGGTGACTTGTTCTGTGTATGTTGAATTTTTGTGAATGTTAATGTTCTGGGTGAATGGTGTCTTAAGCCGTTATGGCCTGTGATGGTTTAGTTGTGTGCTTATCTTTTGGTATTTGCTGCTAGCACATAGGATTCTGTAATAGTGATTTGCTTAGGAACTTATCTGAAAAGTCACTGTAAAAGTCCAAATAGCAATTTAGTGTCTYAAATAAAGTGTTTAAAAATGATGATTCTGTTTTGTCCCTGCAGAGTGGGTTTGGAGTTTGAAACTGTTTTTTTGCTTGTAGATATTGGCTGGAAATCTAGGTGATACAGAAACTTTTTTACTTAGCTGCTTGATTTTATTTGTGAGGAGTCTCCTATGGGCAGCTCAGGTTCATATGAGAAGGTAGCTGGTGAAAAACAATCCATCYTTCTGTTCTGTTGGAGAATAAGGATGTCTCTGCAGCCAGTTTCACGGGAGAAGTGCCTTGTAAGCCTATGCAAACTTTGGATTTCATCAACTACTGGAGAGTTAAACCATGGGAGAAGTGACCTAGTGTATTGTAATCCTGTTGGTATTTGCAGGGGTGACAAATGTTTTGATTGAGTAGTGATGCAGGCTAGGCAAATGGTGGACAGAAGGTGATTTCCATGAAGCAGTAGATTAAAAGCAAGAGATTTGTTCCCYTAAACTTTGTCTGRAGTCTGCATTAGAGGCAGATAATTTTTGAAACTTAGTATCAGCACCACTGCAGGTGTGATGGTAAGTGTTCAGTATAGTCACAATTCTAGCACATGGGTCTCATTCTGCAGAAGGAGTGGGCTTTGCTGTTCAGAGGATGTGATTCTGAAAGGGGTGGTGGGATTTACTGCCCAGTCACTCTGCAAACAAGTGCTCTGATAAAAATTTTTGCGTTCAGTGCTTTGTAGAGCATTAAGGCAGGTGCTGCTCTCTGATGCACTCCTGTCCCTATCCAACACTATCAGTACCTGTGCTCAGAGGATTCATGGTCAAACTGAATGTTACTTCTCAACCCCCAGCTAATGCTTACTTTGTACTTCTGTTTCAGGAAATTGAAGTAGGTGGTGGCAGAAAAGCCATCATTATCTTCGTACCAGTTCCTCAGCTGAAGTCCTTCCAGAAGATTCAGGTGCGGCTAGTTCGGGAGCTGGAGAAGAAATTTAGTGGAAAACATGTGGTGTTCATTGCTCAGGTAAAAAAAGCCGTTAGAATCACAAAACTGTTCATTTGRAGGGATATCTGGAGGTGATCTGGTCCAGGCTCACACATGTTCCAGTGTTGCATTACCTTTTTTGCAAGGTAACAGTGATAGTAATTCATTGTACCAGCAGGAAATGTAATGAGTGTGTTGTGGATGTTAGCTAAAATGTTTTCAGCTTGCAGCAGTGGAAACTTAGTGAGATGCAAAGTTCTTTCATGGAGGATATAACTTTCTCATTCTGCCCTCTCTTACTCATTTAGAAGCTTGACACACGAATCTTAAAATGAAAGGGAGCAAATATTAATAGGAACATTGCTACACTTAGACAATCTAAGTWCTTGAATTTTAAGTTACAAGGAAAGGAGGAAAAAAAACTCATCCAAGTTCTAAATATATGGCAGGAGATAAAGTGAAAAGGTGTTGGAGGGGTCTCTGGGCAGTACTTAAGGGTTGGACAAACTAGGGATCTGTTTGCAGAGTGGACAGTTGGTTAAACTGAAGCTAGCTGGAATTTTTTAATACAGTTTCAAGAGCCAAAGCACCTTACCCTGAATCTTTATATGACCAAGATTTATTTTAATGAAGTGCCTCTGGCTCACTTCACCTAAAGGCTCTTCACCCAGAGGATGGTTGGGCACTGGAACAGGYCCCCTGGGGAAGTGGTCACAGCACCAGCCTGACAGAGTGCAAGAAGTGTTTGGGCAATACTTCTGGTACATGGTGTGACTTGTGGGGATGTTCTGTGCAAGGCCAGGAGCTGGACTTGATGGTCCTTGTCGATCCCTTGCAACTCAGCATATTCTATGATTTTGTAAGATTCTGTGATTCTTGAGAATCCCTTGAGAATTCCTTGTCAGTTCAGTAATCTGTATTTTRGAAGGGAAGGTGCTTTTGAGTATGACATGATAAAATTTGAATTATGGTAACCCTGTCATGAATACAGTAATGGAGAAGCTGTGATGTGATGATAGAAAACACTGCAGGTGTCTAAAAATGCATCTAGAATGTTTTGAAACATCTAYTCTTGCAGTAGGGAAGTAGAAAATAAGTTTCACTGACCTAACATTTAGGTCCTAATTTTGGAWCAGGTTATATTTAAATCAGGGCTTGATCTGGATTACAAATAGATTTTATTATTAAAACTAGCATTTCTCAGACGTCACATAGCTGTCTGTGGAACTGAGCTCATTACTCTGGTTTGCACCAGAGGYTCAGTCTAACAGAAGTTTAAAATTCCCTGGGATTTCTGTTCCCAAAGAAGTGTATTCACAGTGCTAATGAGACACAGTAAACTACTGTGGTTGTATTCCTGGGGAGAGAAGAAGAAGTACAAATCTTTTCTTTCAGTGCACTGAATACAGGAGTAGTAGTTGAGAAATACAGCACTTCACCTGCTGCAGGCAACTCTAGTTTCTGATGCTGATGTAACTTTAAACATACTTAAGTCTACTTTCTTGGCTTTTATGCATTAGTTTCTAGTGTGGGGTGAGAAGTTGCATGTGCTGGGGATGTCTCTGAGTTCATTGTGACCACCAGATACTGATAAATGCCTTCTCGTTTCTCTCTTGTCTTAACAGAGAAGGATTCTGCCCAAGCCAACAAGAAAAAGCCGCACAAAAAACAAGCAAAAGCGTCCGAGGAGGTTAGTAAAYAATACTGATTGAGTATGATAGCCTCCTTTTGTACCTGATAGTTTAGTCAGGTAATGGTTTGTTGGATTTTTAAGAAGTCATTCAAGTGACTGGGTGGTCTTGTCCTTTCTCCTACTGCTGGAAATAGTATCTGTCATTTGACTGCTAAAGTGTTCAGTAGAAAGCTCACCTTTGGGCRCTGTGTTGCATTTCTTAGCACTCAAATTGAATTTCCAGGTACAGCTGTAGGAAATTCCTAGCTAGCAGTGCTGGCTTAAAGAAGCCCAGCCTGCTGTCTCTGCTACCACAGTATGCTGACAACAACTGTTTTTTTTGAGTTGTAGGAAGAGCCTCTTCCACATCACACGTTAGACTGTGCAGAAGTCAAGGCTGGCACAYTGGAAGGGGATGCAGTGAGGGAGAGTGGCTGAGGAGGGGTGTAGGTACGAGTACTAGTTCCTCTGGATATGAATTTGATAGCAATAGTATAGTCATTTGTGTTMAATGGCCTCCCTGCTCTCATCTAGTCACTTGATTGCTAGACATGCAACACTGCTGTGTCTCTGTGGTTGTCAGTGTCTCATCTATATGTTGCTATATCCTTATGTAAGTCTGTGTCATAGAAGTTGGTCCTCTTCATGACATGTGGCTCGTGTTGTAGCTTCTCCCTGCCCCTCCCGTATTATACCTGTGTCATGTGTTACTGTATTTTGCAGTCATCAGGCATGGATTTTAAAAGTGCAGTTTCACAGTACTTGTCTAGCTGCAGTCCTGCCTTTGGAAGGATTCTCTGTATTCTATTAAAATCAGCACTGCACAGTGGTTAGAGAAGTTGGCATTTGTGTCTGAGTAGCATGCTGCCACTTTGTACATGAGGGAAGGCAGGTGTTGCAGGACTGCCCCTGCACAGAGGTGAGGTGAGATCAGGCGGCTGTGTTGTTGTGGATGTCTGTCACCCTTAGCTGTGCCAGTCTCACAGGTGTGAAGTGCTGCTGTGCACACAGGTGTTACTTACAGTGATACTGTCCTGAAACTGCAGCTCAGGGTGCTGCGGATCAGAAGACTGTCGAGTCCTCTAGGCTCATGTGAAGTAACCTGGGCCACTTTTTCTCATGTTGGCTCACTTCTGGGCAGTTGAGGAACACACACAGTCTTCCAAACATGGATTCAATTGACCAGCTAGTCTTTTTCTGTATTACATTGGTCTTCTGAGCTGCTTGAGTTTAGGTAGATGAAGAAGCCACTGTTTCCAAAGCTGGGTCTTGTGAACACACTCTGTGCAGCTGAGGATACTTACACACTTAAACTCTTGCAGTCAGTGTCTCTGGCAGAGTTGCAGATGGAGCAATTTGGTTTTGATTTAAATGTTAATTTAATGTGTAGAAATAGAAGAATGTTTCAGGGCTGTTGCCACAAAGTAATGTGTGATCTAAAAGGTCAGAAACCTGGCTACTTCTTGTGGTGCAGTCATTAAGTTTCTGCACTCTGTAGAATTTTGCTTCTTTTTGCATACCTTGTGGTAGTGTKGTATTGTCACACTGTGGCATTAAAGAGAAAAAACAACACTGAATTTTCAGCCAAAGCATTCTGTGGAAGATTTAAACCTTGTCAAACTGGAAGGCTTTCAAGAGGATGTGTTTTAACGATCTAAATGTGGCGTTTCAGCCGTACACTTACTGCAGTGCACGATGCTATTCTCGAGGACCTGGTCTTCCCAAGTGAAATCGTGGGCAAGAGAATCCGTGTAAAACTGGATGGCAGCAGGCTTATAAAAGTCCATCTGGACAAAGCACAACAGAACAATGTTGAACACAAGGTAAATAAAAAAACTTATTTCCTCATTCAGGTGAGAGTGACATTCTGACATCCCTAAGGGACTGCTTAGGGATACAGCAAAAGACTTGCCTTTTGGCTTGTGAAGATGCTTCTATTTGGCTTGTGAAGATGCTTCTATTTGTATTTGGAAAAATACAATAGAGGCAGTATGGTTTTGAACTAAAGTTCTAGTTCAACTTGCCAAAGCTCCTGGATTGCAAAGTAGTTATATTGGTTCCCTCATGGGACCAGTGTTTTAATGGGGTTTKTGTATGTATGTGGGTTGATCGGGTTGTTTAGTTTGTTTGTGTTTTTCCTTTTGTTGTTTTTCAAGTGAAGCATTTAGTTTTGGCCTTAAACAGATGTGCTCAAAAGCCTTGCACTTGGTTTTTTTTCTGGAGGAGTGGGGAGGGGAATAGGATTGGGGGTGTTCAGCTCTCAGTGTCTCACTTGTTGCAAATCAGAGAGGTCCCAAATATTCTAGAGCAAATGTATCTTTTGTGTAAATCCTCAGCTACYGTAATCTAGAAGAAAATAATTGGCCTCAGTGTGAAGATAAACTARCAAATAGTATAGTACCTTAAGTGTGTGAATTTAGAGTTACTTGTTTACACARCATGTATAAGCAAGATTTATTTGTCTTCACAGGTGGAAACATTTTCTGGTGTGTACAAGAAGCTCACAGGGAAAGATGTGGTGTTTGAATTTCCAGAATTCCAGCTGTAAAATGCAAAAAATGGCTGAATAAACAACTGTTCATATAACAGAGTAATTTCATTTAAATTTTGAATTCCATAAACACAGATGGGGATTAACTGGTTCATGGGACTTCGCCACTGCCTGGAGAGTGACACCTGTGAATCAAAGTATTAAGCACCCAGCATTTCAATGGTAGCCCTCTTAGGTTTTTTTTTGGTCACTGTTTCAACACAACTGGATAAAAGGTCCAGAATCTGCAAAAGGAATTTGTGAAAAACCTAAGTATTCCATATCTCACCTTCTGGGGAAAATAAGAATTACTGTAGAGCAGTGGAACTCCTGAGGTTTGCACATGAGGTACCAGTTGGAGACCTACATGTTCCTGACACTGGAAGAACTAGTAGGTGGTGTCTGACTCTTGAAATAYGTAGAAATGACATCTGGATAAGGGGTTTGAATTCTTAGAAGATAAGTTGGGGGAGGTGTAAGTTGATTTTGAGGTGCCTTAACTTGCTCTAAATGGCAACACTTCTTACCAGTTCTTACCTAAAAGCAGGCTCTGTAATTAACTTCTCACCTGTATCACACTGAAATGGGAAGGAATTTTTACTTCTAAGTGCTAGAGTACATCACTGGACAAAAGTGACAGGTTTTTAAGGTATCGATCTTGGTTTCAAGAAATGTTCAGGTTTTTTTTTGTTTTTTTTTTTTAATAATGCTTTAACGTGGTTCTGTAGATTCTTGCTCATATAGGGAGAGGTGGGGAAGGACTAGATGTTTTAGCATCTGAAGACTGATAGTATCTCAGAAACACTACATTTTTGACTTCAGGATTGTGTTGAATACTTAACACAAGCTCAGAAGGGAGGGTGGAGTTGTTTATGTAAAGTTCTCAGCAAATTATATTAATTTAGTACTTGATTGTACTAAACATAGTATGAGGAGTAAGGGTTTAATACAGTCAAAGATATCTAATTTTGTTGTCAGTCTATTAAGTGGAGAGCTAAGTAGGGGAACAAGTTGTGTGACAGGAGCACTTATTAACTTGCATTTTCYTACCTGAGAGTAGATGGAGGACAAGTGCCACTCACGAGGTCTTTGTACGTTTACTTCCTTTTTCCATTTACAGTAGTTTTGGTTGCTTCCCATTTGACACCTCTGCTTTAGCTATATATAGGTAAAAGGTTAAAACAAGTTCTGCTTTGTTTTTACATTGAAAAAATTAAAATTTGAAAGTTATGGCATGACTTGGTAGGGCAAGATGGATAGCCCAGTGCTCTTACTGTTGATGCCTAGAATGCAAAGAGGAGGAAAACGTGCCCTGTTGCMATTAGTAGTTAATTTCCCTTTACTTGCTGACAGGGCTTGAATATTTGTGCAAAAGGAAGGCTGTATCTTTGAAGAAGTTTGTTTACCTTAAGGCCTTTTCCTATCTCCTTTTCAGGCTTCTGTCTCTGGAGTATAACAATTTTTTATTTATTCTTTGACTATTTATTGTTCATCTTGAATGGTTCAGCAGAATGCATGCATCAGCTTCCCTTAGAATTCGATCAGAGGAGTTGTAGGTGTATTAGAACCCCAGATCCTGTCTGCTTGTGTGGAGAATAATTGTAAAACATCTTACAGTAGAGGAGCCATAACTTTTGAATTCAAGTTTTCATTGCAAAAATGGGTATTATTCAGATTGGAAATGCCACCTCATCTAGTCCCCCAAAATCCAGTCTTGAATCAGACACATTACTAAGCTTTCCACAAAAACAGTCACAGATGGCAGCCTGTGCAAATAGACCTTAGCTGGTGTGGGCTGAAGAAGCAGCTTGGGGAGTAATTGGAGACTTGCCAGATGTTAAGCACCTTTAGTTAGAGGCGGGTGAGTCTGCCGGGGCTGTGCAACCTCTGCAAGGAGAGGTGATCCTCAGCAGGCTTTGCTAGACAGCATTTCCTGTTTTATAGGGAAATGTAACTCAGGTTTCATCTCTTCATAGTAATAAAAATGTCAGTTGTGTTTCTTTTGAAGCACTGGGAGGGGGTAAGCGGGGGAGGAGAAAGCCAGTAAACCTAACATAAAGATTCAAACGTTCCCAGGCATTGCCAGCTGGCTATAGATTTTTCTTGGCTCTTGTTGCAAGCCCTCTTGAACTGTGTGATATGCAAAGGCTCACAATGGCTCCATAAGAAAATTCTTTGAGGGAAAGGCTAATGCTGTCAAAGCTCTATGGTTTTTACATCAACTAAGCTACAAGGAAAGGTGAATTTTTGTGACATAAAAATACAAGGCTGTGTATTTGCAAAAGACTAGTTTTAGTTTACCTTTATTTACAGACTCCCTCGTGTGTTTGTGTCAGTGATACAGTCAGACAACTCCCTCTGTCCCTTGACAAGCATGCTAAGCGTACGCCTGCAATCTGGAAAGTCAGTTTGATGCCATCTGGTCAAGTGCTAATGAGGCTGCTGGAATGCTGGTGTCAAATGTTGCCTTAACCTAAGCAAACTCCATGTGAGATGATGCTAGACTTTTCCTATACCTTTCATATGCTGGCACAGTTGAACTCTGAACATGTGATTGATCATGAGTTTAATCAGCTGCTCTGGGTGAAAAAGTGGTGGGGCGTTCTGTACCAAAACTTTGCAGCAGTAGTGTGTGGGTAGTGTCAATGTGGAGAGACAGCTATATACTGAAGTTCTTTCTTGTAGTAGCTCCAAATGAGAAGCAAGGGCCTTACATCTGTTCAGTGGTCATGAGACTTTCACCTGATCTTAAAGCTTCAATTGTTWATTTCATATGAATCCTTTCACAACGTCTTCAAATATTTTTGCCTATGAGGAACACTGATCCCTGGTGATTTTTCTTCAAAAAATAGGTCACAATTCTAGTGTAAAAGAACTTGCTTGAAGTTTCAGGTGGTAAGTGCTTGATCTGTCACCTTAACAGGGTAACTTGATATATGATAACATCATGTCTGAGTAGCTCCTCTTGTRTGTACGTGGGAGCAATGGTGAGTTTCAGTGTAGTGATTTCATGCCAAGCAGCATTCAAAGGAAATCCTATCACTTCCTGCATTGTGGACTGGAATAATCTATTTCCTATTCCTCTGTTTTCCCTGAATTTTCCAAGTGGGAGGCCTGAGTCTGATTCTCAATTACATCTGAAGGTCAGAGCAATGCTGAAAAGTTTGACCTTTTCCAGTTTGTGGGATATGCTATCCTAGGCCACTAGACGTTTATCAGAAAAGAGGATGTTGATTTCCGAAAGTTATGAAGCCTCATGAAATGAAGGCTGGTGGTCAGGCTGGGGGAGTGTGAGTTTCCCTGTCTCCAGTAGGGGCTGACTGCAGCATTGATCAGTGAGAATAACTCACTACTGCTTATCAAAGTGCCTTTGCCCTGCCCCTTGCTGCCTGCCTTTAGGGTGCTCCTGTGCAAACCCTGCTGACATGAACATCTATGAACTAGTGCTCTGTTCCTACAGAGGTGCAAGTGAAGGACCTTATTTATGTATTGCCATTAAGAGGAGAAAGTTGGATTTGTTAAGTCTATGAATTCATGTATCCCCTCTTCTACCTTCCAGTTAACTCTTGTTTTSAGGAAAATCATTCTTAAGCTTAGTGTCATGCAGTTGCTACTTGGTGTTGCTAAATGATGAATAGCTTGCATTTTTAATTACTGCATATCTAGTTAACATGTGTGGCTCAGTTGTGATCTGCCCCTGGAGCAGCAAAAATAGAATTAAATCCAAGCACTGAGGAGATTATTCCAGTTCTAGAGATRACTAATAGAAAAAGCACAATTGCTGCAGTGAATGCTGCTTATAAATTTTTATACMAAAAAAAAATTAGTTCAACATCACTGATGAAGTAGAAGGCCAGGTTTTACACAGTTGCAAAAAAAGTTAATCCTGCATTGATGTGGCCACACTGATCTTTCCCACTACACATTTCATGTACCACACAGAAGAGATGGTAAAGAGAGCTTCTGCTCTCTGTGCCTGCAGAGGGCAGAGGTGCTGGGGTGGTGCTAAGAAGATGTTCAGATGGCGGATATCTTCACAGGAACAGATCTACAGGTATGTTTTACCAGGATTGTTTTAAGGCTTAATAAAGTTGTTTCCTGTTTTCTTGGCTAAACAGATACTGTTACATGAAGCAAAGGGAATAGGACACATCATTGTGCTGCCCTGAGAGCACAGGAGAGCATTTGGTGTGCTTGTGTGCATGTCTGTACATGGAGGAGTCCTGTACCTGCTGCATCTTCTTGCCACTTTTAGGAGTCTCTTGACAGTGCCCTGGAAGGCCAATTAAGGGCTGGTTAGTGGGGCAGCTTTTACTTTCAATAACGAGAACAGCATTTGTGATGGCCTGCAATAAACTGAGCTCCGGTAGTTGAACTTAGATACTGATTTCTTAAAGTTTGGGTATTGGAAATTTTCATCCTTTGGAAAAATCTGTTTGGGAAATGCTGRTACCATTGGATACTTTGCTAAACCAAAGGGATAATCAGGGCCTTATCATCTTCTCTTAAGATTTTTAAATAACCATTGTGGTCTTAAATAGGGATTGTGTTTAATCCTCTTACAAATATAATGCCAACTGCCAAAGTGTAGAAAAATTTTCCTGGATGYTCCTAATATATATTAGTGTATCTTTCCTGTTTTCAAAAATCTTTTTCTTGTCCCTTTACAACCAGCTGGATTTTATCTGCATGGTTTTGGTTTGGTTTGAATCCAAGAATTCTACTTGTAGTTGTGTCAATGTGGTATTTAACCTGAATTTGAAGGCTGARGAGAAGTTGTGTAGTGGGTCAAGCTGAGGTAGCTGGCCTAACTGGTGTCTTGCTATAGAAACATARAATGGTTTGGGTTTCAATGGACCTTAAGGATGATCTGCTCTAGCCCCCCCTGTTGTGGGCAGGGACACCTTCCTCTAGATAAAGTTGTTTAAAGCCCCATCCAACCTGGCCTTAAGCATCTCCAGGGATGGGTCATCCACAACTTCTCTGGGAAACCTGAGAGACTGTTCCAGTCTCCCAGTAAAGAATTAATAGTACCTAATACAAACCTGCCCTCTTTCAGTTTGAAGCCTTTCTGCCTTGCCCTATTCACTACATGTCCTTGTAAAAWGTCCATCTCCAGCTTTMTTTTAGCCCTACCCCCCTTTAGATAATAGAAGGTGCTCTAAGGTCTCTCAGGAGCCTTCTCCAAGCTGAAGAAGCCTGAYCCTTTCAGCCTGTGTTCGTTGGAAAGGTTCTGCAGTCCAGCTCTGATCATGTTCATTAGTTCTCCTCTGGACTCATTCCGATGCAGCACAGCAGGCAGGCTCTCGTGAGAGGGGAGTAGAGGGACAGGATTATGTCCCACAACCTGCTGGCCATGCTTATTTTGATGCAGGCCAGGATGTGGTTGGATTTCTGGGCTGTGAGGGCACATGGCTGGGTCACGTTGAGCTTCTCATCAAGCAACAAGTTCTTCGTCTCAGGGCTGTTCTTGATCCATTCTCTGCCCAGTCTGTGTTTATCCTTGTGATTGCCCCAGCCCAGGTGCAGGATCTTGCACTTGGTGTTGAACTTCATGAGGYTTGCACAGGCCCATCTCTTGAGCCTGTCAAATGGGTCTCCTGCTTCCTTGCAGAGAGGACACACATTTTCCTTAGTCTTCCTTTTATCACTGATGTACCTAAAGCAGCTTTTCTTGTTGCCRTTGTCCCTRGCCAGACTTAATTCTCTCAGGGCCTGTTAGCTTTCCTAACATGATCCCTCCTTTCTCAGTCTCTATTTCTCCCAGTCTACCCATTCTTGCTTCCTTCTCTTCAGGCTTCCCTTCTGTGTTTCAGTTTATCCAGGAGCTCCTTTTCCCTCTGTACTGGTTTACTGTGGCTGTCCCTCTCTATCCAGCAAGGGTGGCTGAAAAATYAGCTCTTGAAGTGTTACAGTGTCCTGGATAGGCATGTTACCATAATAAAGAATTTAATAACCAGCAGCTATTGGGACCTAGTGATGACCTAAACTGCTCCCACATGGCCCATGCATCAGTACCCCAGTTTGCACATAGTAGCTTGATGTAGATGATGCACCAATATGGCTACAGTTTCCAGTTGATTTTTGGGGCRGGAAAAGGCTACTTAGGGCCTGTTGTGTAGGGACTATGTCTTTCTCTCATGTGAAACAAAACTGTGCTTGTTTATTCTCCCTTTTCCTAGAGAAAGCACTTTCACTGCATTTGTAGTGTTTGTCCTTTCCTTTTGAACTCTGGTCATTTATGTTTGTTTTCACTTCTGCTTCTGTGGTGTTGAGTCCTACCTTTTCTACCAGCTTCCCCTGAATGCTCCGTTTCTCCATTGAATTCTGTTTCTGGCYTCAAAGTTATTTCCCTGTGTTTACAGGGAGAGTAGATATGTATGTAAATGGAGTTGTCTTTGCCATGGTAATATGATCTTCAAAGGCTTGGACTACAGTCACTTTGCTGCATTCTTTACATAAAATGTTTGTCTTGGCAAGTTTCTGCCAACAGAGTGCTGCAAGGGCCCACTCCTGCTAATTGCCTTCTGTTCCCACTGAACTGATGGGGCCTTGTATGCATAAAAAAATGAACTTTAAAATTACAGTTGCATGGTCCTGCATGACAGTTATGTTCATGTTGTACCATTTTGCCCTTTCTTTACTGAGGTAATCTACCAAGGCAGTGATCATTGGCTCTTAACTTTTCATATTGTTTCGTGTGTGTTAAAATACAGGAGTCCACAGCAGCAGAGGAGGGTAGCTAGGTTCCAGTCCAGCATGGAAACCTATATGTAGGTAGTCCACAGGGAGTCCTGAGGCATCACTACCTGTTTTTGTACCTGTTTTTGTCTTTGCCATTAACGCTGGTCAGTATGTGCTGTGCTGTGGGATAATGAAACAGGAGCTGTCATGCGCAAAAAGACTTCACACCCCAGGCTTAGGGAGAGGTTTGCTGGGAGAGAGGATCTGTAATGKTATGAGCAAAGCAGGAAGAGAGTACATCAGTACTGTGTTGTCAGCTTGTACTGCAAGCCCCCCACCACAGCACAAAATCCTCAATGGAGTGGACCTAAACCTCGAAAGAKATCTGAAAAGTGATAAAGAAGTGAACACACAGATGATTCTATTGCAGCTTCCTCCAGCCTCTCAGTCTAAAATCTTTTCTGTGTTCTGATACTTCCCTGATCTTGKGACTGTGGAAGATGGAAAGGGACCTCCTGCTACTGCCCCTGGCTTTCCATTAAGAGGCCACATACTGGGGGTTACCCAGGCTCCCAGCCCACTGGGTGCTTGCTTATGGCCTGACCCCTCAAACATTACCTGGAAGAAYTGGGAGGAGAGAACAGTGGCATGAGATGGATGGAGGCAGATGATTCACAAGATTTTTTTTGTAGCTATCAAAGCGACAGTCTTACAAATACAGCAGCTTTTCATCAGAGGATATTAATAGTCACAAGTGGTACTCTCTGTTTGCCCTGGAAATTGAGAGTGAAGTAGTTTATATTTGTTGAAGTATAAACTGCTGTAAATGARGTGGGTGTTCTCAAAGTCCCACTTSCCAGAATCAGCTGGCCCCAGGTTTTTCCTGCTTAAATATATGCGAAGTACTGTGGTTTATGCAGGCCTCAAACTAGTCTGACTGYTTAAGGTAAAAACCTGAGTTGTACAACTATTTAGAAGCTATAGTGAAATAGCACTAAAATGGTATCAAAAGGTGTTTAAAAAACCCCACAAAACTTTGTGAAAATGCCTGCCATGTAGATAATTTAGCATTTTGTTGTTGTTCAGATATGGCTCTGAAACACTTGCATGTTTTACTCAAGTCAAGAATGCTGCAGCCAAYTGCAAGAATAGAGAGAATTTCAGCAAGGGGAGAGTGTGTTAATTATCCACACAAAATGATCACATTCAGTGCTGTGTTTCATGTGTTTTCATATCCACTGAAGCAAAGCAAGAGAAGTGCTGTGCTGGGGCAGTGTGCATGCATGGTTTAGAGCTGAATAGATGTAAATGGTTAAAAAGGGGTTCTCTGYTAGAGAGGAGGAGGGGAAAGTAAGTGTGCATTCCCAAAAAAGTACATTCCCAAAATAAAAGCTTACATCATGGACCTCTTCAGTTTTCCCACACTTCTTCCCTAATTATTGTCCTTCAGGACAGCTGATCTATTTCAAACAGGAAGCTGTTTACAGATAACACTTGCAACTGTTTTGTCTGATTTGTTGAACTGTCGAAAAGCAAACGACAACCTCTTTTCAAATTAAAAACTGTCAGACTTCTGTAAACAGCAGCAATGAGGTTCATCTGTGCAGTGTCCCTGCAGGCACAGAGCATTGTGCAGTTCCCATTCTCTCAGCAGCCATAAGGTAAGAGACTTTTATGCTTTCCTCTGTAAAAATATGTAGAGGAAAAWGTCTGGGTGTTTGTTAGGGGGCTGCTTTGTATGTGACAAAATATGATTGACAATCCCCARATAGAAGGGGAAGGTAAAGGAAAAAAGAGCTCGCTGGAGTCTMTCAGATAAATTGGACCTTTCTTTTGAGAAGCACCCATGTGGGTTAGATCACTGCATGCCAGTTTAGTTTAGGGGGGGGTTCTATTTAAAATGTACAAATGCCATTGGAAGAGCTCACTTTCYTTTTAGCAGGGAAGGACAAAACAGTATAAGAATTTCAACTTTTCCTACAATTTAAACTTTTCTTCATTCTTGAGTTGTAATTCCTGGTAACAGACACAGGCAGTTGTCTGTTTTCCACTTTAAAAAGTGATCTTTTGATACAACTGCAAAGCAGAGAATGAAGACTGGCATTGCAGAAGTGAAACATATGACAGAAGGTCCAGTAAGGGCTGGAATTACACCGCTGGATAATTAAGAGCAATCTYAGTGAAAATCAAATAATGTAGGGAATAGTACCATGCAGAAATGCTTAGTGAGATGTGAGGATGTATAATGATACAAAATCCTGGTCMAAGTGAGCAGGAATATGAGAGTAAGCCATAGTTCAATAAGCAGTAGGGCACATGTCTGCTTTTCAGTCATGAGCTATGAAAACTAGGATGCATAAGGGACTTGCAAGTTTCCATTCTGACCTCTGTGYATATGTATGTGCTCAGTATAGGCAGTGAAATTTTGGAGGGGGGATTGTTTTCTAGCAAAATCAACTGTGGAGAACTGAAATACCGAACTTTACTTGTCATACAGTGAAACAGAGCAGCTGGACTGGAAATAGTAAGACTTTGTATATTGGTGCAAAATTAATACACTTTGATTCTTGGAAGATTGAAAGGTTTTTAAAATGTGACGGATGCAAAAACTGTTGCCCTATGTTTTCCTCTCTGTAGCAGAGATCTTTGTATTTCATATCTGTGTGATTGTTTACATGATCATGAACATTTAAGGCATTATAGTGATCAAAAATATGAAACAAACACTGATTTAAAGGTCACACAATTATACTATCCCTAAAATTTTAGTATGKTACTGATACAGCATAAATAAGGTGTGCCAATGTTGTAGACAAGAAGTAAGACTTTCAAGCTGGATATTCCTTTAAAAAATGTTAAGACTGTCTGTCATAAAGTTCTTAAGATGCATCTGTTAAAATTAAATTATTGTTTTAATTAATACATGAAAGATAATGTGTAAGTTAAATTCATAGTCAAAATAGCACTTTAAACATAGCATAGTCCTACAGTCAGCAGAGAATTGCACTGTGGAAGCAGCAGAAATCTACTGTGTAATTTCTAATTGTGTGTTATGTTCAAGGCTATTTTTTTTCTGATTATTTTGAGTGATTTTACACTGTTACTAAAGCTCTTTTTAGTCATCTCAAGGGCTGTCCAAAAATTCTTGAACCAGAATCCTTTTGAAGTAGGAAGACTTTTGGCAGAGTAGCTTTTTAAAGAAAAGTGTCATTTTTTCTGGGATAGTTCAGTCCTTTTGTCAAATTATTTTGGCTGAAAACCAGGGGAGTTTAGCCAAAAATATTCTCATGGTGTCTCTTGGGAAGTGTAGTTTGTGCTTTGCACTGCRTTTCACTACTGGCTGAACTTCACAGCTGAACCATGCTTCCCGTAAGGCTGTGTGGTCAGGGTCTCGCTATTTTAATTTCCCTTGATGAAAGGAGTATTAGGAGTATTTTGCAAAAAGTTAGCCTCGTGAAAGAGGCACAGACTGGGTTCCTAAAGCATCAGCTGCTTGATAACTAGTTGGCAGCTTCTTAAAATTCAAGTGTTTCCTTCTGGTTTGCACATGAGCCACAGGCCATCCTGGTTTTCAGCCATGAGAGTAGGACACTTGAAGAGAGTGTCAGCTGTTTAATGCCTTTTGATATTTTTAGCCATGCAAACACCTGTACAGGGGAGAGTATTTAATAGCATTTCTAAAGCTTTGTTAATGCTTTTGCCAACTTTTGAGCTAAAAGTGTTCCATTTTATATACTTGGAACTGAAAAATGCAAGGGAGTATGGCTGGATTTTAAGATCCTTTAAGAACTCTTAAGGCTGAAACAACCTACTAGGAACCTGAAGCTTTAGAAAGAAGTGGTTTTGAAAATCCAGCAAGGCGTCATCTCACCCATCTAAGTGCCTCTTCAGAAAAATCTAGTCCTGGGTCATTTGCCTGTAGTTGTATAAGATGTCYGTAGGCAAGAAAAGAACAGAAGCTGGTCTGCTTGAGCACTTCATCAGTGCACCAGTCTCTTAATTTTTCCATAGGATCCAAGGATCCTTAGGGGACTGTTTGGATGCTGTCCTGTCAAAACTTTATCAGAAGATTTGTTAGGAGGTCGATAGGGTGTCCTGGAGGCCAGGACAGAGCTGACAAATGGTGAGGAGTTATAAGGTTTACATTGGTTTTCCTYTGCACTGAATCGTAGAATGGTTTGGGTTGGAAAGGACTTTAAAGGTCTAGTCCAACAGCATGTGAATGAAACACAGACATGAATAAATAGCTTCACAGTGCTGCAAGCTGGATACCAGACTCCAAACCAAGAACTGGCTATGCTTATRTGCAATATAGAGTGAGTGGAGGAGAGCTAAGTGCTGAAGAAGGTGACTCACCAGAGTGAGTGTGATGATGGCCACAGCAGCCAYCTGAACATTGCTTGTGAGAGGTGCYCCACTATTCTCTCTGYTGGATGTGGAAGTGGATCAATTCACCATCTTTAGTACCAAATGCTGCAGGAACTAGAGTTCTGGAAGGTGGAAGCTTACCTTGAATTTGTGTGCTGAGTTATCCTTCAAGCATGGAGATTTTGAAAAATGGCTCTGAGAAAAGTGTTTTCTGCAGTTCTCTTTGAAAAATAGACTGCTGCTACCCAGCTGTCACATAATAACCTGCTGTCTGGGACCACTTACCTGGGAAATAGATCTAAGTGCAGCTCATTGCACTGCTCCAAACCTCCACYTCCCATCTGCTGGAAAGGTGCCCTTGTAATTAACCAACGTGGCAATTTGGTGTGCTTGGAGGAGACKGAATGATTTTGGATGTGTTTCCTTGATGGAAATGTGCTAGGTGGGAGAAGAGAGTCTTGTTATTCTCTTCAGGCAAGATATAGACCATCTCTGATCTGTGCAGTAGGAAAAACTTAGCCAAGTTTTCCAGTAAAACCACAGGAACCTCTTACCTCTTAAAGTGGCTGGATTGTTAGGAGATGTTTGGATGCTTTTCTTGAACCTGGAATGAGACCTCAGAGGGATTCAGAGGTATTGTTGCCAGTGTTGAACTTAAGCAGTCCTCACTTGGAGGTTTAGGGGTGGAAAATGGAGGGAAAGGATGGAGAGTGGAAAGAGAAATTGCTTCAGCTTTKGCTGTTTTTTGAATAGGGACCTTGAAAAATGAAGCTGGATCCATAGATGTGCATAAATTCCTGGTGCCTGTCTTTGGTCTTAAGCATGGTCTCTCTGTGATTATTTTCTTCTTGTCCTGTTTGCTAATTGCAGAATAAGCATAAATAATACCAACAACCAAAAAACCCCAAATCCTATAGACAGTACTTGAAGATTTTCTGTTTGAGTGATTTTCAGGCTTAACTGTGGACCACCCCAAAATCTCCTGTGGTGGTGCTGATGATTTTAGCAGATATTGAAACTTGCTGACAGTAGGCATGCATTTATTCATCTTTAGTGGACCCTTTAGAAATTCTCTATGGGCCTCCAAGAGACCATGGATGAGATGCTGAATGCCAGGGTAAGTCTGCTCTTTGGAAGGACAAAATTATGT
Source organism: Alauda arvensis (assembly GCA_902810485.1). Taxonomy (NCBI): domain Eukaryota; kingdom Metazoa; phylum Chordata; class Aves; order Passeriformes; family Alaudidae; genus Alauda; species Alauda arvensis. Next base: position 771,842 of record CADDXX010000284.1, read on the forward strand.
AAGTGATTGTGTAATTTAAATTCTATTTTTATATAGAGTTTTTTATTATCATCAGAGAAAGTTTTGGAAGRGAGCTAATTTTTGGGAATTAAAACAAAGAGATTTAAAAAGTTCATATGAAAGAACCAGCATTGTTAGATGGCACAATAATAACAGCCAATCAATTAAAAGTGCYAGACAAGAATCTAATGAAGGCCTAGCACAGGGAAAAAAAAAAGCCTTATAAAATAGGAAAAGAAAAATGTGTATCAATGAACTTTCTTGTCAGAATGGTGTTAGTAAGAAAACACGTCTCTGATGCCTCACTGGAGTGGAGTTATGTTCAAGAAATGTTAAGGAAACAGATACTGAGAACACGTGGAAGAGCAAGTGAAGGATTGATGGCAGCTGCTGAGGAGACTCCAGGGTGCTGGATCTGTCAGCAGCACCTACAGATGCACTTGCAGTGTTTCTCTCTAGCTGTGCCATGAACTTGCAGTTTAAAGCTAATGTAGAGTTAAAGTGAGATGATGAAATGAGAGCCATGATACGAGCTGCAGCTGAAAAAACTCTTTATTGGAGGTTATCTTCCTTTGCTGTTTAATATCTTCTTGAATTTGGTTTGTTCAGCCAGAAGAGAAGGCTTTGGGGTCACCTAATTGCAGCCTTCCAGTACCTGAAGGGAACTTACAGGAAAGATGGAAAGGGACTTTTTACAAAGGCTTGTAGTTACAGGATGGGGGAAAGGGCTTCAAACTGAAAGAAGGCAGGTTTAAGTTAGATAGTCGAAAAATATTCTTTAGTGTGAGGCACTGGATCTGGCTACCCAGAGAAGTTGTGGATGCCCCATCCCTGGAAGTGTTCAAGGCCAGGTTGGAGCTCTGAGCAACCTAGTCTAGTGGAAAGTCCTGCCCATGGCAAAGAGTTTGGAACCAACTCTAAGCTCCCTTCCAACCTAGGCCATGATATGATATATATGATATGATATATTAGAATTGCCTTTTATGTAATTGTGGAGTGTSAAAAAATCTCTGTTGTGGTTCTCTGCTTTTATGAGTGTCATACAAAACCCATAGAGTGGGTTGGTGCGCAGCAGGAATCCAGCCAAGGCCAATCCACCACATCTGGCAGACTGTCCCCTAAGCAGCTCTGTATTTAAACGTGCATTTGCCTATTTATGCTTAATGTAGAAGTGATTACATTCACACTGCTCCTTGATTTTAGGAAGATGACATTAAACATTAAAACTACAGTGCTGAGTACATGGTCTTTCTGTTATGTGTAGAACTGRTGCCTGTATATTTTTGGCAGCACTGCAGCAAGTCTTGGTTTTGTTTTCATTGTTCATTTTCTTAAGTCAACTGGCAGATGTTGGGATTTTAGGTCAGTGTACTCCTTAACACCACTGAAGCCTTTTATTTTACTGGTAATTGCACAATCAGAGCAGTAGCATTAGTTTTGCCCCTGTAAGTGCCCTATAAATTCTGAGCAGACAAACTGGAAGTTCAAGTGATCACTGCTTAGCTGTTCTGCAGCTTAATTGGTGCACAGCTGCCCTCTGGTCATGTTCTAGCTATGTGAAAGGTACGTCTGCTGCTATTGTTAGAGAATTTGCTGAGTACCAAAGCAGATGGAAATGCCAGTAGTTATCACTTACTTAACATAGCTTGTTATATTATTCCCTAGAAATGTACATTATTCAAATACAGAAATCTCTCAGGGCAGTTGCKTAGTTGGAAGGACTTTAATGAAAAAATTTCAAAGGGGGTTGTCATCCTTAAGAATATTTTGGTAGCAGAAGCATCACGGTATACAGTTAAGGGAAATAACACCTTCATGTTTATAAGAATTCAGATAAACAACCTTGCTTGCAAATTGTATTCTACACATTCTGYTTCCTTCTGAATTCATATTTCTTTGTCAAAATTAGATGAGATTGTCAAAAGCATCTCAAACTGCATGTAGTCTCTCATACTCCTTCTCAAATTTTGAAACTATTTTTCAACCAGTGTGTTATACATGGTAAAGTATTTTGAATGCATGTGTTGTGGCATGTGTAAGAGCTGGTCTGGGAGGTTTTGCTCACTGAAAGCTGAGTTCCTTTTGGCAGTACCTTTCATATTGGGTCATGACAATTGCCAATGATACAGACTGATTAGTGAAAGTCTGCTGTAGCATACTAGTGTTAAAATACTTTGACTTCTTAGAACTTTGTAATGTCTATGTGCAGGAATTGAATGCCTTTGTGTGTGCTTCAACTAAGTCCCACCAGATGCATAGAAACCCACTGCATTTTGTTTCTACATCTATTTCTGTGTACCAACCATATATTTTCTATTAATGTGGGCAGCTGTTCTGGTAAGTTCCCCTTTCTTTTGTCTTCTTTTCATTATCTGTATTTGGAAAGGTGTGTCAGAGCCCTAAGAAYGAAAGGACATTGGGTAGTACTGTTSCTATCAAGATCACCTGTCACTTGTCCAGTGAAGATATTATAGAATCATATAATGTCATGTATTGGAAGGGATCTTTACAATCATCTAGTTCCAACCCCCCTGCCATGGACAGGGACATCATCCACTAGACCAGGTTGTTCAAAGCCTCATCCAATCTGGGTCATGTCCAGCCTCTCACCCCCAAATCCTTCTGAGCAGGGCTGCTCTGGATCTGTTCATCCCCAGCCCGTGCTGATACTGGAGTTTGCCCTGACCCAGGTGCAGCACCTTGCACTTGGTCTTGTTAAACCTCATGAGATTCCCATGGGCCACATCTTTAGCTTGTCCAGGTCCCTCTGGATGGCATCCTGTCCTTCAGGAGTGTCACTGCACCACTCAGCTTGGTGTCGTCTGTAAATTTGCAGAGGTGCACCTGATCTCTTCATCCATGTTATTAATGATGATCTTAATTACAATATGGTTCCAAAACAGACTTATCACTGATGTCCATCAGGACACTGAGCTGTTGACTACTACCCTCAAGATATGATTATCTAGCCACTTTCTTGTCCATCTAACACTCTGCCCATCAAATCCATCTCTCTCCATTTTAGAGAGAGGTTGTGGGGTACCATATCAAAGGCTTTGCAGGAGACCAGATAAATGACACCTGTAGCCYTTCCCTTATCCACTGATGTAGTCACATGTAGAATCACATGGGGTCACATGTAGAGTATTAGTTGGTCTCTCAGCCCRAAAGTAAAAAACCCCTTTTTTTGAAATAAATAGCATTGACACTGACCCAGTTCAAATGCAAGATTTTGATCATGGATGCTTATGTACCACAGTGTTTTGTTATATTGAGGATATCACTTCAAGAAATACGTCCTTGTCATTTGAGGATAACACTCTTGGATCCTTTCCATAACTCTTGGTGGCTTGCGTGCTATTACAAAATGCCTGATRTTGTTGCATTTCCTATGTTCTGTATCTTTTGCTGGTTATTATTTTCCATTGCAGCCTGGTATTTTGCCATATCTTTCCTTCTTTTAAAATGTTCCCACTCTAATTATGTGCTGGGTTGTTTCTTGGTTTTTTGTTGTGTTTTTTTTGGTGGGATTTTTTTT
>CADDXX010000284.1:775428-786575 GCA_902810485.1 Alauda arvensis
GCTCAGACCTCTGATTTTTCACTTTTGCTATATGTCCATTAGTAGTCTATATCCTACATCTTGTCTCTTCTCTTTATTCTTCCTCTAAAATTCATAAACTGCTTTTCTTATATTTTGTCTTCTCTCTAGATATTCCTGACCTGTCCTTGTGTTTATATATGACCCAACTGTGGGACATAAAAGCAGAAATCAGAATGCTCATTTTACCCAGTTTTAGTCTAGTGTCCTACCACTAGGCTTGAGCTGGCTTCATCATCAGGGTTCTTCTCTGCTTCCTTTCCCCCTTTAATGTAGCATGCCTGAGTGCAGTCTAATTTCACCTGTTGTGTCCATCCAATGTGAGCAATTACTCTCTTGGGGAACTGGAGCTGTTGTCTCAATCCTTAAGGATCTTCCATTGCTGTTACTTCACACTTTTTTGATCAATGTTTGAGTGGCATTTCTGTTGTGCAGGAGGCAGGTGCCACTGCTGGCATGGTGGGATGATTGGATGGGGCCTTGATAGACTGTTCTGCCTCTTCTCTACCCCTCCCAGAATGCAGGACTGGGACAATCCCCTCCCAGGGTGAGTTTGCCTTTTGAGCTTGTCCAGTGCCCTCAAGAAGGCAATAGTCAGGCCCACCTMAGAAAACTTCCAAACACCTCAAGAGTGAGAATGTGTTGCAAAGTGTAAATTTGGCATAATATTGCATGGATATTCCAATTTCTGTAGCTAGTCCTAAGCTTCTGTGGATGGGAAGGGCTGAAAAGCAATGCATCAAAACTTCATAAATAAAATTACAAATGCATATTATTTATTTATTAATGTAAAGAAATGTTTCCTGCAGCATTCTYCACATCATTCACTGATTCTTGAGGAATCCTTGGTTTTTCATTTCCTACAGATATCTGTGAGGTGATAGTACGAGGTTCTCATGTAAACGCTTTCTAGGAATGGGAATGAAATGAGACATATTAGACCCAGGTTTTAGAAGAACTGATACTTAAATTAGAACCCTGTAAATTTTTTTTTTTTTGTGGTTAAGAATACAAAAAATTTCTTCTGACATGTAACGATGATAGMGGCCCAAAATCATAAACTATTTTTGTAGAATATAGCTGAAGGCAGAAGAGATCTTGTAATCTAGTAGGGATTTTGATTGAAACATTGCATGAAAATTCTGTTTAGTATTTTTAGTTGTCTCTGACCACCAATTTACATAAAAATAAAAATGTACTTGAGTGTTATTTTCTTCAAAAATCCATAGRTTTTCTAAAAATCCATAGAGAACTATTGTGAAAAATTTGATACTCAGGTCCCATATCCCCCTAGTTAAGAGTTTTGAAAACTTGCCTCTTTCTGGCTTTACTTCACCTCACTCTTGTTGAAGCCTTGTTTCTCTATTTTCAGTACAGATGACTGAAGTTAATTCTAACATGAACTCATCGACTTCAGCAGAACAGCATCAGGAAGAAATTTGTCCCAATTTTTAAAAATATTCTTCTTGATGAAAAATGGGGTTGACTAACTAATCATACCTTACACCTCACAAATATCATCTGAGGAAATGGCTCTGGTTGTGCCAGTATTAAGTGTGCTTTGGAGGGTAACCAAGGACTTACTATCAGTTTGGTTTTTAGGTAATGGTGGCTTCCCATCAGCTTAGACTCACTTTTTTGTCCTCTACAGCAAATCTTGCTGTTCTTCAGCATCATCAGGAGCTGAAATGKGTTATGTTTCTGCTTTATGCTACTCCGTGCTCCATAGATTTCACAGAGACTTGGTAACCATGGCAGTTATGGTCCTCATTTTTGCWATTCTACAGTATTAATATTTAGGGAATTTTTCAGTCTTTCAAGTCCAATGCTTTGACCTTTAAATCAACACATAGGATTTAACYTGAGAGCTTTGTAATTGATTCTGATTTTTATAGTCTAGCTAAATGGCAAATGTTTGATTACCCAAGGTAATGCGCAGGGGAACTGAGAAGGCAAATGAGAAAAGGCTYAGATAAAGTAAAAGCATAGCTACACAAAACATCTGTAGGTTAGGAAGATTAATAAGGCTGTAATGGAGAGAAATGAGGTCAGTGACACAGGTTTCATCTCCAGTGTGAAAGGCTTCTTCCCCAGGGAATGATCCACATCCCTTGGGCCAAGGGGTGAAACGCAGCTTGTGTCARCAGTGCTGGAGGCTTGTCCCTTCTRMTTCTCCCTGCTTCCCCCAGAAACCTATCCYTGGTCTGCAGTGGGCACTGGTGGTAGCTCTGGGACTTAATATTTTTTGTGTCTTTTATCTTTCCAAAAKGTTTGAAATAGCATGAGGACTGTTGTCACAACCTGCTATTTTGTGGGCATAATTTTGTGGGCATGTGTTGCATSTCCTAGAATTTGGCTTAGGGCCTGCAGGTGCTTGAGGATACRTGAGCTGCCAGAGAGTTCTGCCAGGGAGTTGTTGAGATGTGGTTGACATGGATTTGAAAAGTCAGGGGAGTGAAAACTGTTGAAAGTTATTGCTGTGTCTGTAGTGCTGACTCRAACCAGCTTGGGAAAGTCACTCACCAAATGTGGCTGTTGGCTCTGCAGATTTGTGTGTCTGTGCCAGGAGCATACTCAATTCAGAATATAGATAATTCAGCTCAGATACCTGAGAATGAASTATAGTTATAACAGAAAAAAAAATTTAAAATCAAAGTGTGAAAACAGCTCTGTGAAATAAAACCAGCTCAAAGATGAGTCCTAGAGGATTATGCAGAGGATTACAGTTACTCTGTAGCTGTTGGCTGGCTGAGTATTAATGCCAGCAAGCATCATTTGTCTTTTGCATTTTTCATCCATTTCGTTTCAGCTTGGCAGATCATCTGTGACGTTTCTTCTAGGTCCAAAATAATGGTGTGGAATTAGCCACTGGCACTTCTGGAGCCACTGYTAGAGACAGGGACTTCATGCATGAGGCATTAGCTGGCTCAAGTGATCTCCAAGCTTTCCATCCAGAGTTGGAAGGAAGTGTGGGAACTCAGTGAGTGCCAGCTGGCCTGGCTGGTCCTGCAGTGGTTTTGAGTGAGCCYGTGGGGCCTTTGGGATTCTCCAATGACCTCTCAAGGACTTGTCATTTGAAGCTTGGSTTGAGAAACCTCTTCTCTTTTGGCGACTGAGGCAGATTTCCTAAAGCTGAGAGGTCTTGAAAGTTGTTGTAAAATTATTGTGCTRGTTACAGTGATATATTTTCAATTCTGATGGAAATAGAGACACTTTATTAATCTTTATTTTTTAAGTAAGTGCTGCCTTTTTTCATCTCCTAATTTTTTTCCAATACTTTCTGCTTTCACTGATTTAATGGTCACTATTAATGGCCATGGATTTGAGTTTTGACCTCTGCATAGGCAGTGAGAAAATATTCATACTTTTACAAGTGCTGAACATGTCTAGGTTTCTCTCTGGCATTGGTTGTGCCAATGCTGARGATACTCCAAATACCAGAGCCAAAATTGTGTTTGAAAAAATAGGTTGGTTGTCCTTTTTCTGAGGACCAGTTTTAGTGGAATTTAGTTTTCTTAAATGACTTTTTGCCTCTAGGTCTGAAAGGGCTTGAAAATAGGTCAGAAGGCAAGAAGTTTACTAGGATTTCAAAGTGAAAGGTACTGCTGTAGCACATACCTGGAGATCAAACTGGTATTTCAATCACAGAAAGAAATTTTAGCTGCAGAGGGTTTCTTTTGAAAGCAGGGAAATTTGGAGAAAGTGATATACAGAGTGCTTTTGGTTTGTTTTCTACTGTTAATGTATCCCTTTACTGAAGCCACAGATTCTATAGAGTATTTAATGTGCCACCTCCTCAGAGATTCCTTCTGTTAGTGGCTTTTCTCAGACCAAGGTAATTTCCCTGAGTATTCTTATGGACCTGGGTATTGTTACCTGAATGACACTAAAGAAGCTCCTTTTTCTAGAACAAGTCCCTTTCCTCTGTGAGCTGAGCTAACATGAGGGTGGGGTTGTATCCCCTCTGTCTCTGAGACATGTAAGCCCGACAGCAGGGAATGAGCTGAAGCTTTGATGGAGATTTTGTTTTCCCCAGAATATCCTTCATAWGTGGCTGCTGAGCAGAGCCAAGAAGCAGCCTTGACAGTTCTCTGCTGCTCRCTGTCTGTCTCATCTCTGAACTGTGTGTGAGTTTGCAATGGCAGATTAATATTTAACATACCTGGAGCCTTTGATCTTTCAGTTGGAGTCTGGATACATCTAAATCCTCATAAAATGCAGACAGAGGAGATGATGTTGCCTTTTATTCACTAATRCAGAGACTGGAGCACCATCCTAATTTCAATTTCTTCTTCCATCTCAGGCCATTTCGTTCCACTCTCCAATTTGTCCATCAAGAATCCTTATCACCAGTCTGCCAGGTGCTCATGCTGAAACTGCCTRATTTCCAGGCTTTCAGCTGGGTATCTGAACCATTTGTCTTGAAAACATCTTTGTCTGATCTTCTGAATCCTGAAGTGCTCCCACTACATRCATAAAAAGATGGGATATCCTGCCTGGGATGTCCTGCAGGCTGGTGTCCAGGTGTTCTCCTGGGCTGTAGGGTGGGTCTGGAAGGCTAAGGCAGGTAGGACCCACATTCCCTTTTTGCTCAGCCTGAAAACTTTCTCTCAAGGGGGGCTGCTGCTGAGGGTGTCTGAAAGAGACTTCCAGGCACATCCTCCTGGCTGGCTGAGGCAACCACAGCTCACTGCTTTTCTCCATAAGGGAGTGCTGGTCCCTCATTTGCCACTGTAAATCGTGTTTCTGCCAGGGACCCCTTCATTTTGCCGTCAACCAATGCTGACTATTCAAATGCCAAGACTGGCCTTAGAAACTTTTGAAGATCTGGAAAAACACCCTTTTCCTCAGCCTTTCTTATTGACTAATTTTTGTTGCTCCCTCTTACTGACTGTTGTGAATCAGAGGCAGAAAAAAAGAGGCAGGACTGTCCAGTTTTTTTTTTTTTTTACATAAGAACTGTACAAATTCCTTGTAGTCTGGGGTCAGGAATCTCCTTCTGGGGAGATGTAGCCAGATTCAAGCTTAATGTTTCTGAAGTAATTTTAGTATGCACATGAGGATATTCTGGAGAAAAGTGCTCTCACAGAGACTGATACTTCAAAACYATCTCAAGACTGTGGTCAAATAGTYTGCATAACCTTAGAAAAATAGCTRTAAAGTAGCTGGTGACTTAACCTGGTTTCTAGTACTTGTGGCTGGCCCTTTGCATAGGCAAGGGAGGCTGTAGCCCAGAAAAGCAGAGTTCAGCAACACAGCAAATGTTTTCCTGCTGGTTTTATCTGTCAGAGCTCTGGGGAGCTGGCCTGGTTGCTGCTTCTCCAAGGCATCYCAATTTCCATTACTTTTCCTCCCTGACTGTTGCAGTTCATGTCCAGCTTTATCATAGAATCAAAAAAAGGCTTGGGTTGGAAGGGACCTTAAAGATYTTCTAATTCCAATCCCCCTTCCATGGGCAGGGCATCTTCTATGAGACCAGATTGTTCAGGGTCTTGTGCGGACTGGCCTTGAACACYTCTGGGGATGGGRCATCCATAAYTTCTCTGGGCAACCTRTTCTACCTAATYTAAGTATCTCCTCTTTCAGTTTAAAGCCATTCTTCCTTATCCTATCACTCTCTGTGTAAAAAGTCATTCTTCTTCTTTTTCTATAAGCCCACTTTAAATACCAAAGGCCCCAATGATGTTTGCCCTGAAATTTTTCTCCAGGCAGAATAGCCACAACTCTCTCAGCCTGTTTTTGTAGGAGAGGTGGTCCAGCCCTCTGATCATCTTTRTGACCCTCCTCTGGACACTTTCTAACAGATCCATGCATGGCTTTATGATGTACCTTCTCCTCTAGCTCTTGTTCCTCACCCTTGGATGAGTCAATTGTGCCCTGTACTCTAGAGAAGCCTTAAGTGATAATTGCTGCAATTGTGACAAAACTTATCATGGCCTAAACATTTGAGCAGCAGTTCCACACTCTCCTAGGTATTCTTTCTGGTTGGCAAAGCTTGTCTATGAAGTAGCTTATGCCTGACCCATTATAGGACTGCATGGCAGGTTGTGGAAATCCTCAGATAGTCAGATACCCAGGATTACCTTTTCCYCAGGGTTTCCTGCCCTACTGTAGCYCATTAGACTATGACTGTAYTGAGATCTCTTGACCCAAGAGCTCTAAGCATAGATACCACCTTTTAAGGTGTGGTCCTCCAGCTGCAGGTGTCTCTCCTTTGGAAAGAAACCTGGATTTGGGTCAAAAGGGACTCTAGCATATACAAGTCTTTGCACCAAATCTGCATGATTGGTAAGAACTTAAGGGGGTATTGTGGCACTGTCCCTCAATGTGGGTGTAGCAAGGGGCTTGTGAGTCTGAGAAACCTGTCCTGTAACTCATGCAAAATGCCCTCCACACATGAGGAAGTAGACAAAGTCTGCTCCCATCAGATTCCCTTGCTATGGTCTCCTAAGGGATAATGGAAGCACAAACTGGACAGTAATGCAGAGGGACAATTTATTCCCCCAACTTCAAAATCATCTACTTGGCCTTGCTGCTAAGACATCTGTTATGCCAGTTAATACCTTCAGGCCATCTCAAAAATAACAGTTCCACCCTTCTAGATCCCCAATATATTGAGGCATACAGACCCACATACTGGTCCTACACCTGTGCCTAATCCTACTTGACTTMTTTTTGAAGGGATTCAGGGAGTGCAAATTAATACAGCTCAATCTTCTTGCTCTAGATGTAAAATGCACATRTCCTTATGGTGGCTATAAAAGATGATAAAAACCCTGTTATGACTTTCAGCTTATGTGTGTAGTACAGAGCTCTGGTTAAGGACAGACTGGAAAAACATATCAGAAATACATAAATAACACTTTTGTCAAAGTATTTTTACAGGCCCCCTAAATACTGTCTTTTGACAGTCCTTTCACACAAACTCCATTTCTGTTTGGTTGTTTTCTGAGACATCTCTTCACAGCCTAATTTCAGGCAAGCCATTTCACTTGTCAGCTTAGACTAGGATATGTTTCCAAGGTGATTCTCTTCAGGAGTTATTGAAGACTCTGATTCAACTTTATTGAATGATACAGTGAAATATTATCTGCCTTCCACCCTCAATGACTTATATGAGGGCTATTGTATCAGACAATTTGCCTGGGCACAATTCCAGTGCTCAGGTAGATGGGAAGTGAAGTTTCAGGCCTTTGAGTTGGTCTCATCTGTTACTGAAATTGCCTCTTTAGAGAAGTATCCCCCCTAAGTAGGAACTCAGTACTGACAGCTTTCAGGGCAAGGCCAGGTGGCCTGGAAGGCCAGTGACATCCTGGCCTGTATCAGCAATGGTGTGGCCAGCAGGACCAGGGCAGGGATTGTCCCTCTGTACTTGACACTGGTTAGTTTACACATCAAATCCTGTGTTCAGTTCTGGGCCCCTCACCACAAGAAGGACATGGAGGTGCTGGAGTGTGTCCAGAGATGGGCAACAGAGCTGGGGAAGGGTCTGAAGTGCAAGTCCTGTGAGGAGTGGGGTTTAGCCTGGAGAAAAGGAGGTGCGGGGGAGACCTTGTTGCTCTTYACAATTACTTGATAGGAGGTTGTAACCAGGGTGGAGATGGTCTTTTTTCCCAGGTTACAAGAAATAGGACAAGAGGAAAYGGCCTCAAGTTGTGCCAGAGGGAGTTTAGATTGTATATTAGGAAAAAATTACTTCATGGAAAGGGTTGTCAAGCACTGGAACATGCTGCCCAGGGAAGTGGTTGAGTCACCATCCCTGGACATATTTCAAAGCTATGTAGATGTGGCACTTGGGGACATGATTCAGTGGTGGACTTGGCAGTCCTGGGTTAATGGTTGGCTGATGATCTTAGAGGTCTTTTCCAGCCTAAGCAATTCTGTGATTTTAAGCCTGCATGCTGTATTGTCTTCTTTCACCTTTCCAGATTGCTGCCTCCAATGAGAAATCATGAACTCAGAATTGCCTATTATTAGCATAGTTTAATCTCCTTCTTGTTTAATTAAATTTCTCCTGAGCTTTATCCTATCCAGTCTAACAGCAAAAAAAAAAAAAAACTTGCTAAATGTGCTGGTGCCTGTTTCATGTGTGTCTGAGGAACACATAACCTGGTTGAAGGAGCTGCCTGTGTGCTTCTTATGCTGTGTGGGTTATGGCTCACAAATATGTATGTGCTTGTRGTAGGATGCTGCATGTGTTCAGAAACTGTTGAAAGCCTTTGGAATTCTTATAACTGTTTACTCATTCTTTTGTTTAGGAGTCAGTGACCTGTAAGTGCTCATTATGAAGAGAGATCTGGTTTTCTTGGTGACTCTAATTAGCCTTGCCTTCCTGTCACTGCTAAGATCTGGATATCCTCAACACATTGCAGAGGAGTCCTGCTCTGTTCAGATTCTTGTTCCAGGCCTCAAAGGTAATGTGAAAACCTACTCCATTATCAAATATTAATCTTTTTGTTTTAACAGGCGCATTTGCATAACCGACAGTTTTAACAGAGACAAAGAAGGTGCCTCTCAGTTGTCCTCTTATTTGCCCCTGTTTGTARCCTCCTTAAAAATGGAGTTTGAAGGTCCATAAGGTGAAATTAAATGGTTCAGAGAATGCATGCCAGTTTCCCAGATTTGCTCGTGATCACTTGTGCTTATTACTCTCATACATTGCCTGGTTGCTCTCTCTGTGTTTATACTGAGCAGTGGTACACATGCCCAAAAACTGTAAAATCARGCCCTACTTTATACCTGGAGAGGTTTTCCATTTTGCTGTGTAATAGGAATTATTTTGTGTTTTCTTGTCTTTTGTTTGTCTTTTGATTTTTTAAAAGCTCAAATACCTCTTAGAAGAAAGCAAAYATTACTTAKATTTTTGGTATTTYTATAGTTTTTGTGGAAAAAGGCAACATTTTTACAGAATATGCTCCCAAGCTCTTGCCCTAAGAAGGCAGTGTAATAAATTATTGATCTTTTCATAGGAAAAAATACATCTTGCATAAGAAATCAATCACTGGGAAGAATTAGCATTTTAAAGCATCAGCATCCATTATTGTTGAAATCCCAGCCCTGTTTAGTAAAGAACAATTATTCCCCCTGTGGAGGCTATGACATTTCTGTTGAAATGTAAAACTTTTGAACATGGGGAAATACTTTTTAACTAAGGACAAAAAGACCCCCATGAAAACCACCAGTTTATCATSAACAATCATAAAAAAMCYCCMAAAAMCAACATTGTGTAAGAATCACAAACCTTTCAGTTTTTCYTGTAATTATGCCTTGTAGGGTCACAAAACCCACCTAACCAGAATTGGTGCCATTACTCTTATCTGTACAGATCTGGGCTTTCCCCAGTTGCCTGTGGGCCACAGCATGGACTGCAGGCATTGTCTGTTTTGGTTAATTGATTGGGAAGGGTGGGGCTCAGTTCTGTTCTGCAGTTGCTCACACAGCTGAATTGTGAGCCCAGCTTGGCCACGGGTTTGRCTGGGCTGTAAACTGCCCTCTCCAGACACTGCCCAGTTTGAATGTGGCTGCCCTCTGCTTGAAGCAAGATAACTAGGCCATAGGGATGTGGGCTGTGCTTGGCCAATTGGCTTTAAGAATATGTTTATTTTTTTTAATATTTATTATTGTTTTGTCTATTATTATTATTATAGATGCAGCTTTGGATGCCTGAATTAAACCAAAAGCTATTTTTTACTATTCACTTCCATAAGTGGCTTTTGATCTTAATAATATRTAGACCTTCTGCAGATGTTCTAGTTAGAAAGAACAGCACTTTATCCATGCCTTCTGAGGTTTGACTAAGGCTTGAGTAAAGTGAATTAATTTGATATATTTACTGTATAAAAGGCATAAGATAGTGCTGTTAATGTGACTTACAGAGGAGAACACAACCAAGTTAAATATATGTCGCCCAAATTTGCATGAAAGATCAGTCAAAGGGTCAGACTCCCCAGCCCTAAGCTTTGAAAATATTTTTCATATCAAAGAACTTGACAGGATGAGTTTTGCATCTTTGCACTGGTTTCCTTATTTTTGTAATCAGTCTAAATTAGTATCTATGATTACCATTGTAATGCAAGGATCATTATTATAATTATTATTATTGTTGTAATTATTATAAGCAGCAGAGGTTTTTAAAGTGTGTAAACTGTGCAGGACCCTTTGGCAGAAGACAATTCTGAGCCTGGAAACCAGAGAGATGCCTGAAAACCACTGTGTGTTAATTATTYCACTCAGTTTCATAAGATATAAGCCTTGCAAAATTAAGAGAGATTGATGTACAAATTCAGTGAAGCACAAAATGGCCTGATACAGACCTAGTTAATGTGAAATCCCTTAAAAGCTTTCAATGCTCCAACTGTGCTGTCAGGGGGACTGGCTCAGAGAGMTGGTGATGAGGTACTGCTGTCCCCCATTGGCACAACTCCAACACATTTCACTGGCCAAGGCTTCCTTTGAGACCATGTGTGGCCATGTGCCCAAATTTCAGCTCCTGTGCCAGCAGGATTTGCTCACTGCAGCTTTTAGATCTGCACCATCTCCTCCTCTGCTGGGCTCCAGCAACATCTCCAGTGGGGGAGAAATAGAGTGCCACACTGCTGCTGGGCATGGCTCTGCCAGAACTTGGGAAAAACGGGTACAGGGAAAAAATGCAAGAAATTAGGGAGACCATGGGATCTGTGATTGGCAGAAGATAGACATGTAAGAGGCGGTGCAGAAAGTGGAGCCCAAACGGGGTGATGAAGGAGAAAGTTATCAGGGAAAAGTATGCAAAAGCAGGGGAGCCTAAAGGAGGAATTTTAGAAGAACAGAAAGAGATAATAGGGAAAAAAACTAAAAAAAAAAAGAGCTTGAGAATGAGACTGAGTGGAGAGGCTGGAAGCTAAATAAACCTAAAATGACACAAAATCAATTAAGATCTCACAGAGTAAAAGAGACAGTCAGAAGSGTCATGAGATGAGAATGGAGGTGGGAATGGATGAGGAAGAAAGCCAGTAAAGACATAAARAATAGAAAAAGCAGAAATGAGATTAAGGTTGGCAGTTTAGGTCCTAAGRACTGATTGTGGTGGTTTGTGGTGTGGTTTGGTTTTTCATTTGTTTTTGGTTTTGTTTGTTTTTGTTTCTTTGTAT
>CADDXX010000284.1:786580-835862 GCA_902810485.1 Alauda arvensis
AAGGAGTAAGATGAAAAATGTAAGGGAAAAACCATACCTCTGAGCATGCAGATAGCAGACTGAACCATGTTTTAGAAAGCAAACAATATTAATAATTAGAAAAGTGYGCTGTGTGTGAAAAAGCAATGGATGATGAAGCCTTGCTTCACAGCTCACTCATATTTTTCCTAAAGTCCAGTTTCTTTTGATAGGCACATGAAATTGAAGTTACTGCTATTGTGCAGAAAAAAAAAAAATAGAACAATCCTTCCAAGCTTAAATTCTCAGTTTGCCATGTTGTTTTTTCTCCCTTCTAGAGTCTAAAGCAGGAGTTGTCTTAATAGTCTCAATGACGTTCAACACATTAAAAAGTGGATGCTACATTAAAAACCCCAATTTTTTTACACCCACACTTGATGCATCTGCTCACATGGGGAATATGAGTAATGGRAAGAAGTTATAACCAGCCAGGAATGCTTAATAGCTCACATAGTTAATATTTGGTGTACTATTTTCATTGCACATTGTAGATGGTACAGCTTAGGGTAGGAAGCTGCAAATGTAAGCATAGACAAATCCCGTCCCAAAGAATTCACAAAAGGAGGCAAATCAACAGCACTTGTAAGATAAATCACCTGAATTAAGAAAGATCTCTCCCAGAGATGCTGTAGGAAGGACTTGTAGTAGTGTTGGGGCCTGATAGCCATGACCCTACCACAGCTCATGTTGGTGGCAGGGCYAAATTTCTTTTAGGAGTATGGGGCATCTCAACACTGTGGAGCACTGCTATCTACATCTCATCCTGCCTCAGCAGCAAAGACAGTGCATTGTGCTGACAAAGGAAGCACTGTTTCATGCACTGGGGCTGGAGCACATATCCAGGAAGGGATGGAAGGAGACTGAACAAGAGGTGCAAGTGCTAAGGGACTGTGGCTGGTGGAAGAGGCCATAACAGATCAGGGTATGGGTAGGGACCATAATGCACAGATCTCAGCCTCCTGTTCTGAAGGGTCTTGGCTTTAGATTGAGGGACTGGAGACCAGAAAGGAGGCACTGGGGTGTCAYTCTTTATGTCTCGAATCAAGATGTTAAACGTTATTGTTTATTGGTGAAAAATTAAATTGATTGGAACAAAACAGAAAACTGTTTCATTGCCCATGACACCTGCACAGGCTTTACCTCCTCAACTYGCACAATGTCCAGGGTACAAACAGCAARAATAGGGACTTACAMAAGGCAGAGCTGAGCTGTACCACTGATCAGTCCTTCTTGGCCAAGGTCTCCTTAAAACAGCTAATAACAAAAAAAGTGTTGACTGGTCTGTAGCTGGGGCTGTAATGGAGTAATCTCCTCCTGGAGAAAGTTTTCAGAACACCCACACTAAGGAATGCAGTGTCATCGTATTATAAGAATAAATGCAGGCAAGTGTAATGGCCTGAAGCAAGAGTGATCTATTTTATTGATCCCTAATGCACAGCTTTCACTCTGAAGAACATGTAAAGCAATAGGCTGTAATAGCCTGCTCTCAGCCTCCAGGGAGCAAGGAAAAGTCATTGTCAGGATTTATCTTTGGGAAGCAAAGAACTCATAACCAGCACTGAGGGGTGAAAGGCAATCATACAAAGCCTATTGGTTACTTGATATTAAAAATGTGATGTTCCCAAATGTGCCAAATTATAGGCTGTTTCATACTAACAATATTATTCACTGGGGATTATGTGAAGTTTGTCCTCATTAAGGTCAGAGAATGGCCTATTTTTGCATGTCTGAAGGCAGGGAAGATGGTCTGGAGCAGCCTGAAGAATGAAAATATGACAGATGGAGGGCTGAGTTCAGCTTACAGCCACCTAGGTCTACAATAAAGAGAGRGATGGAAAAAGAGCTGGAGGCTTCMTRTTTGAAAGGTGCCATGGTGTGACATGTTTTTACATGTCACCTCTGTGACTCCTCTCTGAACCACAGCTGCCAGCTCTGCCAGAGAGCAGAGCTTGTGTGGGACACGAGAACCATTGCCTTTCCTGCTGTGGTCCTCCCATCAGCTTCCTGGAGAGCAGCTAATGCTCACTCTCCTCCATAGAAATACTGTGTTGGGACATCATATGTGCTGTGCTAACTCTGGATTTTATATACCAGCACTTTATTTTCTGTGGAAGCCATAGAACTTTCTTCTCCTTCCTCATATAAATCTTGTTTTGTCGAGGTGGCTGTATAAATCATTCTTTAACCTTCTGTTTGYCAGAGATTTTAATTTTATGTCAATGACAGACTATAGTACAGTTGTCGGGGGCAAAGCAAGGTAAGCATCCCCAAATTTTTAATGAAAGGCATCAGGGAGGCAAACACTTTTWACAGAAAGTGATGTTTAAATATGCTGACTATAATGAGGCACCATGAGCTATGTGCATGTAAATACATAGTTATTCACACCTCAGAGATTAAAAGGCACAGTATATAACTCAGGATATGGAGTAGGGAGTTAATGCTTTCATGCTTAAAAATGGTCCTCCAATGATGGATGTAGCAGTGCCTTCTTATAGGTCTCAAAAATGGCTTTTTTTTCTTTTAATTTGAGGTCATAGTTAAGCCATGTTCACTTGAGACTTAAGCATGTCCATAGCAGAGGCTTGGAAAGAGTTTGGTGAACACAGAAGTTTATGTGCTAAGTTGGGATCTGATTGTGAAACGTCTGCTTAAATTATTTGTGCTGTTGGCTTTTTGGAGGTCAGTGATAGAAGTAACATACACAAAACTAGGCCTGTTTTATGAGACTTCAGTACTGTATTGACAGGGTTTGTCACTGTCTACATCAATTGAAGAAAAATCTGTTTTCTGTCCATCAAGTAAAGCTTTTGGATTGCATCTGCTTTTATTTTTTTTTCCTACTGGAGAGGATGGCATTCTTGTCACTGCTGCTACCAGAATATATTCCTGGTTTAATATGATTCTTCCTTTTGTTTACTTTTGTATCAATAGGGGAGGCTGGAGAAAAGGGGGAGAAAGGTGCTCCAGGTCGTCCAGGCAGAGTTGGACCTCCAGGAGAAAAAGGTAAYTTTGATAAAGGTGTTTTGAAAGTCRTTCCTGAGAAAGTSMYRCTWTTTRTTGTGCAATGATGATGATGGGGGTCCTTGCTCCCTCAGCTGGGTGACTAATTAATCCTTGGYCATTTCTGTTTACTAMTGTCATGGTTTAACCCCAGCCAGCAGCTCAGCCCCACTCACTCACATCCCCTGGTTTGGATGGGSGRGAGAACCAGAAGGGTAAAAGTGAGAAAACCCATGGGCTGAGATAAAGACAGTTTAATAGGGAAAGCAAAGGTCACATGCACTCAAGCAAAGCACAACAAGGAATTAATTCACTGCTTCCCAAGGGCAGGCAGGTGTTCAGCCATCCCCAGGAGAGCAGGGCCCCATCACATTCAACAGTGACTTGGGAAGATAAACACCATCACTCTGAATGTCCCCCTATTCCTTCTTTTTCGCCCAGCTCTACCTACTGAGCACAATCCCTGGTTAGGGAATTTCCCTTGGGGAAATTCAGTTGGGGTCAGTGGCTGTGTCCCCCTTCCAGCTTCTTGTGCACTCCCAGCCTCCTTGCTGGTGGGGTGGGGTGATGAGCAGAAAATTCCTTAATCCTGTGCAAGCAGTAATGAATAAATTTCTGTGTTATCAACATTGCTTTGGTCACAAATTGCAAATATAGCACCTCCTGAGTGACAATGATAAAAATTAACTCAATTGAATTTAGCCAAAACCAGTACAACTATATGCACTCATTTGTAGACTAACTATTACCTTGTGGTTAAAAAATATATTTTGGAAATAAAAAAATCTTGATTTTTTTAAATGGTCTCTGTGAAGAAAGGCATCAAAAATTTCTCCTTCATAATTCGCCTTCTGCAAATGAAAACCTCACATTAGATCAGAGGGAAAAATTAACAAGGCTAGAGTTTCTTGTTCCTTTTTTTTTTTTTTATTGAAGACTCACAACATTCTAATTAAAACCACTGGGGGAAGGCAATAAGCCATAACAGGCAGAGATGAACATGAGTATTCCCAYATTTTTTTGGCTATGGGAAAATGGTGATAAATTTGTTTGCCTTGTAGTTGAAAAATATTTYCAGCTCTTGAGAGGAATGGTGCTCAACGGTGTTCAGTTATACAGCTGAGAGAAATGTGGCATTTCTGTTGCAGGAAATYCTGTCTTTTCACATRTTTTTTCCTCCTGAATCAAGGAGGAAATTTGACCTGCMTAWGTTTTCCAGGAGGTGTATGTTCTGAAAGGTTCAAATTAGGAGAARTCTAACTCTTTTATTTCAATATTAAAATTAAAGATTGACATTCCTGTCATGTGAAGGTTGGAGCTAGTTTTTACTGAACTGAGTTTACAATCTTTCTTTCAAACCAGTTGTAGAGATAATTTATACTGCCTTATGATGATGCATGATCCATTATGCTGTTCTTTTAGCCAGTTATGGAAGTCTGATACTGATTACCCTGGGACCAAAATCCATGGCTAGAGCTCTTCCTCCTACAATGCACTGAAAAATTTATAACTTCCAGGTGTGTGTGTGCTCAGTCAGTGCACACACACCCTTATGGAGACTTTCAAAGATGACTCAGAAAAAAAAAAAATGGAAACTAAAATTTTGGCTCTTGCAAGGCAATGCAGCCTGAAGTGTAGTATGACAGAATAATTTAGGTTAAGAGGTTGTAAAGAGCTCATCTAGTTCAATCTCCTGCTTTAAACAGGGCAGATTTCAATATCAGAGCAATATCAGGTTTTTCAGGGCGTTGTCCAGTAGACTTTTGAAATACTCCAAGGATGGAGATTCCACATCCACATTTAATCAGTTTGTTTCCTTGGTGTCATGGTGAAAGACCTGTTGTAGCTTGTAATCATTRCATCTTGCCCTTTCTCTGTGTGTCTCTGGGAAGAAAAGAGTGCATCTTCTCTAGAAACTGCTTGTAAATAGTRGAAGACTGCAATTAATTCCCTTCTTACCTTTCTGTATTCCAAGCTAAGTAAAACCATCTTCCTCAACTGGACTTTAGTTTGCTTTTCATGTATGAGGGCCAAAAAATCTCTGTGTCCTCTTATGCAAAGGAGTTTTTTACCCAGCCATTGGCCAGACTTCATCAAAGCATCAGAGGTGAGGAACTCAGGATCTGGCTGGATCCATGATATTCCTGTCAACGTCAGAAATTCCTATTTCTGCAGCTTGTTGAACTCCTCCTGACTGGCAGGGCCATCCTCCAATGCACCAACCATTCCTCTCAGCATGGAGCATCTTCTACTTCTTCCCCCTTCAGCAGTGAAGGGCTCATTAGCAGCTGCTGGTTGGACTTAGGCAGCCTTGCAGCTACTCCCAGCATCCTTGGATGCTTTGTGGGCAGGACCCTGGGCTCGTGTGCATCCAGGTGAAGTAGTCCCTCACCCAATTGTCCTCCCCAGATCTTTGTTACCAGACACACAGAACCTGGAGGGCACAGAGCAGATCTTGCCAGCAGAGACAAGGGAAAGAAAGCASTAAGTGCCTCAGCCTTCTCCTTGTCTGGACAACTTCTTGAGAATTCCTCTCATCATGCTGTTCTGCATGTTTCTCTGTCTTGGCATTTTGTCATGTCACTTCAAAATGCTTAGGACCATCTGAGATGTGGAAGTGCTCTTTTTCTGTCAGGCCAATCCATGATGTAGCATTTCATTTGTTTATTTTATACTGTAAAATTGCATTTGTTAGAAAAATAGTTCTCATAAAGTATACTTGATTAATGCTAGTAACAGTGATCATTTCCCAGTTTTTCATACCTCTAAAAGTCCAAAATTCTCATGAGATTGAAAGAAGAAACCCTGAAGTAGAAACAAACTGCAAGAAAACATACATGAAACAGAAAAGAGATTAAAGAAAATAGAATTTAATGCATACTGTATTGGTATTTTTCTTGGTAGTACTTTCAACTAAACACAAGCAAAATTTCTTACTACTTCYGTAGCAACATATTTTTCTGCTTTCCTTTTTGCATCCATAAATTTCTACAAACAAGCTCTTGTTTAAAATAAATTTTAATTAGCTAGTCCTTTCATTAATGCTGTACATTTTGTAGAGGTGTCTTCATCAACTCCACAAATGCTTTACCAAAGAAGAAAAACAACATTGATACCTTAAAATCAATTTGGATTATATRGCACCACTTTTCATCATGGTACTATATCCAGTATTCTTTGAATTGTTGCCTGGATAAGCAAACAGACTTCTGAAATGTAATTTCTAGTCTGTGGAAAGGACACATAAGAATATCCAACTTAGACCTGGAAAAACCTTTCAGCCTCTGGTTAACCTCCACAGACTGYGTGCAGTGTTCAGACGTGTAGCTAAGTTAATGCATAAATACTTTTCTAGACTCTCAAGCTGCTTGAGACTGAGTATATCCTCTTCCAGAAGACCAAGGATTTTTCCATTTCTTATCCAGAAGATGTAACTTTGAGACAAAATTAAAATATAACAATATGCTTTGCAAAAATCATTGTTCCTTCACTTCGTGTTTGCCCCTTAAAACACCCATGGACAGCAGCCCTGCTTCCATGCAGTAGTCTGTTGAATTTCAGTCAGTGTGTTAGCACTGACCCCTTGTATTTCTCTTGAAGCCTGATTTTTTTTTTTCTTGGTCTAATATTTGGCTCCTTCTGTTGATGCAAGCTGCTAAATTTCATTTAATTTTTCTCCTCTTTGAGTAAGTGATGGTTTACATGGGGGAGAAACTGTAATCCTTCTGCTACATTTGTAGAGTTTTCTACTTTTGTTCTTAATTTGCATTATTAAAATCACACTAATCTTTTCTCTTTTTTTTTTCCCTCTCTCTTTGTTTCATTTTTCTAACAAGTTCATCTAAGAAAATGTGTTTAGTTTCTTTGAACTCCATAGGTATATAATAACCATAAAATAACTTACARAAGAAACTATCTTCTTATGGCATATTTGACTTGAAATGAACAGCTCAAAATCAGAAAGTGCTGCAAATGTTTTTATCATAGCCTTTCCTCATAATGTTTTCAGATTTTGGTAACTCAGAAAGTTATAGAAATTAAAACTTCCTGGTGCTTACCTGAAATAAATCTTGTTCTGGCTGTCCTGATGCTTCAGGGTGACATCAGAGATACTGATGTCTTTGGGTGCTGATTAAGGTTAAATTCCACTTACTTTCCTCATTGCTTTTAATTAATTGTATAGGTCAATTATGAAGCATAGCATGTCAGCAGAATATAAAACTGTTGCCCTTATGTAAAGCATGGAGTGCTGGGTCGAGTACAATGGATGTTTCAGATGRAAGCAGTGTGTACTGCAGTGCAAGTTTAGGGGTGTGAAGTTCACAGAATCAACTTTTCCCATTTCACTGATGGCTGTACTGTGCTCTCCCTCACTGGGAGTAAACTCAGTTATTTAACTGAGTCCTGGTGCAGTCTGTGAGGCCTTAGCTTCCATGTGTTCAAATTCCTCACACACAGTTCAGTAACTGTACTGTCCTGTGAATGTTCCCAGAGCACCTTACAGCAATCAAAATAAGGAGGTGCAGGTGGATTTACACTTGGGATGTAGCATCAAAGGAGCAGAACATTAAAAATATGTTCTTGAAGATTTTTCAATTTTCTTGGAACCATAACCATTTAACATGTATATTATTTAGTATTTTTATTTCAACCTTTGTACACTGTACTAAATTTATGTCCATCTATAATGGTATGTGATACAGAGTCACATACCATTCTTGGGCTTGGAACTCAATACTCTCTACCTTTGCCGTGTTAGTGTTTTTGGCTTTTGCCAGTTAACACTTTCCCAGGCAATTCTTGGGCATCCTTTGGGAGCTAACACAATGAGCAGCTTGCAAGATTATACTGGCTTGAAGAGTAATTTAGTACAATTTAGTTTCATAGAGTGTCCCATTCTTGACCACCTGGCTCCCACTGCCAGAAAACAGTCCCAGGCATTTAGTTTACTAATACAGGCACAGCCTCTTAAGTAGAAGAGAAGACTCATTAATTTAACTGGATTGGAGCCAGAGTGCTCAGTCATTTGTATAATCAAATTCTAAAAWGGGGTAATAATATCTTAATTTATATTTTATTATTAGCGATTGCTCATTAATATGAAATCAATCAATCCTTTGCATTTCTGAGTCAATTTCTACCTGAATTTATTGCTCACTAAGGAGTGCTGCAGGCAGTATTCCATATAAAAGTCCTGACATTGACAGTTGTGAATTCACAAAGTGGGTACCTGATTCAAAAYTGTCTGTCAGTTCCACCTGAACTCAATAGGATTTTGAGAAAATCCTGCAAAACTGAGTGGGCAAAAAGGTGGCAGATGGGCTTCAATGTAAATAAATATATTGCCTAGGGACATTAGGGATGCATGATTTAATCCATACTTAAATGATGCCAAAACCCCAAACTGTCACTTGAAACTCAAGGACTGCTCTGAAGTCATTAACAAGAGTCCCAAGGCCAACAGAACACTGCCCATCATCACAAAAGAATAACAAAAGAACAAAGGACAGACCAGAAAACTTCTTTTTGCAGCTGATTTTATTCTGTACAAAAGCCTGGCRTGCACTGTCTCAAGAATGAATGTRCTTSTGACCTCTGTCTCTCAGTAAGGACTTGAGGGRTGAGATGGGCACCAAAAATGTGAAAAAGAGGAGCTGTCTCATAAGGAGAAACTGGACAGGCTGAGACTCTTGCATGTCTGCAGAAYAGTCTGAGGAGGTTATAATCAAGAYTACAGAATCACCAGGTCCCATCATMCCTGAACTAGGAGGCACTCTSTGAAGCTCCTGGGAACAGAWCCAGCMATTCCACCTGCAAAAGAYTGCAGATAGTGGCTGGGGTTGTGGGATCTTCCTGTAMTGCACCTTTTRYTGCCACCACAGGAAACAAAGTCTTGAGCTAGAGGGACCRTTGGTTTGAAGAAGCTTAATGTTGTGTAATTAACATAATTCTAGCAAGATAATATTTCATGAGGGCAGTTATTTGTCTTTGCTTGCCTCTGAATAAAAACTCCTCCATTCAGGAATGTACTGTACTATTTTCATTTTTGTTTTGAGTGTGTTTTTAAATCCTTTAAACTTTTCTGCTGCCTTCCTAGATTGGATTTTTTCTCACTATCTTTAGTTTCCTTTGCAAATTTTCTAACTACTCTGATTTCTAGTTAGTATAGAGTGGTAATAGTTTACTCATTTTTTCCCCTCCTCTTTGTTGTGCAAAGCTTTAAAAGTTTCACTTTGTCATTATAATCTCTCTTTAACGTGAGTGGGATGGATCACTACTGAGAGGTGTTTATTTTTCCTCTGTCTACTATGGGAGTTTAGATAAATATCTTAGACWAAAACTCCTAACTTTAGGATGGCTAATGCTGGGTAAATTGATTTGCCCCTGCTGTATAAATGCCTCCTGTGATTATGCACTATTCATTCATRTAAGAATGYCTGTTTARCATTGTTGGTGACACAGATGGTGGGATCGAGKGCACCCTCAGCAAGTTTGCCAACACCACCAAGCYGTGTGGCACAGTCAGCACGTGGAGGGAAGGAATGCCACCCAGAGGGACTGGACAGGCTTGAGGTGGGCCCGTGAAGYTCAACAAGAGCAARTGCAAGGTYCTGCACCTGGGTTGGGGCAATMCCAGGTACAAATACAGACTGGGCAGAGAATGGATTGAGAGCCTAGAGGTGAAGAACTCGGGGGTATTGGTTGAAGTGAAGCTCAACATGAGCCAGCTTGTGCCCTTGAAGCCCAGAAATCCAACCACACCCTGGGCTGCATCAACAGCAGCGTGGGCAGCAGGTCAAGGGAAGTGATTCTCCTACTCTGCTCTCATGAGAACCCTGCCTGGAGTCCTGCATCTGGCTCTGGGACCCCCAACAAAAAAAGGACATGGACCTGCTGGAGAAGATCAAGAGGAGGACCACAAAGATGATCAGAGGGATGGGACACCTCTGCCTTGAAGACAGGCTGAGAGAGCTGGGCTTCTTCAACATGTAGAAGAGAAGGCTCCAGGTAGACCTTAGAGCACCTTCCAGTAAAGGGGACCTGCAAAAAAGCTGGAAAGGGACTTTTTACAAGAGCATGTAATAATAGGACAAGGAAGAATGGGTTTAATCTGAAAGAGGGAAGGTTTAGATTAGATAAAAGGAAGAAATTCTTTACTGTGAGTTGCTGAGATGCTGGAACAAGTTTCCCAGAGAAGCTATGTATGCTCCATCCCTCAAAGAGTGTTCAAGAGTTGGATGGGCCCCTGAGTAATCTGGTCTAGTGRAAGGTGTCCCTGCCCATGGAAGGGAGATGGTAGCAGATGGTCTTTAAGGTTGCTTCCAACTCAGCCCATTTCATGATTCTAAGATAAGATGTAACTTGTTGTARCCACTGTTCCCTCACTGATCTCTGACCTTCATTGGTGTGGATAATTTAGATTTTTCAGTGTATAGCAGTTCAGTATATATGCCTATTGACATATTTGGAGTTTTCTGATTTCCAGTTGCCAATAGCTTTTCTAAAAATGAAGTAGTCCTGAATGTAGACTACTACTATAGCATCATTATATCTTTTAAAAATATGATTCTCATTCAAGTCAGGCTAGCTATTTGCATTGGGAATGCTGACTGCTGCAAGACTATCGAGGTGCACTGGGGAAAGACTTTCTAATCTTCATCTATATSTTATGTTCTTTTTCTAAGTATCCTCTGCAGATTGCTGTCAAAGATGGCACTAGATTCAAGAGGCCTTTGGTGTGGTTTGGTACACTTCTACTTTCCTTGTTAGGTAGGTGTCTGTGATGTCCTCTATGTCAAATCAKGAATTGATTTGATTTGTCTTAAAATCCTTAAGTTTGGGAAGAAAGCTACTGCTCTCTTCTTTTTAACATTATTAAATTAAATTTGTCTGTGACATGGGGAATTTGCATTTCTGCTAGGCTTGTCTTTTTGATTCCTTTTTCTTTTTCTAGTTAGTTTTACACCTTCTTGTCTGTCCCAGCTAATCCTGARGAGATTGCCCATACTCTGTGACCCCCATTTATAGTATTGCACAGAGTTAAACCYCTCATTTTTGACTTGTTTTGCAGCCCACCATTCATCTCTGGAATTTTATTTCTTCACTTGTTTGTAGGTCTGAAAAAGCCACCAAGAAGATAATTTAGAATTTCCTTCTCTTCAGTTCCTTCCCAAATCCTTTAAATCTTCTATAATTGGTTCCAGTGTATGCCACCTTCATCTGAGAGATGACAGATGAGTTTCTTCAGTTCTCTATTCACTCTTTGTGTTTGCTTTCTTATTTTTGGTCTATGGAGACTTAATTTCTTTTATTGTCCCCATTTCTTTCCAGCTATCACTTCCTGATTTCATTAAGACTCCTCAAACTACATTTTTGACAACTATAGGGCCACTAAAAAGGGCTTTACAAAAGGTATTAAAACTTTTGAAACCCTCAAGGCAGATGGGTCTCTCTTGAAACTTTGTGATTTATTCTGCAGAGGAAGCAGAATAAGCAAGCCCCTGGAGTGGAAGCAGGGGTTAGTCACTGTAAGAGAAACCCAAATGCGAACAATTCTTTTAATGAGGAAAGGAGATTTAATGTATGTCTTCATTGCTTGAGACTTTCCTTTTACTTCTGAGCAGAGCACATAGGTTTTACTGGCTGTGACTGAGAAGCAGTTCATTTTCTGGGCAGTTTCTGTGAGAAAGAAAGTGAAAAATGCTATATATTTTATTTTATTTAACCATTAGATCTATGGGTTTATTTAATTCCAGGTRTAGCAGCCTGAAAAGAGAAAGCATTCAAACATCTGCTAATCTGTAATAGTAATCCCAATTCAGTAATATGCAAACCAAGAGACATAATTTTCAGAGCAACTTGATAAACTGATTACAAGCTGGTGCTTCCAGTAGGAATAGATMAGAGAGAAATATTTTTGGTTTCTGGTGAAAGTCTGTGTCCAGTAGTGTCTGAATTTGATACTTATTAGAAACAAAGGAAAATMATTGATTGTAGGACTTGCCAATAATTAATTAGACCAACAAACCACACACATTTAGCTTCTCTCAGTTCAGAGGAAATAGCTTCTTTCTGGCTTATGCCATGAAGTGACAAGGGTTGCTTGAGACTTCCTGGAGTAATAGGGATAACATCTCTTAGCCCAGAAGTGAYCAGTTTATATTCTGAAGCTTGCTATTGATTTCACTTTTCAGTTAAAGATAAGGACAAAATGGGTCATAAAATTATCCAACTTTTAAAATATATATGTCTGTCCAGCTGCAGTAGCAACAAGGGGCAACAGATTTCAGTTGTCATAGATCCACAACTGAGGCTGAGCTGTGACAGTTTGCACAAATCCAGTTGCTGGATCCCTATGGCAGATTTTCCTCTTAGCTTTGTTTCCTTGAACCTGTGTAGTGGACCAGTGCATAGCAGACGTTGCTTTCAGCAAAGAAGCAATCTTTTCAACAGTCATTGAAAACTTCATAAATATTTCCTAAAGCAGTCTTGGACTTGGATTTCTGCAGSATGGGAGCCTCAGAAGGCATTCATTCCTGTAGTCCCTCCATACCCTCTCTCCTTTAATAGTGCAGTATAGAGGGAAACCTACTCATATGACAGCATTTATATTGTATAAAAAAGTCATTAGCCCAAAGCCAGCCCTCAGTTACAGTGGAGTGAGTCACTGTCTGAGATGAAATGCCWGTTGTGCTTGGATCCTTTAGGTTTTCTCACCTCCATGGTAGTTTTAATCTGCTGATCCATGTTTGAATGAAACAATCCTCTGTGTTTTCAACATAATTCTGTCATGATCAGCTGAAAGAAGTTTCCAAAATCTTTCCCAGTGGTTTTCAGCCAAGAGCTGTTGACAATTACACCTTCACGCCTTGTTAATGTTAATTGTTTAGCAAAGATAAAATCACTGTCTAGGTTGCTATATATAAGTTTTTCACAAGGATTGAGCTACACCTCTGGAGTTCAGTGAATATTTGGGATATGGCATGGTTTTATTCATTGTAAAAACTGATATTGCAAACATAGTAGAATCTGAGTGAATCAGACCATATTGCTATCTTGTGCCTTTCATCCTTCTGTTATATATAGGAGAAATGGGGGACAAAGGACAGAAAGGCAGCATAGGACGGCATGGGAAAATTGGTCCTATTGGTTCAAAAGGTATGTTTAATTCAATTGTTTCTCCATTTGTGTTTCARGTGAAAAATGTGTGATCATTTATGTTTGAGAAAAGTATAGGGCTTGAAAAATGGCTACCAAGTCTCACAGTTTACCTTAGTAGGAATTTTCTCACACTGTAGTCAGCCAGGTCACTAAGATGTCTCATCCAGTTTCCTTTTGCTGTGACAGCTGTATATGTAGTCTTAAAGCACTGTGAGCATCCTGATTTGAGGATAAATAAAGAACTTTGCACTGCCACACCAGTGTGGACAGTTAAAGCAGATGGGAACCTGTGCTGTTTTGGCAGACTTTTAAGAGCCCGAAGATGTGTTTTCTAATGTTGACTACTCCATAGGCTTCCTATGTGACTTTGGTTAAGGCATTTGGACCAGTGTTTACCAAATAATCTAGGTTATGATTTGAAATTTAGGTATATCCAGCCCTTTACCCCCTACAATACCTGAATTTATTGATTCTATGTAGTTTATGAATGTCAAGAGTGGATATTGGTACATATTATTTGGGTTCAACTTTCTTAGCTTTGGCTGGCCTTTGTTGTGGAATGACTAGGACAGAAAAATCTTTATTTTTGCTTGGGCATATTTCTACTTTCCACATTTGAATTTTACCAGAGGAAAAAAATAGATAAGTGCTAAATAAASTATTGACAGAAAAGGCTGCATTAACGTTATGTTATTTTTCATGTCTTCAGGTGAAAAAGGAGATAATGGTGACATAGGACCACCAGGTCCTAATGGTGACCCAGGTAATCCATAACACACCTTCTTTATGTGAAAGACTTCTCATCACTAAAAATKAATCTGTTTACATACTGGGGGAAAAATTAATTATTTTTTTCAGAGGTACTGTAATATTTCACTGTGATATTTTCAAAWGACTTAAAATCATTGAAGTTGCAGAAGTTGCTGGGCTTGTAGTGTATGTGCTAAAACAGTATCACATACTTTCTCAGAAGAGGAATCTCTCCAGAAGCCTAGTGGGAACTGAAGTGCAGACTGTATCATTCATCACCAGTGCAAGGGGATGTCTCACTTAATCTTCCAGTTAACACAAAGGAGCAGGTTGGATGCTCCAKCCTCTCCATGGATTATGGTTTTAGGAGCAGGAGATTATCAAGAATACAAATCACAGAATGGGTCAGATTGGAAGAGACCMTATTGGGTCATCTGGTCCAACCTCTCTGCTCAAGCCGGGTAATCCCAGGGAACATGGCTCAGGGTTGTGTTCAGACAGTTCTTGAATATCTCCAGTGAGAGCGACTCCACAGCCTCTCTGGGCAATCTGTTCCTGTGCTTGGTTACCCACACAGTAAAGATGTTCTTCTCCATGGTCAGGAGAACTTCCTGTGTATCAATTTCTGCCCATTGCCTCTTGTCCTATTGCTTGGCACCACCAAAYAGAGCCTGGCTTGGTCTCCTTGTCACCACCTCTTCACATTCTTATAAGCAGGTATATGGATCTTCCAGAGGTATATAGATGTTCTAGAGAAACAGCCTAGCATAAGAAATGCAAGCCTTGCAGAGTGGCAGGTTCAGATTTGACTGAATTCATCCCTTCCTGGCAGAGTGCACTGGAGGTGCACAGATTGGATTTCTCAGGAGAACATAATTTGTCACTCTAATTCTTGAGCCAGCATGTTCAGTTGGCCAGCTGAGCCAGCTTGCACAGTTTTGCAGGGCACGTACCCTGTGCTTAGACCGACTTACACAACTGAGTAACTGGGCAGTCCAATGCAGATTTTAATAATTACACACRGAACTGCAAACAATGCAAATGGTAACTGATCCTCATTTTGAGATTTGTTGTCAGAGATGTGACAATTATCCTTTTAGTATTCACATTCAGATTATCTTTGTCAAACCTATACCAGTTTGGGTTAGTAGATGATTTTCTGTTGTCTAATTATTGTCAGAAGTACTGTAAATTCTGCACTTTCAAAAGCACAGAGCTGCATTTTGCAGGTATTTATGTGCATTATGGTTGGAATTTTGGGTCTGCTGCGATATGTTCCTTGGGACGAACTTGCAAACAATGTTTTTTGCTGTGACAGAAGTCTTTGAGAAAACTGAAGAAAATAATTTTGCTGAAAATGGGAATTTTTGGAAAATGTTTTTAGTTAAAAACTACTGTGGGTGTTTTGCAGAGAATATCTGTCAGTGTTTAGGTTAGTGCAAATTATTCAGGGCTGCAGATTTGTAGGAAGTGAACTGAGCTGTTCTGCACAGGCCCAGACACCCCTGAGAATCACGTAATGGTGCAGCATAGTGAAGGCTCTAATTTTCTGTCTGTTACTTGCAAGACAGCTTTCTCCTGGGCTGCCACRCTGGTTCTTTTCATAAACTTGTTGAGATAATTGTAGAAATTAGGTAGTTTTTTTTTTTTTTTTAATTTGGGTGTATCTATATCATTTTACAGGCATCCCTTGTGAGTGCAGTCAGCTAAGAAAGGCTATTGGTGAAATGGATATTCAAGTAGCCCAGCTGACGACGGAACTAAAATTCATAAAAAATGGTAGGTTAATTTTCCATGCCTGCTTTCCTCTCTTTGTGCCTCATTTGATCGGCGCAATCGCTCGTGAGGAGCGTCGCCGTTCCACGCCTGCTTTGTGAAGCTGCGTTGGGGTGTGCAGTGACTCGGTTCATAGAAATGCGAGTGCTCACTTTTCAGCACTGCCCTCCCCCGCAGCTGTCGCCGGCGTGCGTGAGACGGACAACAAGATCTACCTGCTGGTGAAGGAGGAGAAGAGGTACAAGGAGGCGCAGCTGTACTGCCACGGGCGGGGAGGGACGCTCAGCATGCCCAAGGATGAGAGCGCCAACAGCCTGATCGCCTCCTACATCAACCAGGCCGGGCTCACCAGGGTCTTCATCGGGATCAACGACCTGGAGAAGGAGGGGAATTTTGTCTACTCGGACCGCTCGCCCATGCAGACCTTCAACAAGTGGCGGAGCGGAGAGCCCAACAACGCCTACGACGAGGAGGACTGCGTGGAGATGGTGGCCTCGGGCGGCTGGAATGATGTCGCCTGCCACATCACCATGTATTTCGTGTGTGAATTTGACAAAGAAAATGTCTAAGATGCGCTGCTCTTTCTTTCAAAAAAAAAACAAAACAAAAAACCCGTTTAAGACAATTAATTGTACAAGTTATTCCATGTTTATAGAGTACAAGTGAAGTTTTKCAAGTGTGCGGCATCAGAGTTGTACAGCTGTAAATACAGGTTAGGTATTTCGAGTATCAGAACTTACCCTTCAGAAGGGAAGACCAGTAATAAGGCATAGCTTGTTTTCTTTCTTTCTTTCTTTCTTTTTTTATGTAGGAAAATACATCTATTTAGATTAAAAATGTGCTTTGGAGCTAAATTTTGCCCTTACAACAGTTAACAAATGTGATTACATGACTGTAAGGGAAGGCAGAATTTGGCCTCTAGCTGTTAGAATGATTAGAATTAGATTCCTGATATTCTTTTATCTTAGTAAAATTTGTAGTTATAAGTGCTAATTACTTGTAGTGCTACAGGGATATTTTGGCAATAGGACAAATATTTTGTATACTCCAGTTAATTAATACAAATATTACTGTAGGTTTTTTAAATGCTACAACAGTTTTTTTTTTAACTGGCCAAAGCAAACCAAAAAGACATGATTCCTACCAATTTTGTAATGTTTCTTTATTTAACTGTTCAAAGATGTATGACCAAAAAGCACTTAAATGAACTGAATTTTAGTGCTGAGCGAGGATAAAGTCTAGTGAAARGTGTCCCTGCCCATGGCAGGGTGTTGGAACTAAGTAATTTTTAAGGTCTCTTCCAACCCAAAATGTTCTATGATTCCATGATTCTATGCTATGAAAATTCTTATAATTTAGTACTTTAAGARGGTTTTCATCCAGGTGGTGTTTTGGGGTTGGCTAAATGTAAAAGTAACAATTTGATTTTCTGCATTCCTTGGTTGAAAATGATTCAGTGCATTAAGTATTTCAGACCCTAAATAATTCCTTAAGGTAAACATTTCACATTTTTTAAGATAATCTTGGTGCATCTTGTTATAAAACAAGCAAAATACCAGCCCTCCACAATTTCAGACAGACTTCATATATATGCAATTAAGCTCATGAAAACACATTAGCTATCAGTTCCTTTTAGTAAGAAAACAGCTTACATGTTTTACACAGATTTTTAAGATAATCCCCTGAAAAGCAGAAATGTTTCCAAAATTTTCCTGATTATGTGTATAGCAATAATAAATAACTTTGCACAAATAATTTATGTACCAAATTTACAGCTACATGTGATGGAAAATGTGATGTATATATATTAAAAAAAATAAGACCCAGCAAAATTTCACAAACAAAATAATGAATTATTTTAAATCTTCCCAGGAGCCAGTTGCCACCTCATCTCACTCTTAGGCATGGAAGAATTGACAAAATTTGCAAAATCTCTGACTGTGTATTCTTTAGGAACATCTTGCACAATGTTTTAAGATGATTTTTAAGGGTAAATGATCCTTGCATAACATTCTGATCAACATGCTTATCTGGTCTTTATGGCAGATTGTTGTATAGGATCCACAGTGCATATGGAATATGTTCCCAGAGATTTCCTTACAACAAGGAAACCAGCTCATATCAACTCTGCTGTGCTGTGGCATGTAAACAATCAATGACCATACAATGCTGTTCATATCCACAGGTGCTGACATTATTTGATTTATATACCTAAGAGAACAAACTGTTTTGCTTRCTGTACTTACTCTGTAAATCTCAATCCTTTATAGATATATATATATATGTTTGCTAATAATTTTGAACATCACTAGCAGTACTGTAGTATTCTATAATATTTGATTATCAGCCCAGCTCCATCCMGAGCAATCACTTAAAATGAATGGGTCCTTTGATTGCTTTATTTTCTTTTAATAAAGATAGGTATGATACCTGTGTGTTAGTCATTCTTCCAACTGCATATTGAAATCTATTAAATAAAGTGAATCTCTTTCTACGCTAATATTCAAAGACTCTATAGAATTTGCAGGGAGCTWGCAATTCCAGTAGAGCAATTTGTTTAGAGTAGTGGTTTTTGAATATCATGATTGTTTCCTGCCTGCTATAGAAACCCTCAGAAACCGTTTAAATCTCCAACATACTTTTGTCAAATCATTGTTGCTATATTAAACAGTCCAAACATCAGATACAGATATTTGAAGCTCCCTCATTATGTGTGATGAAGTTGCTGTTTTTCACCTRGGTTTTGAAAGTTTCTGTTGTATAGTTCAATTTCCTCAGAAAGATGAAAAGAGGAGTTGRGGAGCTTTTTGAGATGCCAAATGCTCCTATTTTAGCTGAAGTCACACCACATTTTAAAGATCGCCTCGATATGGGGAGCATTTAAACAGCCTCAATTTCTATTAAAATTTAGGATAAAAAGTAAAAGCAATGGAAAAAACAACTATTTTTTTTCTAGTTTTCATGTTCTTCAGGATATTTTTTTGCAATGCCTCATATGTGAGGTAGGAACTAAATTAGATTCATTGTCAGATGCCTGTTCAGTGGCTGCAGCAGCCCTTATTTCAYCCTTTGGGCAAAGGGAGCAAGGCTAGTGTGTAAGGTCTCTAGCTGTCCTGCAAGGGGTAACAACAGCACATCTGACATTTACCCCTTCGAGGAACTGGCTGAGAAATGATGGGGGCATTGGAAATGAATGAGCCCTTCATAATTTCTTTCACCCTCTAGTTGCTGATGCCTGTAGGCAGACACTTGTTGGAGGCAGAAATCAATGTTGCATGTAGTGCTCAGCCTGCATGAAGCCTGCTGACATGCTTGGTAAGGTTTCCATTACTCTCCCTGGGATTTGGAACTATGGTGTTTTTAAAAAATGAAATGAGTGATAAGTCAAATCTTACTTGGGGTGTTTTCCATATGCATTAAAACCTGCATTAAAAGCTGTAATATAATTACTCTTTTTGTGTAGCTCTGCAGAAGCCTTTGGAACATGTCTGTCTGGCAAGAATAGGTGTTTCTCAGACTATTCTTATATGCTCTATTTTTGATAATTTTTCATCMTAAATATATCCTCATGTTGCATTTCTCTGGGAAATGGCTTCTCCCCCTCTCAGAGACCCCTGGAATTTGTGAACATATATCTTGACCCTTCACTTCTTCCCCAAACCTATTGGCTTATGTCCAGCTATCCCCTCCTCTGGATAAACTTACATAAGGCCCTGTTCTCCTTTATTCTCCCTCTTCCCCCCTTGGACCATCAAAGAATAAACATCTCAGACAACTTTGGGGGTGAGCCTCTTTTGGTAATCCTTTGTCCTATCTCTGAAATATTCCCTCCTAAACCCCCTGAGATCTGAGCTGGCCTGGGAGTTTCCAGGGGCTGCTGGGGGGAATAATTTCATCCCCATAGCCCTTATTTATTTTATTATTGAAT
Source organism: Alauda arvensis (assembly GCA_902810485.1). Classification (NCBI taxonomy): domain Eukaryota; kingdom Metazoa; phylum Chordata; class Aves; order Passeriformes; family Alaudidae; genus Alauda; species Alauda arvensis. Next base: position 806,217 of record CADDXX010000284.1, read on the forward strand.
AAAGGGCCTTTTTAAAAGGCAACAATAGCAGTTTGTTTTTTTTCCTAATGTAGTCACCCGTTCATGATTTTGAATGACTTCTTCATGTAAAATGTGGATTTCATTCACCTGTATTCTGCACCTCTAGCTGCTGAGGCTCTGTGTTGTAGTGCTGATGTCAGGGCAGACATGCCCCCCTCTGCTTGGAGGGGGCTTGGTGAAGATAAAGCATTTAACTGGCTGAGTCCCAGGGGAGCTCCACTGCCTGTGAGAGCTCTGACTCACTGAGGACATCTTGGGAGAGCACTGGATCATGTCTGATCCTGATCACCATCCACAACCTCACTCCTTGGTGGAAAGTGCTGCTCCCACTTGCTTTGTTATTCTGCTCAGCTCCTGGCTCACCATCCCTCGTGAACCAGCTGCTCCTCACTGTGCTCTGACAGTTGACAGGATTATCCCTGGAAATATGGGTTTGTTACAGGTTTGTTAGCAGCAGAACTTCTCTCTGACTGTGAGTTTTAAACATTCTTATATCACAGAGAAGAACTGCAAAAAAATTAATATTCATATGTGGGATACAGAGCATCCTTATTCATGTAAGTAAAATGGAGTGCTTCATTTTTCATAAACTCAGGAAATGCCAGTTCAAATATGTTTTGCAAAATAGCAGCTGGTTGCACCTTTTTTTTTGTTACAATTCTTGATGGAAAAAAAAGAGAAGATGATGTTAAAAYAATTTTAATTTAAAAATATGATGAAGGACCACAATGGAGGAAGACTTTTGARGTTGACATTTTTCAAGATGTTTACTTTTAGAATTTTTTTGAATTTAATTTCTAAATTCTAAAGCTTTATTTTGACCCATAAAGGGATATGGTTTTTATAAAATTGTTAAAATGTTTTACTCCATGTCAGTACCAATGATCTATATCATTTACGGAATACTTTATTCTTAGATCTTGATTTCCAGTGGGAACAAGTTATCTTTTTGAGACTTCTGTAGGCCATGCTGAAAGACTGTGGCATTGGAATTGTTTTTTCCTCCTGGGCCTTCTATGACACTGTAAATGCTTTGAGTACAAAACAATRGATAGTTCAACCTACATTACATAGAAGATATTCTTACTGATCATGAAAATTATTCATATAGGAATTATGCCATATAACTAGTAGTTTATGCACTATTCCAAATGTCCAAACCAATCATGAGGTAAGACAAATACAAGCCTTTTGAAACCTGAAAATCTTACAAMTATACTTTTATCCTGAATTAAAGCAAAAGTTTGTCAAATAACCAAATTTACAGTAAAGCARAAATTCAGGGTTTCCCCTAAGTCTATATCCAGATCTAGTTTTTGTGGGAAGCTCAGTGACTTGTGATGGTCATAGCTGAATCAAATCCTCAAACAGAGAATTAGCCAAGAGTGCAATGATGTGTGACTTTACCTTTTGCACTTKCTGAACTGCATCCCCTTAGCCTTTGTTGGCCCAAGGGCCGGTGTCTTTTCACTGGAGATTCTGGTTTTCAATTTCTGGCTTGGCTGTGGTGCCAACARGTTCATCACTCTGCATGTCTGCCACAGATTACGGATGAAGAGATGGGATTTTTTCCACTGTGGGGACCTGGAAGTGCTTGTAAAAGTGGCTGTGATGGGAAAGGTATTGTGCAAAACTGGAGCTGGCCACTCACCCCTTCCTTGGGGTGCATATTCCTGCCCAGGGAGAGTCAGTCCAGCCTACCAAAAAAAAAAAAATTACCTTGTTATTGTGGGTAAAAAGAAACCAGAGTTTTAAGATTTACATAGGGAAAAAAGTGCACTGRAGGGCTTTGACTATTTACTTTACAGAGTAGCTGTGAGAAAGAACAATTTGGTTTTATTTTTGCTGTAATAAGAGAGTACAAACTTTGTGAAATGGGAGAGAAAGGGTTTGTGGAGAGGACCCAGTTGTGTGCACAAGGTGTTTTTCTGCATGCGAGTCTCCTCCTAACCCAGAGCTTTTCTATTGGATGAGGAGGGAATCCTCTCAAGAGGGAGAGCACAAAATGGAAAAGATGGAAGAAACAGTGAGTGGATGTGCAGAACTGGCAGTGAGTGGGATGCCCATGAGGCAGAATATAAACATTACCCTCAGCCATTCTCCTGCTTCCTGCCAGGGAAATGTTGCCCTTTCTGTCAAAATATCTCACTATAGCTCTGGGTGGGTMACTCACAAAAATAGAGTGAGGTGACCAATTTAGCCTAATATCTGTGCCTAAATAAAGCCCAGTTTGGGTCTATGGACAACTAAYAGCATCCACCATACTCTGGGTATATTAATGCATGAAATCACAGGGGATATAATTAGGCACTGCTATTCAAAGGCTAGCTATGTAGTATTGATGAGCTTCTGGATATTCTTTACATATAAAAGTGTGAATGCTGCCAGGAATTCAGCAACAGAAGGTCTGGTGTGCAGCTGAACAATGCAGGTGTTACCAYACTATCATCTAGTGGCAGTAAGAGTGAAAATGAAGGAGCCGAGCGGTGTTTTGCTTCTGCTTGCATCAGTTGCCATGTTGCTACTACTGATGCTGTATTGAACAACTGACTTCCCAGCTCTGAAGTCTTTAGTCAGCTTTCTTATTATTTTTTTTCCCTTTGTGAAAAGATTATTTTAAATTATTACAAAGAGATGTGCACTGATTTTAAGTCCAATTCTCAGGTGGGAGTTTTGACTAAGAAGTGAGAAGCRTGCCCAAATGAGCTCAATTATCATGACTTGGAGTGAAGAAAAAGAAAACAAGTCAAGCTGTGCTCTGCAGGCCAGCATCTAAATTGCAGGTGCAGATCTTTATAGATCTTCTTCTGGCATCAATCAACTCCAGTGAAGCTAAATTGATTTATACCTGCTGAGGATTTGAGACAGTACCGTCATCAATTCTAGATCTATGCTTATTTTGGAAAGAAAGAGAGAGAACTATTTTGATATTTATAATTTATTCTGAGCACTTTAGATGTTATTCAGATTCTGAGCCACTGTAATGGGTGCATCTCTCATGAAGATTTCTGGGCAATAATCAGTTYTGAGACAAATATTGAATGTAAAATAATTGAAGTAGGTCTATGATGCAGAACTTTATCCTTGTAAGTACACAWGGGGTATGATGCAGAACACAAAAGAAGCAGTAAAAGCATTGAACACAAAGAATAAGCCCCCTATCATTTTATATTCTTCTATGAAAATGAAACCTTTGCTTTTTGCCGTGTTCAACATTTATCCATAGGAGAAGACAGGGTGCCATCTAGTGAAGAAAAGATTTGTTGCGCATCCAAAGAACCACAACTCCAACTTGGTTCCTGCTTTATCCCTTAGTAAGAAATGAATGATATGGTCATTCTGCAAGAAGGAGAGTGTGCAATATGTTAAGTYCACTGTGTTTGTAGAACACAGAAATAAAAGAAGGTATAAAAATGGAAAAGATGAATTCCTTTATTACAAAATACCCTTCACATATACAAGTCAGCTTGTTTTACTTAATCCAATTCCCTGCTTCTTCCCCARCATTACTACCCTTCTGTTCTACATAAATAAATTTAATATAGTACCTTGTGACATTTTAGGTAAAGTTCACTACCTTTTCCAAACATCCCCAGCTGGGTTAGCAGAAAACTTACATATGGCCTTGAATTAGGGAATTCTTTTTCCATCCTGATTTTTGTCAACGTCTTCTGAAAAATGGAAGATAAATGCTGTATCCCTTAAATTTGCATTGCAAAAGTATAAATGCTGRTGTGTTGACATCATGCTTAACACTCAGTGGTTACATGTCTCTTAAAAAAATATTCTTTGAGATTACTGTCCTGTTCCCCCTCTCCCCTGCCCCAGTTTCCTTCTTAAAGCTTATCTTCCTTATGCATCTTGTCAGATCCAAATTTGAGTTAATCATATATGTTCATTATATGYTCCATACTGTAGTTTCTTGGGAATTGATTTGCCTGTGCAGTTGTTTCAAATCAAAAGCAACTTTAAAAGGATTCTTTGAAAATATGGCTTAAATTGTTTACAAACACAAATCTCCTTTCAGTCTAGACCTTTTTTGCTTTATAATAAATAGAATATCCACAAATCTAACCTATGAGTCCAATCTGATTTATGATTTTAAGTTAAACCAAAATGGACTGGTTTCTAACAGATGAGAAGTCACTGGCCATTTTAGGCTCAGGTAAATCAGCGCCTTAGTTTGCTGACCCAAGGTTGAACTGTGGCTTGTCCCCTGTCAGCTGTCACCAGAGACACCTGAGGCTTTGTGAGCCAGTTTTGCACAGGCCCAAATCTCTGGTTTTAGTGTCACTTGCAGATCATCATCATATTAAAATAGCGTTTTAACTTTTCAGCCCTTGTCAGCAAGGTGTGACATAAGGTCTCTGGGATTTGCAGTTTTTAAACACTTTATGTAACAATGTGAATGGGTAGTCAACAAAGATTTTCCTCCTCAGGAGATGGCTGCAGTGGGAATTCACTTGTTAAACACCAGAGAGACATCTTGGAAACAGACTATACCAAATCCTAACCACAGGAAAAGACTTGATGAGAAATTGTCCTTTCCAGGCACTGAAGACTTGAACTAATATTGGAGACTGTAGGAAACCAGGACRATCTCCTGGATTGTCCACCAAACACCTCACCTGTGATGTTGTTCTGGCTGCAGGGTAAAAGGACCATTAGATCACCTCTCACTCTAGAAGAGAACATTTTCCATCCATGTCCTTTTGAATCAGCTTTGCTGTGATTTGAGTGTAAATGATATTTGATCATGTTTTTACTWAATCCCACACCAATCCCATGCTTTTCCCCTCCTTTGTTGAGATCACTAACTAGGGAAAAAGAAATAATTTTCAGAACCACTCAGCATTGTCCTGGCTCTCCTGGGAGTGAGAAAGGGAAAGACAGAGCTGAGCAATAGAGTTCTGTGCATCCCACTTTTTCCTCTGGATRGGTTCTGCATGCTTTATGTTTGCATTTATACAATGTATGATGCCTTTTTCCACTGGCTGTATTTTGCTTCCCTTACTCTTTACTTGTTTATGGGATATAGGAAGAAAAAAGGCCTTTTCTGCTGTTTAAAAAAGTAATGTATATGTGTGACAAGAGACTACAAATAAATGCATTCACAGAAATCCATTTTTAATAGTGAGCATGCAGGGAAAAAATGATTTGTCATAAGAGTACAGAGGGGAATATTTAAACCTGTTATGAAATTTTTAAAGGTCTTAAGGAATATGGTAATGATTATGCAGACTGGGTTTATTGCTAGATATGTAGTGAAAATTAAAAGAAATAAAAAAAAACCCCACAGTGGAAATAAATATTAACTCAGGTATTATGTGCAAAATTAGTCTTGAAAATAAGAAAGTAATATTACATGTAAAAAAGAATTAAAGGAAAGCAAACATGGAGCATAATTAACTGGGCTGTTCCTTACTGTTGAGGGTTTTGGTGAGCCTGTTGTACCTTTAATTGTCCTGAATGGTTCTTCTTTTTGTTTTTTTTTTTTTTAAGTGTGTCTTCAAACTATGTACCCTTTTTTTGTTTATTCTTATAGGTTGCTCTGCATGATCTCTATCCCTGCTTCATTACCAATCTTGTGATGGAGGATGTTCACCTCCTGTGGCAGTGTGTAGGGTTTCCTGTACTGGGAGCAGCATTGCAGCCTGACCTGGTAGCTGGCTTAAACAAGGTCGAATTTTGCATCCCTTGGGCAGAGGCCAGTGGATAAATTTGCTGAATGTCTTGCATGTCCTAGGGTGCCTAACAGAGCACTAGGCACCTCTGTATGAGACAGCTGAATTGAGATCATGATGATCAGCTCAGCCTTCTGGGTTTGCCAGAACCCTTGGCTGAGGTCTGATGGTTGGGAGTTGTCTCCTCCCAACCAGTTTTAAACATCAGCACTGTGGGTATATGTATCTGAGCTAGTCACACTGTCTCTCTAGTCTGTGGGGAGAAATAAGTGCATTCAGGATATGATTCATCTGTCTTATTTTAGATGTCTAAATYGGGATAGGAATGTTCCTTGTTCTGACTCTTCATTTCTTTCATTTGCCCTGAGGTGAGACCAGGGTGACAAGCTAAAATGCAGACATTTCTGACTGATCAGATGAATCCTACCCATCAAATCTCAGGAGCTTCCATCACAAAATCCCCATTATKTGGAACTGCCACTCAAGTGTTTCTTTTGCTGACCAGTGGTGCTTGTCATGTAAGGTTGTGAGGAGAGGTTGTAAAGGTTTTGAAGGAGGTGTGGCATCCACTGGAAGAGCATGACCTGCGACAGGTGACTTTTTGTCACACGGTGGATCCGGATGCCCCTTCTATCWTGTATCAGTGTGGTACAGACTCATGAGTCACACTCAGGAAAAAAAATCAATGCTCTGCCTGCAGAAAATAACTCTCCTTTCTTCCTTTTTCAAACTGGCAGTTATGATCACTGCGTGAGAGGAAAGCTGAATTTGTTCTTGCTTCTCTTTCTTGCATGAGAGAGGCAATAATGGTTGCCTGGCAGTGTTTCTTTCTTTCAAACTGTGATGTTTGCCTTTCCTTGTCTGTGCAGTAAAGCAATAAATAGCACCTCCAGGAGAGACAATGGACATCAGAAAGAAGAAACCATGGGCACAAACATGGCAGAGATCATTTCAGTGATTTCCATGCACAGATGTTCYAGCTTGACTAGTCTCAGTAGTAATAGCTCAACAGAGAAGCACAGTGTGTGTGCTCCATAGTCCAGATGGGAACTTGCCATATTGAATGTTATAAAAAGATYACTGATTTCCTGCTTGTAAATGTAAAATCAAGGAATTATTTCTGATCTGGAGAACAGCATTTGAATCTCATACATCATACACTGTGTGTGGTATCACTGCCCTTTTAAGTGTGTGTTGGGGTGAAATGCCATTCTGGAGGAGTGTGAGATCCTGTGGTCCTGTCAAAAGTCAGTGCTGATCAGCAGAGAGGGGGCCAGGCCTGCAAATCCAGCAGCATTGCTGGTGTGCACTACTGTACTGTAACTACTGAGAGGACAAATGTCTGGTGATGATATTGAAAATGCTTTGCTGAGGTGCTGGTATAATACAGACAACATAATTCTTTTTAATTTGATGGAATAAGCTTTTGTATGCTGTGATGGCATAGGGAAGGCTGAAAGACTCACTCTCCCAAGGTTAATTGCAATCAGATTTTTGATGCAATTAATTTTAACTGGGGAAGAGAATCACAGGTCAAAAAGAAGAGAGGGCAGGTTAAAAATATTTAGATGAATTAGAAATGTTCTAGTCAGCAGGGTCGGGTGAAGTCTGGTTGAAGGTTGCCAAAGCAGTTGCTGAACTATTAGTGATTGTCTTCAGATTYTTGTGGAGGTCTCACAGCCCTAGAGAAGCCTCCAGATAGTACCTGTTATAAATGAAATGGATTTGCACGTCCAATTAAAATATATAAAAATACATTTATTGCAAAATCAACTGACAGAGTGCCAGGCAGCCACAACAAAAGACAGAGCTGAGCCCGGGATTGGCGCTGGGTGAACCGCAGGTACGGTCTCTACCACACTGTACACCCCCCAGTTCACAAAGTCTGCTYGGAGCAGCCAGTTCTTATACTGTTTTTCTGCCTGGAGGTCACATTGCAACAGTCTATTCGGTGTMCAGTCCTTGCTGCATATTCATCTGGAGATCCTTTCAGCATTGCTGGACTGCTGAATAGCTTTCTGGATGGAGATGAGTGTTTGAATGGATTTCCGAGGAGTCCCATTCAGATGTTATCCGCAGTATTGGTGCTGATGGTCTCAGTAACTGCCCTCATCACYGGTCCCATACCGATCTGATTTATGAGTCCACCCGTCTTTCTATTGCAAATCCTGGTCTCYGGGCTTACCRGCAGCAGTGATRTGATCTTAATGTGTACATTYCRYGGTCCCCGTCCCWACCTTTATTGTGGCACAKCTTAGGATTTTATAATATAACATTATAACACTTAATATGGCAGTTAAAACATGAATTATTTCGGGGCATCTATCACASTWCCTTTATTTAMAGAAAAAKAAATACAAAGTAACYAATCAGGCAGATAAACTGGATTACCAGAGCAAATGTCTAAATGAATAAGTGAAAGCACCAAGTGGATCATAAATAATATTGAGGTGGAAATAATATTGAGGATTTGTCAAGAACAAATCACGTTGAATCCTCCTTTTTATATTTGGCTTCTTTGCTGATCTGGTAGATGTAGAAAACCAGTAGGATGTTGTATTCTAAATGCTCAYATGTCAGGTGGGGTATAGCTTTGATTCATTGCTACGAAGTGAGTGCACTGCTTTAAAAGAACCTGCTAAGGAACATTATCAGTGCTTTTGGGTAAAAATGAGAGGACKTTTGAAGTTCAGAGTTCTGTGAGTTTTATCCTGAACACAATTCTACTCAGTATTCATGTTGCTGTTTTCARTGACATAATGAAAGAGTAAGGAAGACTTCAAGAACTGTGGGAGACAGTATCATGTTTAAAATTGATTTTTGCTGTATGGAAAATTGCCAGATATCAGCAAAGGAAATGCAATAACAAAAGGGGGAAAGTAGTGTACATAAGAAAGAGTGACCAGACACCCCAGAACATGTGGAAGATGAAAGAGGCTTGGAGGTCTGGGGTTAATGTCAGTGCTAAATTGCAAAAAATTTAAAGATTTTTTTTTTGTTTATTAAGACATTTCAGTCTGGGATATACTCATAAAGGACATGGAARGGAGTTAATTTCTCTTCCATTGTATAGTTGGAGTCTCAGCTGGAATAATGGGCTCATTTCTGAGCAGTGGATACAGACAAAATGTAGGGAATCCAAAGGTGAAACAATAAAACTGATGAACAGCTGGCAAATATGACCTGTGAAATAAGCTCCATTTGATCTAGAGAAGACTTAAGTAAGGAAGTGTATGAKTCAAATGTGTGATGATGAAGAATACAGACTCTTTATAATGATAACTGATTATTTCCAATGTCTGCTCATGATGCGGCATGAAAAAAATAAGTTAATTGTGATGGCAACAGGATTTGATTTGGATTCTGGAAAAAATCTAACAAAAGGGTCATCCTGAATTTCTAAGCCTTCTGATAAATTGTAACTTGGAGTCAATTTTCTCATGCTTTTACCCTGTAAACAACAGCTGCAACCTAGATATCTCAATTGTTTACATTCCTTCTAGTGGGATGGATCCTTTTGATGAACGTGTGTATTAACCAATGTGTGTGTAGATGTAGGTTCCTTTTCAACCTATCCCGTTTCCCCCCAACAAACCTGTATAAGTATTCCAACTCCTAATAAATGGCCCTTCTTTTCTTTCCTGGCCTCCTTCGTGTCAGCGTGTCGTGTTTTGACATCAGTGCGACACAAAAGGGTCACTTAAGCTCTAAAACAGACTTTTACACAGTGAATTTTAAACATTGAATCTGTGCTATCAATCTGTTATAGTTATTATTACTTTCATACTTCTGGGTTCTTCATGGAAGCATTGCTGCATTATTTGCAAAAAGTTCTCCTTGCCTTATTTTAAAAGCAAGATAAGCTGAATCTGGTTCCTTCCAGGCCTGGGTGTCCAGTGTCATGATGCTATRGCTTCTTTTACTGGCATAGTATATGGCAATGCTCGATAATGAGTGCAAAGCAGAACTGAGCAAAAAAGGATTTTGAACCCTCTCAGCCAACTGCATGCTGATCTGCCTACCTGTGCCTGCCTAGCATCAAGGATGCACAATGTGAGGAAGTTGTTGATTTTCCTATCCCAACCCCTTGGAGATCTCGCTTGTAGCTCAGGCTCCTTTTGGCCAGCTTAGTACCAAAAGTAAATCAAGTAATAAGAGGCTGAGCTGCTGTGGCTGGTGATGTTGTGCTGTGCTCCTTGGCATGGTGCAACACAGGCCAAAGGCAGCCAGGAGAACGTGCCCCACATGAAATCTTGCTMTAAACATGTTAGGCTAACTTCTGCAATGCTAATTTTGCTAATGACTGCAAAAAGAATTACACCCACACACRTACAATATCACTCCAAAATAAGGAAACAGAAACAGTTAATGTTTGGCATTTTAGAATTAAGATTAAATTCAGGGATTGTTTGCTTCTTGGAGGTATAGCTTTGCTTTGGGATCTCTACAATATTTTCTACACTTTGATCTCTCAAAAGACAGTCTCTAGCAGAGTGGCAACAGGCATAATGTAATTATTGTTTTAAGGATTCTAAGTAATATTTTTGAGAGGCTAAATTGCATTTCATAGAAATATAAAGATAGTTCTATTGGAATTAGTTGTTCAATGTAAATATTTGTTTTCTAAAGTAATGTCAAAGAACCCTTGTAAATATTTCAAATAGAGCTCCACAACATTTACTTTTGCTGAGGATGATTCCAACTAGCTTTATCCRATAGGTTTTGGTACTTGTATGGGAAGAGCCCATGAAAAGCTGGTCCTTTCCATACTGTGGGTGCTTCTCACAAATCCGCAGACCTCTAGTGTAACTCATCCCTCTTCCTGCTCTATTCAGATGTTGCTTCCCTGTTCCAAGACTGTATGACCCTATAACTTCCTCTTCTTCTGCCCCTGCYCTGCTCYTTTTYCCACACTACCACGTGCCCTCCTGCTCAGGAAATAAATGATGGCTGCCATCAACTGTTGGATTCAGCAAAAAGAAGAGTCAGAGTTAATACAAAGCATGTTTTTCTTAGAAGGCTTCAATGGGCTTCCCAATCTCCACATGGATTGCTCTGTGTTYATCACTTTAGCTTATGTTCTCCAAAATGGTGCCCTGGCAACAGATGATAAAAACATTGAAAGTCAATTAATAAATCTCTGGTTGAAAAAATATCAAGCAAAATATTTAGCATTTCCCTAAATCTATTTCTTRCATCTCTGATGCAGAAAATGTCCCACACTGTCGCCGCCATGCGAGTGCCTGGCTAGGTGGTCTTCGCGAGCCACGACACTTCCCCGCAGTGACTGGCAGCCTTGGGCTAACCCGTTTCCTTTGGGGCAGCACAGGCTCTCTGGCCAGTGATTTCAGCTCAGCATCCTGAAAAGGACAGGCAGTGGCAGCTCTTTTGTGAGGCTTCTCAAGGAGAGGCAGAAGGCAGTCTTCTTGTGGGAGAGATCTTTATTCCACACAGCTCTGGGGCAAAAAGCCCTTAACAGTGCACAGCACCTTCTTTTATGCCATAACTAGGGGGTGGGGATTTCAAACAGACCAATGTGAAGGGATTAGCACAGTAACTAATGTGGGAGAGGATCAAGAAGGGAACCAATCAGGGTAACAGTACGAACWGGGAAGCATGCAAGTAACGAATAGGGAACAAGGAGCATGCATGCATTAACTGGGGGGTTATGTAAYYRTTMAAYTGTCACTCTAGCTAGAAAGTTCTTCAGGGAGCCATCTTAACACTCTGTCAATCATGACAGCCATTTTGTTTGCCTGTCAGCCATTRTTAAAACTATCAAAACATATAAAGCAAATTAATTAARCACTTTCTGCTCTCCATGGGAGTGCAMTCTCTCWTGTGGTGGCATCSCAGGCCACCACACTACACCAGCACAAAAATCTTTCCTAGGATAAACCTAGGCCATGGATTGAGATACCCTTTTGCCCTGTGGTTCTAAAACAGTCCTTATCTGGTCAAGTGGGAATCTGGGAATCAGCCTTACTAGTAAAAATTATGATTGTAGTAAGTATTTACTATTATTTTTAGAATATGACTCTGTAATAAAAACGTAATTATTTGTCAACCTTACATACTTGAGGGAAATATAATTTTAAAAAACTTAAATTCTACAATTCTTTGTCACCTAAGACATGCCTCTTATGTTTTTCAGTAGCATGTATTGTAAAACATGYAGATAGTAAAGCAGTATCTTGAGTAGATGCTTTTTGAAACAAACAACTAATTCCAGTCACATTTCTTGTGCCCTTTCTTGTCTGGTGAAAGGGCAGACAAAAAGTTGCAGACATGTGAAACAAGTGACCTTTTATAGTCTGGTCATCACAAAGCAGAAAAATGCAGTATTTATCTGACTTCATATAKGTAAAAGGAGATACAGAAAATAGTTAACTTCTGCTTCTAGGAGAAKATCAAAAAGTGTTCTATACACTGTAAAATTAAAGTTCCCAGCATCCCTGTCAATTAGGTAATGATCTAATCTTCCATGTGGAAGAAACTAAGGCACAAAGAAATAATCAGATTTATCAACCATATCATTGCAATCCTGTGATAAAAATCAGAATAAAATCTGAAAATCTTCAGCATAGTCTTTTGTTTTAATTGAAGCTATTTCCTAAAATAAGCGGTTCTCAGGAATTTTAGTAGATGTACAGGTTGAAATTCTGCTAATATAACTCATTGAAATTTATACTGAATATTTTAAAGCTTAGAAATTAGGTTCTTGTCTTCTGAGGATGGGCATGAACAGCCTACAGCAGAGCTCATAAAAAGGAAGCTAATTTTTGTTTGGCAAAACACTCTCCTCCCTGTACTTTATTGTAAACTATAGGTCACTAGCATAATTCCCCTCTTTTTATCTGCCTTTGAAGTAAATGGAATTATGTACTATAAGAGAGAGATGGTTAATGAAAAGAYGAAAAAATATCCTGCTGAATTGCTTTGTATATGAAATCTCATGCTTATGCCCATGAAAGAAGAGAGACTTTATTCTTTAAAATGATTTGTAATTAAAAGATTGTTTTTATGGTGCATTACTGAATAGTTAAAAATCAAAAGGGGGAGAAATCAAACTAGCGGGTAGAGAAGTGGCAGGTGGCTGCTGTTATTGGCAGATGTGCATCTMGGAACTAAACTCTTTGCAAATGTCATGTGAAATAATGGAATTTATTAGAAGTAGGAATTGCACACACAGAAGCTGATGACCCTGAGAAAATATGCAGGCAGCTGTGGGACTGCMGGCTAGAAATTACCCTTCCTATCTGTATTAAAAACCTGTGAAAATGCTCTAATTGATTTAGCTGCAGCAATTTCAAATGCTGCTTCTCTTGCCTGCCCTATTTTTCCAACAGAGCTCGCCTCTACTGAGTGGAAGAGGCAATATGGGATGGGTTGTGGCCACACCTTGCATATTGACACAGTGCTCTCTTCACAGTGGATGGGGTTAAAACACTGAAATGGGGTGACTGAAGTATGAAGCCAGTTCTTACAGCTGGGATAATGACAGCAGTTTCTGTCAGAAAGCGGGGAGGAGCTTGACTAGTAATGTCCTTACCAGCAGTGATGTCCTTACCAGCAGTGATGTCCTTACCAGAAGGAGACAGGCAGAGCCCTGCTGCTGCAGTGGCCCCATCTCCCAGGCTACCAGCAGGCTGCTTTTGCAATGATAGGCCTGGCTGTGTTGCACTGCCCTGAACTGCAGAGGAGGCTGGACCAACTTCTGGAGGTCACCTGTTCCAAGCTCCTGCTCATGGCCAACTTCACACATGGCATATGTGCTGGCAGTGGTTAATATTTTATCTGCAAACTAGTTTAATGGAGCTTTTCTTTTTTATGTCATCTTCAGGACAAGTTCACTTTTAAAGAATAGGAAYACAGGGCACAAAAAGGTGATATTTTTTTAAAGTGAGGAGTGCTTTTTTGTTTGTTTGTTTTTTTTTAACTTACAAATTTTCAGAAAGTATTAAATTTCTATTTTTTTTTAATAAACATTGTTTACTTCAAGTGAGATTTTTTGCTTCATCAGAATAGCTATTAAAGACTGAGGCTTAGTTTGCCCAAGAGTAGAGTGTTTGCATATTATTACAAAAAAGTAGGGTGGGTGATACAAGAAATAATCATGATGTGCATGAACTAAAAAGAGGTCTTTCACATGTCTAGTTTTATGTTGGTATTTCACAGAAATTGTCAACTGTACATTTAATGTTAGGACTTCATGTTCTTTTACCTCTCCTGTTTGCTATTCTTGGATCTCAGTTTTCCAGGTGGGTCAGGTTGAACTTTGCATATTCTCTATAAGCAGAGGTAAGATAAGATGCCAASCTCTCCTGAAGATTATGTGTCGTCCTGCAGCTCCACTGCAAGATTCAAACCTCTGGTTGTTATCCAATATGGCAAGAAACAAAAGTTTCCCAAAGAAAATCAAACCATTAATTACATAAAGGATGAGTGATTCTAGAGGGTGGATCAATAAGATAYAAGAATACAATGTGACAATCAAGATTTTGAAATTGTAAATGGAGTGAAAATTTATRAGCTTTAAATTTACATTCCTCAAGTGCTCAGTTCAGTGAAATGAAGCAGAATGGAGTGAGCAAACTTCAATAGAGGATGTGCTAATTATTTGAACCATATTTGTGTTCTTGCTCCAAAATCCCCTTTCATTTTTCATAATGACAATGTTTCATCAGTATTCTTATTCTTTGGACAAGAAAAACAGGTAAGTATATTTTGGAGTGTCGCCAAACCTTTGAGAATTGTGAGGTGAAAAATGAAAGAAACAATGAAATTTCACAATTATCAAGGTCAAAACKAACCTCCAGTTGGCCAGAGGACTGACAGGCCCTTGCAAAATCCTTTTTATTTTCAGTTTAAAAGCTAATCCAACACAAGGACAAAATTTCAGGAGCACAACAATTAGTATGAGGCACAATTTATAGAAGACAAAAAAGGTAAAATTAAAATGAATTTTTCAATTTTTTGCCCATCTTGTAAAAGAGCATCTGTGAAGCAGTATTACCAGTASAGCTGAGAAAGGAAGCCACTGGGAATGTCTGGAGAGCTGAATCATCAAGGAACTTGTTACCCATGTAGCTCAGAGAGCCTGGGAAGCTGCTGAGGTGGGATGTTTGGTGTTGTCTGTGGCATGTGGAGCCAGTTGGCTGCAGAGTAAGGCAGTAGCTCCAGGGAGTTCATCTTTGTTGTATTATCTTGATTTCCAKCTGCCAGGGGAATTGCTAAACATTACCAAGTCCTTTATGAACTGGGAGGGTACCTGAGAACTCTGGCAACCAGACTGCTTATAAAAACCCCACAGAGCTCAAGAGATTAAGCAGCCAGGAGCTGGCTGAAAAAAAAGACTTTAGCAGCCAAGCACCCAGGAGGTGGGCAGTGGGCACAGTGACCAGAAATGAGTAGATTTTCCTCAAGGGTTGCAACTGAATTGGCATATCCCTGCAGAATGCTATGAGCCTGTCAAATCCATTATTTTTGGGTGACTGTGGGGAAATTTCTGAAAATTTCCAAATTACAAAAAAAMCCAAAACAACAAGTAAAAATCTTCATACATCTTCTTCATCTTATTTTTCACATAATGTGATGATGAGAAGTATAGGCAGAAATTTTTTTATTGGTSAATGGAAAATGCAGACCTTCAGCTYTTATACACTCTCCTGTTTAACTGGTAGGTAAAATTAATCTGTGTTGGGCTGTGAAGAGTTTTGTGTATGTCTGAGTACTTGCTGTGGTGCCACAAGTCTATTCTAAGATAGGAAATACTAATTGTTTTCCTACTTTGCACCAAAATGTATTAATTCTGAAAATTTTCCTGAGCTTGACAGTGGCCATAGYGGTTATCTCAAAATACAGGTGCGTGTTGGAGTTATCTCTTCTGAGATAACCCCAGACGGTGATGAACGGCTGTTTTCTCACAGCCCGTGCTTGGAAGAAGGAATCTGAGAGCGTTTGGGTTACAGTTTGAAGATGTTTATTTTAGAAATCTTATCTCTAAGTTCCGTTTGTCCAGCATGAAGTTCACAAGCAGCTGGAGAAATGGATTCTCTCCCGCCCACAACAGCACCTGGGTTTTTATACTCTGAACAACATTAATATTGTTTTTCTCTAAACTCTAGTAACTAAAACCCATGTCATGCAGTGAAATTGCACCTTCACCCAATCCCAAAAAACCATCACCCTTTGCAAAGAGGAAGGGGAAAAAGAAGACAGGAAAATGTGATGTTATTACATTGATCTGCTTCTATCTTGGCCCCATTTTACTAATAMAGCAAAATCTAAAAACCCTACTTTCTCACTCAGTGATATAGCAAAAATTACACTAATCAAACTTTTGTGACTTCCAAATACTCAGACAGCTCTGGCAGCCTTTTCCATGGGGTCAGATCAAAGCCACCACTGTCCCTGACACAGGCTGAGGAGGACCAGCCCCCTTGCCCAGATTGTTGCCCATCCAGGAGACCCAGAGGGATACTCTTATCTCCCACAGGTGCATTCAGACAGAACGTCTGCAACTCAATAATTTCATTACCCAAATTTAGATTTTGRTGTGAATGTTCAAAATTATCATTTTAATAAAATAAACTGATCCAAAAGTCCAGATAAAACCAACCAAATCTTCAGCTTCTTTCCTTAACAGATCAGGATCCCCCATGAAGATAATTCTCTTATTTATTTATTTATTTATTTATTTATTTATTTATTTATTTATTTATTTTAAAATTCTCACTATGAATACTTAATCTGTTTTAAACCATACATATCTACATTTTAAGAAGGTCACACACATTTTTCTCAAGAGTTTCTCAATTAAAGTATTTCACATATAAAGGTAAAGAAAGTTTGACCACTCCCCTTTTCCCTAGTCTAGTGGTTTTCTGGAAGCCAAATTCGTAAGTGAATGTTATCCCTAAACAATAAATAAATAGAATATAAATTATTTCAGAAGGTTTTGATTGCATACCAATTCTTTGAAAGAAAATTTGGATATGTTATGGGGTTTGTGATTGCTTCGCAGATGTAGTTTGATTTTTGTTTCACAACCTGCATTTGTAGATAATTCTTATTGCTGCCATACTTTCATGTACTAAAAATATTACTTACATTTAAGTTTAGAGACTGTGCATATCTTTTTATCTTAKTTACAAGCAAAAGAAAACTTATATTCTCTTTTTCCATGAACAGGCATGATTAATCTGTTACCCATCTGTGAGCACCTGGCATTATCTGCTGTGAGTTAAACATTCCTGTGCTGGAAACTGTGTTCCTCTTATACCAATTCAAGCGGCATGTTTGAGGCAACATAAAAGATTAGTTTTGAAACAAAGTAAAAGAGTAGTTTCTGGAAAGTTACTAGACTTCACAGAGAAAGAGTTATTGAATCATTACTGTGTACAGTTAAGTCTACAGGTATGCTATTTTCAGAGGAATTGGATTTTAGATTTCATAGTTGGTGTAAGCAATTCCTTAAAATCTGATGTTTGGATAAAAATAGCTRTGCAATAGCTATGTCTTATCAAGGACAAAATGGCAGTGGGAATGAAGAGGGAAGAAATAGCAGCTGATTTCATTGCTTTTTAACACATATATTTTATTCAGTGTTTGCCATGAATAGGTGATTTGAAGATCATATCTTTTGGCTATAAAAGAAAAATCCTTCATACAGGATGCAAGGCCAGCAACCAGCAGCCKTGCAGAGAACCATTTTCCTTATAGGATTCCTGCATCCATAAGAGCAAATGTGCCAGTCTCAGAAAAATACTGTAGAATAAGTGCAGGGCAAATCTGCCAGTGTGCCTCTGGCTCCTTTGTCCTCTGATGGCTGAGAGGGAACAGCTTGAACACAGCCTGGCTCACGCAGGTGTCAGGTACCACTGCGGTTTTCCTTCAGCACTTTTTTTCCACAGCTCCCTCTGAGATCTTCATCTTGCCTGGCAGATCTACTCCTGCTTCACTGCAAAGGAGTGTTTTGTTCCTGCCAAAAGKAACTTAATTTTTTAAGAAAATATAAAACCAGAGAACTCAGATGCTTTGAAAGAATTTTTTTTTTTTGCATTAGACATAGACATTAGACACACAGACAATACCTCAGACAGACCTTCATAGGCAATGTTACTGTGTACTTTTCTGCTTGACCATTCAGATGAGGTGTAGTTTCATTTCGTTAGTTGTGTGATAACTATGGAATGCAAGTTCTTTATTGTGTTTATACTATTTTGAACAGCATCCCYTTAGAAAATAGTCCTCACTTATCTTGCAATAAAATGCAGTGTAGCATATGACATTGTGTTTTCCAAACTTGCATTTTAAATAGCACTGTGCTATTTAAATACCACTGAAGGCAAATTGTTAATTGTTTATTATATGGAGATTTAAAGAAAAAAAAACACTGAAGAATTAGCCATTTTATACATTTAAAAATTAATCCTGAATAATGCTGGCTTTCTATYTAGTTTGATTAGTTCTGTGCATGTATATAGCAGCATGAGTTATGACATGAAGCATGATTCTTTTAGTTTGCCTTTTTGCATACATAAGAATATTTAGATAAAAATAATAAATTCAGATTATGTAACCATGTAACAAAACCAATATAATATTAAAGTAGTAGAATGGATCTCATGTGTAACTTTTCTGCTCAAAGAATACTTTGTGCTACAGATAAGTGCCAGAATATCTGTTTTGACCATAGAAATAAGACAGAAACAAGGTGATACAGAGACAGTAAAGAGGAAGTCTGTAGAAAATACAATATTTGATTCCACATCTTCAGAGCCAGGTTAGCATTAGAATTTTTATTCCTTCCCAATAATCACAGATATTTAGCGTCTCATGCTAGAAATGACCTGGTTTTCAAAGCTGTTCTTCTCTTGCTTTCTGATTCATGCTACTGCTTGAGCCTGTGATGCAGCCAGTAATGCTATCATTAAAAATATTTATTTTGATTTATTACATTTTGATTTTCTGTGTTTCTATTTAATCATAATCTTCTCCATGGATTATAAAATAAGAATAACATTTTTGTTTGTGTAAGGACAAACTTTGTAAGTCACTGTTTKTTTTCCTACTCTGATTTACTCTTTTTAGATATTGTCTTTCATGTAAGGACTTTTTGTCCTTAGAATGCTTTTCTGTGCTGACTGTCCAATTGGAAAGGAGTAAAACTGTTGAGAAAATCTAGATAAAGTAGGAAGCCTGTCATGAGTGACATTCTAAACTTGTGACAAAAGGGAAGGGAAAGGCATCTCCACACAATCKCCAGCTGAACTCTTTGGATCTTCACTGTCTCTGCTGCTCCAGGAAGCTGGCTGCCCTCCTCAGTACTCCACAGGCACTTCAGCATCTGTTGGAGAAAAAGCTGTAAAACAGAAACACAGAATAAGAGAAAGGAATGACTCATGCAGAGAAACAAAAGCCTCATATTTCAGGGAGGTCTTACCAATTTTAAAAGCTAATTYTCTGTTCACTGCAAAGTGCTCTGTAACATCCACCCCAGAACCTGGTGCTATTCAGGACATTTGACATGTTCAGCAATTAACCCCAGGAGGTTAAAGTATTCCCACCACCTTTGTGGGTCTGACCCTGAGTGCAGAGCACACACACAAGCGGCTCAATATGTCCAGCTCCTTGGGGCAGAGCAGGTGGGATGGGCAGCTGGGCAGCAGAAGGCAGGAAGGCAATGTCTGGCTCCTGGCTGCCTCAGCTGAGCCTCAGGGGAGGGATGGGGCTGTCTGGTCCCTACCCTGGGCTTGCTGGGGTCATAAAGGGCCATCAGTGCTTGGGATGAGGGAGCAGAGAAAACCTCCATGAAACCTGCCAGTGACTGCTCTTTGCAGGCCTTTGTCCTGCACCAGTTAAGCCATCTCTGTTGATGGGCTGCCCTGGCCCATGAATTTATAAACTGACTTAGTATTGCCAGGGCTTTGTCATGATGAATTACTGTGGACCTACTGAAATCACCTTGAAAATGCAAAAAGGAGAGGGAAGAGAAGGAGGGGGAGGAGATATGGAAATACTCTTCCCTTTCACATGTTACACTGGAAAGACAAATTGCCTGCTTGAGAAGACACCTAAGTTTTATTCAGCCAAGTTGCTCCTCTGGGAAAGAGTGACAATCAAAGGKTTTTTTCTTTCTTTAATACAGTAATTAGTTTGTCACCCTGAAAAGCTTTTCAGAGCTGATCTTACAACTGTCTGCTCTCATGTGGGGTGCTGTAACAGAGTTCAGCTGTTCCTGCTCTGAGAAGGCAACAACAGGGTTGTCAGTAGCAGCAAGATAAAACTGAYTTTTTTTCACCAGTGAGAGTAATGGTGCTCACAGCAGGCAGTGAATTTGAGCAAGAGCTTTTAGGATTTTTATCCTGAAATTCTGTGCAAATAACGAATAATCTTCCCAAATGTACAGATGACTTTGTTAGGTCTCTGTTTTGTCAAGCAAGTCAAAACTGTAAGATTTATTCAGTTTTATTGTTGCTCTGAAGAACCTCAGAATACAGCAAAAATAGTCAAAAGCCTCATAATCTCCAGGCATGCTTTGCTGCTACTGCCTTAGGGAAACTGGAGCAACAAAAACATCCAGTGGCCTTTTTTCCTTCTTTTTTCTTTTGAGCAAGCAATGACTGACCTAATGGATTGCTGCAAAATGAATTCAGTAATTTGAATTCAAATTCTTTATAGCCAATAARCCACATTTGTGAGCAATCCATCACWTCCCTGTGAAATTTAGGAAGTCCTTTTTTTCATGAMTGAGATAAGCTAGCTGGCAGATCTCAACTTGAGTAAAATTAGTTTAAGTAGTTTAGATATTGAGCATGAGCTGTTGCTTAGCTCAATGGAAGATTGCACAGAAATTTTGGTCAGATTTCATTGAAAAAAATTGCTGCAGAAATAAAGTCTGGCATATATGTAATGGTGCTTGTCTTCTGTTATACATATAGTATCTCCATGGATCAGCCTCTTCAGACAACAAAACCTTCTTCAAAAACCATATTTTAATTGACCATTTACAGAAATCTCTTCTGGAACTGAATAAATCTGGCCATGAAACTGCCACTTTATATACTTACACATACATGTAAATGCAATGTATCAGAGTAGATAAAAAAATAACTGTAGACTAGAACTTAAACAACAGTGATTTAGTACAAGTGTGTTAGTCTTTGTGCTGCTGTGTTGGAGACAGGTGGTGCTGTCACTAGCTACACCATGAGAAGATGCACAGCARTCCTCAGGGAGAGTTTAGACTCAGGGCTCAGAGCTGGCAGAGRGCATTCTCTCCAGTCTCACTAAATTAGTGTGTGCAATGTGTTCTGTACTGYTTACAGGTGGCTACTGTCTCTTGCTGGCTATCTGCAGGCAGTTCCTGGCAGAGTGGGATTTCTGAGSAGCCCTTTGGAAGTGTCTTAAAGCCTCCAAATCCATGGAGTCTTGTGCCTGATGGGATTTTAGATTCTGTGGTGGTGAAAATGTGTTACATTCAGTTTCTAGTTCTTGTAAATTGGAGTGATGTTACCCATGTCCTTTCTTTGTGTCTCCATTCTTAGATAAGGATTTSACAGTGAGGCCAAAGTATTTTTAGATTGTCTATTTAATTTAAATACAAATGAACATACTTTATCTACTGTGTCTTTTTTTCCTCTACAGTTACATTGAAATAGGAATTAAAAAGCCTGAAGGGAAAAAGAAAGAAATTATAGTAAGTGTTTAATTATGAATACTGCCTRTTTAAATTACTATGAAAAAATACCCATTCATTACTTTATGCTTGTATAATTTATGTTTAACTGCTAATGTATGCTATTTCAGGGAAGAGTATGATATGATAATATAAATTTACCTGAGATTCATTATGTAAAATTTTGGATACAAAGATAATGTTACTCTGCCCTAACTTTCCTTTGTCCTTACTGTGCAACTATTTAAACATCAGTTGACTGGCAAGAAATATGTTCAGGAATTAAGAGTAATTATTACTCTCTTACATTCTTTGCTGTAGAGTATAAAAGTAGAAGTAAAGGCAGTGTAAACTATAGATAACATTTAGTGATTAATCACAGGATCATGACATTGTTGAGATTGGAGGTGACCTCTGGGGGTCACCCAATCCAAACCCCTGCTCAGTGAGGGGACAGCTAAAGCAGGTTGCTCAGTGCCCTGTCCATTTAGGTTCTAAATGTATCCAATGGACTCAGACTCTRCAATCTGCCTGGGCAACCAGCCAGTGTCTGACCACCCTCACTAAAAAAAAAAAAGTTGTTCTTTCTCACCTGATCTTGCTGGTTTTCATCCCAGCTGAAACTGATGCCAGATAAGTAAGATGTTCTCATGTTTTTGCTTATGTGGAATCAGAGACTGACCAAATCACACAGGTGTTTGATTAGCTTATTTGGATTTAAACTGCTACAGAGGATAAGAAACATTCAAAATTAGAATGTAAGTACTATAGRTCATAAACCTAAACCTATATTACTTCATCTCACAAAATAATAGTCCATTTTTCCAACTGTTTATTTCTCAAACAGATAAATTCTAGTTATGTGTAATTCATCTAGTATGGATTGCAGGGAATTTTTTATGACAATATTGATACAGTTAATGCAATGTTAAACTATCTACCCTTTTGCAGAAATTTTTGGCAGTTTGACCTAGCACATGTACACTTGCATTGTGACATCTCTGCTGTATTTATCATTACAATARCTTGCTGCAGCCAGGGACATAACAGACAATATGGAACCCTGGCACTACTGAAGTCCCATTTATACCCTCCAGACATAACCTGGGTAGTTCAAGTGGCTTATGTTGGAATTCAAGCAAGCCAAATGGTGGACTATYATAAGATTGTGGGAAGCCCTGAGTGCTGTGTGCACATGCAGAGTAAAACTGTTTCAYACATCACAGAATTATCTAGGTTAGAAAAGACCTTTGCAATCATCGAGCCCAATCTATGTAAAATGACTCTAACCTGTTCTTTGTTCTGTCTTCTCCCTCTAAAGAGAAGGCAGAGTCCAAGTGACTGGATATGGATATTCCCATCTCACTGAATGTATGATTTTGAGTGCAGTGTTGCTGTACAGTGCAGCCTCACTCAATGTGGTATGGATTGCACCACATACAGAGTTCCTTTGGACAGGCCTGGCCAGTCAGAGGTTGCTATTACCATTCTGAGCAGGATCTTCTCATTCTCCCATGTGGCACTGAAGGCAAACAGGACTGGATTCATTACTGTTAAAAGGGAAAGGCCTTTGATAAATTTCTACATTTTGAATTATAACTGGATTTTGATTCAAAATAGAGATCTACAGTAGATATTTTCTTCCTCTGTTATTGCTTTGAGTAAAAAATACACTAGGGGTAGACTGCTGGCTTTACTGAAACTGTGCCATTTGTACTGAGAATAAATAAATAAATAAATAGATAGATAGACAGACAAACAAACAAATAAATAAATAATTAACGTTAACATTAGAGTTAACAAAATTAATTTAATCCCACCCRATTTCTTGTATAAATAAGAAATATAAATCTTGGAACTTATGTTATTGCTTTGATATCTACTTGATATAAACTATACATTTGTAAAATGCCATAATAGCACCTATTAAAATTAACATTTTAACTACTGTAAATAAAAAACCAACAGTAAGCTTATATCCTCACATCTGAATTATAAAAACTATTTTAATGAAACAAACATTTGGGTCTAATTTGAAAAGTAGCATTTCTCTTTGTATATCTGTTTGTGATGTACCTTATAAGAGTGCTATATGAATAGGAGTGTTTACAAAATGTCAGTTTGGAAGTGACACAATATATTTTATTCTTTCCTCTCTATGGAGTTGTGTATAGAGCCAAATTCTGTTTGTTCATGGAAATGGACTGAAAGGCAGGAAGACCAGATCTAAGTGCTTATGAAGTGGATGACTTCAGTACCTGAGGATATCAGTTCTCGGGCTGAGGTGGTCACTCCAGCTGGGTCTGGTCTGYATGTCATGGTACAGCCTTGGTGTTTATTGTCTCCCCTCCTTGGATTCTCTCTTCCATTGAAATGGAGCAGGAACATGGTCAGGAAGGGACCTCCAGACAATGGCTATAATACACAGTGCCACAGTCTGCTTCTGGCTGTATCTCTATCAGTACATTACACTGTCTCCTAGAACGTGTTGGCATACCAGAACTCAATTATCTGTGTTGTGACATGTTTTTGGCTTGGACCAGCTCATACCCCAATGTYCCAGCCTAGACATTAGGATGGCCCAAAAACTGTTCTCAATGGGCATGAACTTTAATTTGAAGGCTAACTGAGATAAATATTATGGTTTAGGAGATGATGCTATGTGATTTTGGGATTTGRGAACAGGTATTGTCACTTTCATTCAGTAGTGTAAATGTAGCAAGTTGTGTATGTATATTTTGAGGGACCAGGTTTTTGTTGTAAATTGTCTTGTAATATTTTTCCACTTTAAGAGCTTTGTTGTACTCCACAATTATCCTTTAAAACTAGAAGAAGGGTAGGTATAATGGAAATTAAAGGATTAAAATATAAACCTAAATTGCACCATTGCCTACCAGTTAACATATACTCCAYCCAGAACTTTAACAGCACTCAGTGTGCACCTTCATACTGTATGGAACTGKGCCAAGGCATGGTCCTAAGGTCTGGCAAGAGGTAGAATGAAATCTCCAATCTGCTGGTGCAGTCCCTGACACACTTCAGGTGAATGTCAGTTCAAACATTCAAACCCTTTCAAACAAAGTCCTTGTTTTGAGATTCACAGATCCAATGGGGACAATTGAATATCCTCTGAAGGGYGTTTAGGGATGGATATGAACACAGAATACTGTGCTTTGTGGCATCCTGTCTCTGTTATTTGTATAGATATGCTAGTGAGATTGACTCCAGGCTAAAGACAATGTGGSTGTTGAAAGARAGAACATAGATTTTTATGTCCAACAAATTCCTTGCCTTATACATTTGCTATATAGAATCCCATCAGTACAGARCACTGTCTCACTGATTATTCACATTTTTTCTCATGTAATACTTGCAGCTTTTGCATCTAAGAACAGATTTTATGCTGGAGAGAAGATTTATGCTTTCCAACCTTTGCCGTTACACTGGCATCCTATCTTTGTTTCTACTGGGTCCTCATCAATGAACAAACATTCATTTGAATTAACAGACTGAAATTGCATAGAAGTTTACAATCACTGCAGTATCAGTAATTATACCAGGGCTTTATATAGCATAAATTAAAGCTAAATGGTGCCTGCAATGWCTTTTTAGTAGGTGAGGAAAGCAGGTTTTAGGGTTACTTGACTATTCCTATAAATATTTAACTRCTTTTCTTTTTTGTTTTCTGGTTTGAACTCCTSTGTGGGAAATCCTTTTTAATTCCAAGCCTCAATTTTTCACTTCTTGGCTTAGCAGATAGTGGAAAAGCTGTGGTGGCAGCCTATTTTCTCAGGGGAGAGAGTGTATCAGGCCACTTGACAGTGCCTTCTCTGCTTGATTAAATTGTGTCAGCCACTTCCAAACAGAARAGTCTTTTGGACAAATGGTGAAAGAATATGACACAGGTTTTTGAGGACASAAGACATGAAACAGTAAAAGCCTTGAAATTCCTTAAGTATGACAGATTTTCTARAATACTGACAAGTAACATATTGCATTGAACAAAGATAGTATTTGACCCTGGGACTAGTGTTTATATTTAARAAATGCTTCTGAGAAGAAAATATTTTAAACATCTTGCATCAGCTAATGATGTATGATTTATTTTTTCTGTAGATTAAATCAATAATTCACAGTACTATCTGTGGGCCTTCCAGATGGCAATTTATTTGTAATAAATCACATAATATCAAGTRAATATGTTATAAATCAGACTGTTTTCTTGATTTTAAGTTTTCTACTCTAACATATATGAGCTTCCTAATGTCTAGGTTCAGTTACAGACTGAATGTTTGGAGTGAAACTCTGGTTAACCAGGTGGGATTTGGAATRSTCAATTTCTTGATTTAGATACCATGAATTAAAGTTAAATTAGTATGACAGTAGGTTTAATTTTCCCAAAATATTCTTAAGGAAAAAAAAATAAATAAAGTGATGATATACTGCAATGCATAGTTATATTTTGTTAGTGAAATKTAAAGAGAAACCATTATACAATACTTAGAACATTTCTAGAATACAATATTTAAACATCATAGATAACATGAAAGGACCCTTAATCCAAGGGTTATTTAGAAAAAAATTTCATAATCACAAAGCACTACAGTTTTCTAAAACAGCAGAATGTTATAAATACACATTTTGAGAGATTAATTCTGTGAACTGCTAATGAAATCTAATTTCCTATAAATTTTTCTGATATTATAGAATGTTTTATATATTATAATATTATTCTAATAATAAAACAGAATAATAATTCATATTTATCTTCCACATGCATTTTGTCACCCTGCCTGGGTGTACAAAGGGGTGTCTTATGACTGTAGTCCTTAACAGCAGGCCCCTTACTCAAGTAATGTGCATAAAATTCAAGCAAAGCCACTTTCTTTGGAGTTGTGATGCTTCCCATGCAGCARCATAGTAACAGTTCAACTGTGCAAGAATGAGAGGAGTTTGAAGAAGAAAAGATAATAATATATTGTTTTTTAATTCTTCATGTTAAGACTTATTTAATGGAGTAACTATTATTTAAAGTGATGAGCAGTCAAAATTATATAACCAGGGAAAGGACTATTAGTAGAAGTTTATAAAAGTTGCTTATCTAATATCTAATTTGATTTCAACTTAGCTCCTAATAATTCAAGCCACTGTTGTGACACTTGTGTACATTTAGGTAACTGTAGCAAGTTAGAAATACAGAGAGACCAAAAATCTCTGCAGATTTTAGGGTGTCATTCTGTAACTAATGTGGTTGTTATGACCCATTCTATTATCTCCACCTAAAAACTTGTCTATTATGTGAAGGAAGACCAAATATGTTCTCATCATCAACTGAAAAAGAAYAGTCTTGGACTCTGAAAACTGTAGCATTTGTTCTATCCTTGAAGCCAACACTGATGATGGAGAGAATACACTCTCTACATATGGGCACATTGATAACTCCCAAAATTTGTATGATCTTATCTGAAACTCTATGGATGTGATAGTTAAAATAATCATGACAAATTCTGTTGAAAGGTTTGTGCACTAAGGCAAGTAATATTTAAATTATACACAGAAATAAATACAAAGCTGAGCTAATTCTCTGAGTGCAGATGTGATGTAGGAATTTTTGCCATGAGGCTAATGTTAAAAGATGTAACTTTTCTGTAATCAAGCAATCACACATGGTTGCAGTGTTAAAATCAAGAGCCAATTAAAAAAGTGTAAGTTGAAGAATATGTCTGACACACGATGTGAATTGTTTCTTCAAGGAAAGGAARTGTGTATTTATTAAATTGAGTAATTCTTGACCACTGTGTGTCTACCACCGGTAAATTAAACAACAGAATTTGAAGGTAAATAAAATAATTGAGAGATTTTTTTAACTTTTACAATAACTGTAAGTTCTTTTTAAAGCTAATTTTTTCTTAAACTTGAATAACAAAAGTTGTGTCAAGTTTCATAATGTATTTGAGGAAAAAAACTGATAAAAATGAAGCATGTATCTCCCTTTTCTGCCAAACTGACTGCATTTCATGTCCACCATCCCCAGGTTTTACCTGACTTCAGTTCCACTAGATGGCTCTAAATGTCTTTTGAATGCAGCTTTATTGCTTCAAGATGTTTTAATGTGGCATGCAGACATAAATATTTGCTCTTGGCTGGAACTTGACACACTGTGGTAGGAGTGCTAGGACTTGCCCCAGGCAGCTTTATTTATTTATTGAACCTCCCCCCCTCAAAAAAAACCCACCCAAAAAAGCAAAAAACCAAAAAAACCTCACCAAAACAAGACCCAAAAGAACCCCCAAAGCCAAAATCCCCCCAAAAACATGAATACCCAAACAAAAAAAAAACAACCAACCAAACAAACAAAAAAAAACTTCCAAAAAAACTCCGTTAAAAAACCAAACCCCTCAGAACCCCCCAAAACCACAAAAAACCCTGAAAACAAAAAGAAAATAAACTCCCCCAAAACAAAAAGCAACAACAACAAAACCCCAACAAACAAACAAAAAAATCCACCAAAACAAACTGGTTCCAAACTAAAGAATTACAAAAAAATGCAAACAAACAAACAACAAACAACAACAACAACAAAAAACCCAACAAAATAAAAAAATCCCACACATTCTGGAAAGCGTTTTTCTTGCCATGTACTCTTACCTACACAGAAAGTTATATTTTACAATTTGCAAGATAAACAGATCATTARRATACRTTTTTTTGGTCTTAGGATAACAAAATGCATTATAATATTCCACATTAAAAAAACCCAAAACAAACAAGGAAGAGAGCTGTTCAATATAAAGAATTTAAATCCCAATAGTGTAGAAAAGTGGTAAATTATTAATTACTTTTTATGACATCTAAATTATATKAGATTCCTTATGTTACACAGAGGAYGCTTCAGCTTTCTTTYTGATACACATAGACAATGTATTAGAAGTTACTCTGTCATGGAGGAAGACAGAAGGTACTTTCTAAAGCATTTTAGAGCTGGTTTGCAGCWCTGTCAGAGTGAAATGGCTGATTTAAGCCAAGATTACTAAATYCCTTTTAAAAACAGGTATTTTTCAGCTGTAAATTTATAAATGCTGCTTTCTGTTCAATCCCTTCTTCATATTACAAGACAAGGCAATCTGCTTGCAAAATGCAAGACTCATGGGAGAAGATCAGTTACTTTTTACATATCTTCTTCTCAGTCTGATCAGGTTCTAGGATTCATCATTGTTCTGGGTGAGACACTAGATATAAGACTGAACTCTTGATAACAATTATGAATAGTAYAAAGTATTGTTATGTCATTTATACATTTAAAATAGAAAAGTTAATTAGGAAATTATTTCTTGTTAAGAATGTAATGGGTGAAACTAAAAGGAATTCTCAGTTGACCTTCAATATCAAAAGAGAGAAAAGAYTTAATGAATGAAAATCAATGAAAAATGACTGAAAATTAGGTATTAAATTAGTGTCATTAGTGATGTAGGAGAGGGAAGGAAGTATTTTAATATTTGAATGGATTGTGAGTTACGGGTAATCTTCAGAAGGTCCTTAAGTTCAAAGGAACTTACACTTGTGGGAAGAAGAAGAGTTTCAAGGAAGTAATAGGAAGTAATAGGAAGAAGGAAGTAATAGAAAGATGAGTTTCAAGGAAAAGGAATATGTAATGCCAGGGYCTGAAGAATGTGAATTATTGTAATTACTTATTTTTTAATTATTTATTTTTTAATTAGAAAGCCTTTGGAAAGGAGATTATAGTATCCGACAGAGACTATAAAAAAAATCCAGGTACTTTTCTGTTGAGTTAGTTTAATCTGTATTTGGGAGAACTGTGTGTGTTGAAAGGGAAGAAGAGAAGAGATGAGCATCTGTTGATACAAAATCACATAGAATCAGAATTGTTAAAAATGGAGGGCACTTATGGGGGTCATCCAAACCCCTGTTCACCAGCGGATCAACCAGAGCAAGTTGCCCAGCTCCATACCCAGTCAGGCTCTGAATATCTCCAAGCATGGAGATGTTGCAATCWCTMTGGGCAGCCAGTACCAGAGTTTGAMMAACCAAACCTRCAAAAAAGGTTTGTCTTATGCTTAAGTGAAATTTCCCATCTTTCCGTACCATTGTCCTGTAGCCAGATACTACTGTGAAGAGTCTGTTTACTTTACTTACTCCTTCAGGAATTTATACACACTGGTAAGATCCCCCTGAGCCTTCACATCTCCACGTGTAGCAATTGTTGTGGCTTCTCCTCTGTCTTGGTTTGAAAGACAGGTG
>CADDXX010000284.1:836707-863863 GCA_902810485.1 Alauda arvensis
AAAAAAAAGGTGTAGCCAGGTTCTCCCTTATCTTCCCTGGCCATCTCTCTTGTCTTTGGTTAAATACCAATAAGTACTCAATATTTAGTGTCCTAGCAAGTTAAGGGAAAAAATTCTAWAACAAAAAGAAACAAATCTAACCCCCCAACATCCTCATATCCAATTTATGCTCCAAGGCCTTCCTTGTCTCTGTTGCCTTGCTCCAGTAAGCYCATGCCTCTGTTGGACTGAGGAGCCCAGAACTGGCCACAATCTCTAATATGGACTGCAATGCACAAAACTMTTGTCTTGCTAACTGTTTTGATGAGCTTTCCTTGCTTCGGCTAGGAATCACGGTAACTTTGTTAAGTAACACAAAGGGAATGCAGCTGAAGTCTGGAGGACAATGCATTTCACTGTTGACTCATCTATCATGTCAGACAGGCATTAAGGTTATGATGCCATATTTTTTTAATGAGTTTTAAAATTCGATGAAATACACTAGGATTTAAAATGAACTACTGAAATTTAAAATTATATTTTAATAGATAGATGATTTAACTTGTCTTCTTGAATCAATTGTTACTCCTTGTTATTGTTTGATTTTGATTTTTTTCAGTTTGTAAATAAAGAGTAGAGTAAGCCACTTGGTGAGCTTGTAGTGTGTCACCAGAGAAATAAAGTAAAATGGAAGAGAAGAGTTTAGACAAAGATCTTGATTTCCCAGGATGCTAATGGAAATGTGTATCTTTTGTGAAATCTTCTATTTAACTCAGAGGTAATAAAGTGTCTTTTCCTTTATGTTTAGTATCCTTCCTCTAATTATTAAATTATCAGAATCTTCACACTTTAGAGAGTCTTTGGGAAAGCCTTTATAATACAAAAATCTTGAAGGGAGGACAAAAAATGTTTTTCTCAAGTATTTTAACTTCAAAATGATTCTTTAATGATTCTTCCTCAGTCTTTCTAAGCAACTGCTTTGCTCAGMTCTATCCATATGTTGAAGGTGTTTCTCTGGCAGCAGCAATGTTCCTAAAACCTACAAATAAAAAATAACATTACACTGAAATTTGTTGCATTATTTTGCCATATATCTCTCAGGGCCTATGTTTCTTGAGAACTTGTTAAGTTTTATGCTTTCACATTGATAACAATATTTCATTAGTTCAGATTTGCAGACTGTAAACCAGTACATTACCACAGAAAATTTTACTTTCCCATTTGCAGAGACTCTTAAAATTTCAGCATGTTTTATTCTTTAAAGATGGTGCTTCTCCTCTCCTGCTTTGCACAGAACTGGCCATTGAGAGCCTTATAGACTGAGTAGGCTTACCTGTTAAATTCATTCTTTAGTTTGGAATCTGATTTTTACAACCCTGCTAACATTCCTTTTGGTTTTTTGAACCACAGTTTTGTGAAACATTGAAAAACCACCAGTGGTTGTGCTACACTAACTTCTRTATGTCTCTGGCAATTTATTTCTCTTTTGAGAGAAAGTACATAAGTGCAATTTTTGGAGCTTTTAGCTGTGGAGACATATTTCTTCCTCATCTCTTCCATATGTTACACATGGAGTGTAAAAAAGAAGCATCTCAGCTCCCATAATTTATTTTTAACATCACAGCTGGGTCACAGTGATATTTTCTGTGGCTCATGTTGAGTTTGTGGTCAAGCTGAGACATCTCCTCAAGGTGTCTTTTGTCAGCCMTCCACCATTCCCTCTTAGATGGAAGCAGTTTTAGTACCTGCACTTTTCTCATCATAATTTCCTTGCACACAGGCATTGGAGAATGATGTTCGAACATTCCCAATGCATTTTTCCTGTTCTCAGGGTTATGATACTATAAAACAGGCAAAGCATACACTTCCCCTTCAGTTCCCCTCAGCCAGCTGGCTGAATCAAGCTGTTTTCCTGTGTTTTCTGTTGTGTAGAACTTTCATATTTATCTCTTTGCTACTGAGGCATCTTTCCACATCTTGAATATTTTATCAGAACAGTTTGTTAYTGCTGACAGCATAGGCATCTGAGATGAGACACCCACTGCTGTTTGAAGTCCTCTGGTTTATGCTGACTTCCAGCTGCTGCTCCACAGTGCCACAAGGCTCCAGAAGTCATGCAGCCAACAGTTCTGTGGCTCAGATTCCATAAGTATCTGAAAGTGCACTGGGCACAGTGAT
Source organism: Alauda arvensis (assembly GCA_902810485.1). Taxonomy (NCBI): domain Eukaryota; kingdom Metazoa; phylum Chordata; class Aves; order Passeriformes; family Alaudidae; genus Alauda; species Alauda arvensis. Next base: position 838,865 of record CADDXX010000284.1, read on the forward strand.
TAGGCAGCTGAAACCTATGCTTGTGATTGTAGGCAACTTCTGAAATTTTTTCAGAGATCTTCTGAGCCAGAACAACCCATTACAAATAYTGTACACTTTCAAAATCCTCTTTGCTTCTTATTGTGGTGTTTTTGTCCCCAGTAGATGGACTCCAGACTCCTGCAAGTCTAGAAGATGAGTAGATCAAAAAGACCTTGTTCTGGAGGAAGCTTCTAGAACTGATTCTACAGGAAGCATGTTGTACAACAGTTACTTGCTGCATATGGAAAGATCAAACTTGGATTCCCATTCTGTATTTTAGAAATCTGCATGATTTTCAAAACAATGTCTTCTYAATAGAAATGACCTTACATATGTGGACTTTCAAGAGGCTTATTCTCAGCCTGTTTCTGTCAGGTGTTTCCCTTTAACTCTCTACACTGAAAGAGAACTTGGGAATTAAAGCAAGCACTGGGATTCCTTACAAAGTATACCCCAGCTCTCTAATCCCACATTGCAGCCACTGGAATCACTAGAAACTTGCCCTACCTTTGAGGACAGTGGTTTTTTAGAAATTTTATAATGTGAACTGGCTTCAACTCTGAAATCTCAGCTCTTTTCATATCTTGGCTTGGATGTTTGATGGCTCTGAGAGCTGAAAGAAGATGGATTTTCCATGATTAGATGCATCCTTATAAACGGCAGCATTCAATCTAAATAGTCAAGGTTCATAGCATTTCTTATGACACAGTGATTAACTTGTCTGCCTGTCATGCTACATTATTTATTGAATCTGGACTTTTTTATTAGTCAGAATTAATCTGATGGTTATGTTACTCAGCTTCCTCATTTTATAAGTTTTTTTGTGGTCTCATATTCTGCAACTGGTAGGCTTACGAAAAATATTACAAGATTTTCACTCTAGATAAAAAATCTGGTGCCATAGTAGGATTTAAATTGAATGCTAATTTTCCTACTGGAAAAACCCTTTTTTTATTCCTTCTGGTTGAAAAGGAATTTAGGAATTTAATTATTTTCTTGGGTTTAGTATAATGTCTTCTATTTCTCATCTCACATACTATATCACTGACATTAATTTTATCAAAAAGTTCCTGTCTTTGATTATAATTTAACTTTTGTTGTATTGTCTTTGTTGCCATTTTAAACATTTTTTTTTTCTAATATGTGGTGAATGACTGTTAGTGTGCCTTAGAAGTTACTCTAATTAAACTCGTGGTGAAGTCTTGCTGCTGTGTGTTGTTGAATAGTCTGAACTGATTTCATTACAAAAGTATACCTGCAGCATTGGGTAGATAGAATTTGTGCATTTTTAAAATGCACATTGCTTTTTTTCRTATTGAATTTTGGTCATGGTGGGAAGAAAACAAAAGTATAAATATTTTTRATGCATGTTGCAGGACTGTTCAAATTACTTTGGGCAAAATGTCCCTTTTTCTTTTTAGCTCTTTTTATTTTTTCAGATTACCTTTAACTTCTGTACTTCACACACAGTTCCCCAATTATTATTTTTAATGACTAATTAACCAAAAAGTGCATGACTTCTGATTGCTCATTTAAATTAACTAATGAGCATGAAAGACTTCATGTAGCTTTGATACAGGAAAAGATGTTTTTGGTTGGTATGTTCTCATCAAACTTCCYCTCAGTATTACGTAAGTGACAAATTTAAGTGTCAGAAGAATAGATGTTGGGGTGTGCTACTTTGTAAWGTGTGCAGTTTTGTAATGTGAAGAAATGAGCACAGATACAACAGCACAAGTGTCAGAACAAGAACAATAGTACAAGTTCTGTGCAAGTGACAGAGTAATTTATATTTACTTTTTTTTTTTACAATCTGTAATTGAAATTATTGTCAACGTGGACAGCAAAAGAGTCTACACATTACAAAATGTATTTTTATGTTTAAAGCCATCTTGAAACAGACATCCTTGGGAATTACCATTAAACACCAATTCTTTTTTCTGTTGGAATGGTCTCATATTACAGTAGTTGGCTGCATATTTGGAAATATTTAGGGTATTTCTGGTCATCAGTATGAATCTTTTCTCTTTGTATCTTGCCTTTGTTATCTTAGTAGTGGTTTATATTTTGGAAATTGAGACATCATTATGGCATCATATTACAGTTTAGTTTTAGACTTTATTAGATTAATGTTAAGCTTGTCTTTAAAATTTTTTGTAAAGTATTAGAAGTCACAAAATAATAAAATCTTTGGGTTTTGCTGTTGTGTTTATGAGTAATGAAACACATGCATTTCATTAGTTGATGAAAGTCTTGGCTATTTTTTTCAGAGGGAAATTATGGAATCAATACTGTAAGCATATCTCCAGCCTAAAAAAAAGTCAGTTAAATGATACATTAAGGTACTTATGATAAGAAATATACATGCAGAGTGAATCATATTTGTAAGTTGTTCAGTTAATGATGGCTAATTTCAATACCATCAAACAGAAAAGTTCCCACATTCTTCTAAGATTGGTAACTTAGGAGATGGAATTGTCTCAGCATCTTGGGGTACTAATATTTAGACTCTGATCTGAAAAAATGTGCTGACTAGTTCATGGATCTGAGAGTAGTGTTGGACTTAAATGTAGCAGATAAATGAATAATCTGCTTTCTGCTGTTTTTGAAATTCTATTAGCAATTCTCAAAGCTGYTTGATTTTTATACAAATACTCTTATTGGGTAGCAGTAATGTTAAATTTARCCTATGTGAAAGTGCTTATCACTTTGAATTGTCTAGAGCTGAATTGCCATGAATCACACAATATGGAATCACAGATATAATATGTTTAGCAAAACATAAGCTGGTTCTGTTCTAGACAATGTTTCTGAATGACTTGGAAAAACTACTGTTTAGGTATTTTACTGATCTGGCCAGATACATGGATAATTGTTTAAATACTAGCTTTTAATGAAAATACCCAATATTTTTTCCAATTAAAGTATAGTATTTCTGTCCTCAACTACATAAATATTACTTTCTTTAGAATACTAAATATGGAAACAATTCTGAAAMTTTGTGATCAGAGGCATTTGTTAAGGTGAAGCCATAGTGAAGCTATTTACCCTTGTCTATTTTTCTTACGCATATTAAATCTAGTTTCAGCCTCATATTTTGTCAGTATGATACTATGAGTGGAGAGAAAGTTACATACATGCTAGTCCAGTAAAACTTCCCTTCAGATCTGCAAATTGGTGTTAATCATGGTGTTATATACCACCATGATTAAGAGTTTTCTATAGTTGCTTCCTTATGCATTTTCTGCATATTGAGCAGACATATCTAATGAGCAAAACTTTTTTCATTCCTCCAAAATGTATGAACCATCTGACACTCTTTGGTAAGATGAAGCATAGATGTAGCCCAGCCAGGCTTTCTTCTAAARGACATGAAATTATTGTAGTGGTTCAAACCACTACTTCTGAAACTTAGATCTTCTTGTACTRAGCATATGAAAGTCTTCAATCATGACATGTTTTTACTACAGCAGAAACACTTATGAAAATACTGTTGGGAGGAACACTGTACTGTACTGGCTTTTTGTGGGAGACCAGAGAATTCCTCTGGGTCCCCTGAATGGGCAGCAGCCAGGACGTGGGGGCTGGGACACCACAGCCTCTTTGAAAGACAGCTGTGGCTTTGATCTGACACCGTGGAGACGGCTTCCAAGGCTGTCTGAGGATTTGGGTGACACGAGGGTTTGATTGGTGTGTTTTTTATTGTATCACTGGGTGTATAGATATTAATTTTAGATTTCTCTGTATTCTTTATATGNGCTTTTCATATCTATTATTAAAACATTTTATTAGCAACACAATTATTTAATTCTCAAAGTACATAATTCTTTAAGTTCCTTCTCTGTGTTAAACAAAACATTCAAGAACAGACTTAACATCTGAGCAAAAGCAAGTGGGAAGACATTCAACTGCTGACAGATGTTGACAAGTGTTACCAGTTCTTTTCTGTCATATAAAACCATAAGAATCCTGTTTGTGAAACAATCAAGCTCAATTTTAAGTGTAATTTTAAGAAATTGCTTTAACTGTGCTCCTTTGATTCCAGATTTTTATTAATTTAGTGTTTAATAACAAGATTTTCAGCCTACATTTTGTCATGAAGATGTTGGTATACAATTGCTTTGGTGATAATAAATCTTATAGTTTTAACACCATTTCTCATTGTTATTTCATGGTTTGGCTCTTTATTTCTTTTTTTAATAAAAATTTGTAATGGATTAATTGATCAAACAATATTAATGCCAAACTGGAGTATGAATCCATCAAAATATGACAAATATTTTTAAAAATTGATTTTGTAACTACTGAGATCACTTTTTGGAGTTATTAGACAGTTTCTTATAAGTTCCTTGACATAATTTAAATCTAAAGCAATCCTCCACCATTTGCAGTGTCTTGCTGTGCACCCAATTAATGCATTTCATTTGCAATTCATAAGACTGTGGGGGTGGGGAGCATTACAGTGGTAAGATGGAAAACCAAATGCTAGGTCTTCTGTAAAGAGACAACCTTTGTCTTTGTTCTGAAGGACAAGACAGTTATTAAGTACACAACACAAGCTCACTTCTTATATCTTTTGGTTCAGCTGCTGCATCAGTTKAAGAATTTACTGCTACAATGATTTCCCTTTGAAAAAATCTGTTCTGCTAGTGTTGATTCCTTGGTTGGATATTGTTAGGGTGCATATTTGTCAGAAAATGGGTAATAAATGAACTTTTTTGGTGTTACACTGATAATAAACAGGATTTTCACAAATTCTTTTGWTCCCATTTGGGTTCATGAGGTAAAGTCAAGGGCATATGATTATGAAACAGTGCTCTCTAAGAATTAGTAAGCAAGTAGATACTGTCTTGTTCTGGTTATCTTTTCTGTGGATTGGGAATATAGCTCAGTTTATTATGATACTATGATTTGAGGGTTGGATATCATGATGTGCAAAAACTGACTGTGACAACAGGGTTTATTCAGCCTTAAAATGAAGGTTTAGGGGTGACACCACTGCTTTTCAATTACCTAATAAGGGAGAAGATGAATCCTGGTTGTTAATAGAGATACCTGATTAAAGGAGAAGAGACAACAGATACAAATTGCAATATTAGCAATTCTTATAAGATGTTAGGACTTTAAAAAATTGTAATAGAATGGCCAAAAGTTGCACCAGAATAGGTTCAGATTAAGTATTAGGGAATATTTCTTCACTGAAAGAGTGATCAGGCACTGGAATAGGCTGTCCAGGGAACTGGTGGAGTCAATGGCTCTGGAAGTGTTCAAAAACTATGTGGATGTGGGGCTTGGAAATATGTTTTTTTTAGTTAACATGGTCATGCTAGGTTAACAATTGAACTAAATTACCTTGGAGGTCTTTTCCAAACTAAATGCTTCTATGATTACAAAATAATAGTTACAGTTACAAAATAATAGAAGGTGATAAAGAATGACCTATTTTGGTTCAGCATTAAGAGAATCCAACATATCTTATTCTAAAGGAAATAGCAGAGATTCCCTTTTGCAAGAAGGTAGTTTCAGTGAAGAGGCACCTCATCAGGATCTATCTGTGGTAGATCCCTCATGAATACAGTAATTTTTGAGGCAGTGAAGGGAGAGATCCAGTATTGGCAGTTGCATTGGCAGGGCAATTTACCTTTTGTAAGTATTGGGGTGGGAGGCCTGGAATGAGCACASTCACCAGTGTAGCCTTTGAAAACTTGTGAATGTGAGATAAGGCAGAGGGATAATACCTGTTGTGTGACATTATCCTGATTGATTCGTGGTGCAAGCATCAAAACACCAGATATTTTTTTTTTCTTTCCTAGAACACTAACCTTTTTGGGCACACAAAAGAGTTCAGATTATTCAGAAACTGTTAGTATCTCATAGATGGGAGGCAGAGRAGTGAACCCAATTAATTGTTTATATGAACCGGGATTTACAAGCAACCTTAACTAGCTGCAGCAGCTAGCAATCACAAACCACTTTCACTCTTCCTCTGAGAGTAACCAAATAAACATTGGCTATTACAAAATTTGAGTCTAGGAGTCAGCAGGAAAATAGGTGAGCTGAAATTTTTGGTAGACTGGCTTGAGTTTAAAAAATGGTCCAAAGGAGCAGAGAGACACCCACTTCTGTAGTTTCTTTCCTTGCTGTCATATTACATACCTGTATTGGATATCGACACATACACTTGTGATGGGAGCTACAACAGATTTGGAGACAGACTGAAGGATCCACTTTCACAAACTGCATTGGACTGCCAGTAGTAATAGATCCAGTCTGGGAGTCCAAATGAAGAAAAATATGTGATACCAGTCAAACAGGAATTGATCTAATAAAGACATCAGATTTCTTGGATCAGACAGGGCTGCACTTGTTTGTGGTTTTGGTAGGTCATTACAGAGGAGCTTTCAAGTTGGGCTATGTAGGTTTTTTTTGAAACCATTTAGTTTGGATATTATATTTACTATTGATGTAGTCTATTGTAATAATTTCTGAAAAGATTAAGACTTATGATTATGATATATTGAGGAACACACTTTCTGACTTACCAATACCTTTCTGTTTGAAAGCTTCTTTCAGGCAGTATTTTTATTTTATGAAGAGGAACATGCTTTTACCTTTTGCAATATTATTTTTATTACCTGCATGAGATGTCATTGCTCCTATAGTGTGATTTGGCACAATATTGTAACTGCTTTCAGTTATTGAGAACAGATATCTTTGTTGGTTGGCTTATGTTTTACCTTTATAGTTTGATTGAATTTTTCATTTGATGAGTTTGGCATTTTTGTTCAGCCTACTAAATTTTCCATTTGTRAGTAACAATTCTTTTTAGCTCTCCTAATATTTTTAATTTGGAAAGTCAAGATTATTTTTACAATACTCTTTTATCTATATTATAATTRGCCATATTGCAAATAGTGAATAATCTAACAAATAATTTTTTTAGTTTGTGAACTGTTTGAATTCGTTTAAAAATGACAAACTAGGTGTTCATTTATCTATGAATCTTCCCAGTCTTTCTTAATGTACGTCCATCAGCAATTCATGATACTAACACAATATCATATGTTCTTCCTAGAACAGCTTCCCAAACAATTCGAGTTTTACAGAACGAATGAGAACGAAAAAAATTAAACACAGATATCTCTGGTATAAAAAATGGACTGCACAAACATAATTACCTATTTGTTAGTGCTTACTTGAATAACTAAAAATTGTTATGAATTACATTGCTTAGAGTTAGATTTAAAACAGCTTATAASATAATTATATTCCTCTGGGTTTAGAACAAATGCGTAAATAACCTGATTTTTATTATAACAGTATTTTATTTGACTGTATTGAGTATCATTTGAGTGTATTTTAAAACTGATGTCTAGTTGATTAGTTTTTGAAATTAATTCATAGAATTACTGAATATTGATAATTTAAAGCAGTTTGCTCTGTRGAACATCAGCCTCTTGTACACAAGGAATTTGAATTTGGACAAGACTTATGGTAGGCAGAAATTGCTACCACTTGGAAGCCTTTCAGGGTTCTAAATCAAGTGACTTGATGGTTTCACACCATTTGCTACTGTCTAAATACTTTATGAAAATGTTTCTCAGCAGAGTCTAGGTACTTAGAAGACACCCTGCTGATTTAATTGAAATTTCTATGATTTCTTCAAAATTTGAGTGTAAGAGGCAACAGTTTCATCATGATGGCATGTATTATATTGCCACTACTCAGGCAAAATTATGCTGGTTGTTTTTTGGGAGAACCATTACTTAAAAAAATTATGGTATGTGGAAARAAAAAGAGACAAAATGTGTACAGCTATATGCCTATAGTAACTGCATCAGCTTTACAATACTCAAGTATAATTCAGATTTAAATGAGTAGGGTTTAGGGTTCTAATTGCAGGTCAATTTTTTAACTTTATAAACCAATCACTCAGAAGTTTTTGGTATATGCCATTTGTGGGAGGCAATAGCTCATATAGAAGGGAAACCATTAAAGTGCACCTATAATCTAAGTTCCACCTTAATATAATACCTTATGATGTTGTAAATACTTTCACCCGATTGAATCTCTTTATTAGGGTTGTCACTTTTATTTAAAATTAGTAAAAAAARAGAAAGGGCCTTAATTGTAACTCTTGTCATCTAAAATTATCAAATTAGAATCATAGAACAGTTTCAGCTGGAAGGGACCCTAAACATCATCTAGTTCCAAGGCCCTGATAAGGGCAGGGACATCTTCCACTAGATCAGCTTGCTCAGAGCCCTGTCCAGTCTGAACTTGAGCACTTTCAAGGATGGAGAGTCCACAAACACATTTGGCAACCTTTTCCAGTGTATCATTACCCTCCCAGTAAAGAAATTCTTCCTCATATTTAATCTAAATCTACCCTTGTTCAGTTAAAGGTCGTTCCCCCTTGTTCTATGACTACAGACCCCTGTGAAAAGTCTCTGTCCACCTCTTTAGTTATGGAAGGTGATCTAATGTTTCCCCAAAGCCTTCTCCTCTCTAGGTTGAGCAGCCCCAGTTCTCTCAGCCCATCTTCTTATGGAAGGTGCTCCAGCCCTGAGACCAACTGCCTCTCCTCTGGATTCACTCCAGCAGGTCCATGTCCTTCCTCTGCTGGGGACTCCTGAGCTGAAGCAGCCCTGCAGGTGGGGTCTCAGCAGAGCAGAGCAGAGCAGAGGGGCAGAATCCCCTCTCTCATCCTGCTGCCCCTCTGCTCTGGATGCAGCCTAGGATACAGCTGGGCTTCTGGTCTAAATGTGTGTGTTGCCAGGTCATGTTGAGTTTTTGTCCACAAACACTCTGGAGTCTTCCTCCCCTGGGCAAGTCTTGATCCATTCCACAATTACTTATAATTACTAAAAGAGGAGAGTGTTTCAGGTATTACTTATAATTGAAATTTTAATTATTTATAGTTTCCCTTTTAGGATTATTATACACAACTTCCAGAGGAGCTAAGCTAAAAAAGGCAAGAGGTATTTAAAAATTGAAATTTAAATATACATTTTAAAGATSTGGCTAGGGTATGTTTCAGGTGTTTTATAAAAAAATATATTGTCAGATCTATGGAATATTACACAAATAGCTGGCAACATAATAAATCTGTCACAATTTATGCTTGAATTCAGACTGTGTAGATTTAATTATTTGCATTTTAAAGAAATAAAATGTAGACAGTTATGAAAATATATGCATATGATTTAAATCTGAAAATAACTGAGTGTATTTTTAATATTGTTTTTCCATTTATCCTCATCACCAAATTCTCAGAGTGCTTAGTTTTCTCATGTTGAATTCATTATTTTTCTGACTTGCTCTAGAAAAGTAAGTGATTTAATATTCATATTTAGAAGATGAAAAAAATTTATTTCATTCATTGCGGATATTTCAGGCTAGAGGAAAGGCTATTCCACTTTTAAATGTCTTTTTAAGCTTGTAAGGAAGTAATGGGTAAAATACACTGATGACAAGGTTTCTAGATTCCTGGTCTCCTGATTTCCTATAGATAGCATGAGATTTATAGAAAAGACTTCTGGCATAAACTCAGAGATTCAGACACTAAGATGAAAGAAAATCAAGAAATCAATTCTATTTGGGAGCCCACATTTTGGGATTAAATAAAAAATTATTTATAGTAGTTTCTTYGCTCATTTTGAAGAGATCTTTACACTTGAKATGYTGCATCTAAATCATGGRTACGTTTTGTGTCTTGATCAGCTGRGCGTCCTCTAAACTGAGCCTGTTCAGTCCCCTCTCATAAGGCAGCCAGGACCAGGTGCACATGTATTTTCAGATTACATGTGTCTGGATCATATGGCGGCATGAACAGTGAGATCATCCAGACCTGGTTCAGAAACTTCAACTCACACCTAGGTGAGAGCATTAGCTATTCTCTGTGGCAATGGCACTGAAGAGGATTCTGCCTTGAGCCTGCTCCTGTGGCTGGTTTGTGCTTTAGTCACCTTCTTAACTCCACTGGCTGAGTCTTGTTTTCATTCAGAGTAGGCTTGATTAAATGGATTAGACAGTTTTCATCACAGTTTTCCTAGAATTGCCTTTTTTTTTTTGTAGTGCAGGACTATCCACTGCAATCTGTGCCACTATTGTTGGAGAAGGACGTGTAAGGAAATTTCTGGGCTTTTGTGTCATGTGACTTACACCAGCTGACACATCACAGAATGTTGCATAATCCAGCTAGAGAATGCTAATAAAAAGGAGTGTATTGGAAATATTTCCTTAGAGTAAGGTGCTGGCATGAAACCTTTAAATAGTCACCTCTGAGAAATGGAGATTCATGGTGTAATGCTTTCTTCAGAGTCTGCGTCCCATTACCATTTGGGTACAGGCAGCTGGACAGCTCTCCTGTTTTATACAACACAAGGAAAGGGCTCCGAGAGAAGAGAGAAATATTTTCACAAACTACTTAGCTGTCTAAGGCCTTAACTGGAAAATGGGAGTCCTGAGTTCCTAATCTTTTCTTAGCTTAATCAGTTTCAAACCCACAGCATGCACTTCAGTGAGAAGTGATGAGGCCATGGAGTACCTGAACCTGAGATCCATCTTTCTCTCACCTGAAGAGAGCTGGAGGGAGCTCAGTACTACTTATAAAGAAGTTCTTCCTTTAATGTTGTCAGTCAAAGTTTGATTTCTATGCTGGATTTATCTCATAAATTTTTTAGTTAAGAAGTTAATGTTGCTGTGCATACATGTAATTGTTCTCTAAATATTACTGAGATATTAGTTTTTTAAACAGTAAGAACTACATGGAAAGTATTTGTTGTGTAATGGAAGTTACATTTATTTCTATCTATGTTAGAATGTTATTGGTTATTCTGCTGTTCCTGAATTAAGATGAATGCCATCTGTGGTTCACTTAATATTTTATAGGCTTTTATTACAATCCTTCTTTTATTTTTTGTATCATACATAAATTCATAGCTACATTCTCTAAAGTTTCTCTTCATGTGAAAGATCACATTATAAAAATAAAGACATGTTTTCATGMTGAAAATTAGTTTATATTTTGCCTTTAATTGGATTTTTATATCAATCTTTTCTATTATTATACAATTGGCTTCTTCTCTTTTATTTTTTTGCTCTGCTAGTATATATGGTGGTTCCATATGTGTTAATCACAGTATTAAAACTATCACAGCACTGATTTTACACAAGYTTTGGCTATTTGTAATCCATTGTGACATTAAATCTAAATCTTGACCTGATATAATTCTTGCATTGCTAGCAACTAACCAATCTACATGGAGTCACAGCAAGCCTTGCAGTGTCACAGGGTCACAGAATCAGTGAGGTTGGAGAAGGCCTTTGAGATCATGGAGTCCAACACATGACCTAACACCACCTTGTCAACCAGACCATGGCACTGAGAGCCACATCCAGTCTTTCCTTAAAGTAAAAGGAAGTTGTAAGGATTCTGGTTTAATTACAATCCTGATGTATACTATTTRGTTCTGATGTTTACTGTTGTGCGAGGACTGAAATAGTTTCAGAAATGGGAACTGGAACCCGAAGTGAAATAACCCGTCACTGATGGGGTAAGTAGGGCCATAACGAGAGTTTAGGAACATATATTGGCTAAGTCGTCCTTTCAATCGAGTAGCAGGTGAAACTACTGTGTAGTCTGCATGTTACCTGAATTTTGAAAGGAGAGATAAAACGTTGTTAATGGATAATTCTTTGAAATTGAAAGAACAAATTGTAGTTCTGTATGAAATGATGAAATTTTTCTTAAATGTACCAAAAATAGTTTAACACTTCTTAATGTATGTTACCTACAGTTAGTGATTTTACACAGTGACTGAAATATGAGAATGTAGGCATTAAAAGCTGCAGTTACTATCTCACTTTTGCAAAGCCAAAATAACTTTAGAAATCAAAGTAAAGAAGACTATGGATGTAATAAATCAGAACATYGGTACTAGTTACACAAAATACAATTGTAAACAAATTATTTTGTCATAATTATCAATATATCAAARCTGCTTAGTCTCTATCTTGACATTTTCTGTTTATGTTTCATTAGTCAGCAAACTCAAGTACCACGAACCTTCCAGTAGAACTCAAGAAATGTCCATTCAAAATGCAAAAATAGCAGTTGAAAAATGGAAACCAGACTTTTATGGAAAAATGTAACCCAAGAAAACCTACAGGTGATGACTTCAGACAATATAAATAAATTCTGAGATGAAATGCTGTAGAATTAATATAGTTTAGTCTTGTGCTTGTCAGATCTACTCTCTATCTTATACAAAGACCCAACCATTTGGGATGACAGAATAAGGTAGRACTGTGAATTTTCTTTAGGATAATGTTAACTGCTGTTTAATGARCCTGTACAAGATACAGTGTTTAAATACATGAGTAATCTCTTCTAATGCTAAGCTTGCAATATAGAAATTTTTTCTGTACAGGTGGATCTCTATACATCTCTGAAATAGTATATATAACACCTGTTCTGCAGATGTACATTAATGAAAAGAATATACCTAGTACCACCTAGTGCCACTGTACAGCAAAACTCAACTTCAAATACCAGAAGTATCTGATGCTATTAGAAGGTAAAGAACATAAAATTTGTATTTCATAAATACATTTAAAAATAGTTTTCTAATTTTCCTAAATTTCTATTTATCTYGGAGTAGTTATYTTCCTCCTTCCAAGATTTAATGTGRTTTTAGAATGTAAAGAAAAAACATWATATTTACARTATCCTCTCGGCTATTATCTGTAAAGCTTGAAAGGTATGATGGACTGATAGAGTCTGCTGAAACTGTTGGGTGCTGGGGCATGGTAATACTGGTATGCAAATTTTACAGAAGTCACTTGGCTGATTAGCACCAGAGGATCAGCTAACTACATACTGGTGGAGATAGTGGGGCTCCCATAATCTACATTGGAAAATTACTGGGAAAAACAGCGTGATTTTGCTCCTCCCTGKGGAAGTCAGACCAATTTCTTGGATTGTCTTTGCTCAAGCAGCCAGGTAGGCTAGTTGGTTAATGTGGGGGAATACGCTGAGTCTCTACCAGAGGGATTTATATTTCTACTACTCCTTTAACTCTTAATGAAAKAGTGAAATCAAACCAGGGCCTCTCACCCGTGAGCTCATACAACTTTTTGTTTGATTTGGTTTCTGAACTTTAATGTCATAGTAGAGAAAAAGCAGACTTATAAATACCAGACCAATGCTTAAAAGTGAGCCTGAGAGAATATTCAGGTTTTCTTTTGCTTCCTTTCTGGCAGGGTTGGAATGTGTTGTGCTGAATTTTTGTGTAATGCTGAACATTTGTATACACATTTTTGATAGAATCTTGAGCCTTGTCAGTAAAGAAAGCTGAGCTGATTCTATCTATCCTGGCAAATCAGAAATTTTATTAGTGATCAATAAGAGCATATAATGTTCCTCAATAAAAACTTTAATAAACAGGAACATTAATAGTTTAAAAAAACAATAGAGAAGACCACGTATGAAAAATTATTGCATGTACTGTTAGTTCATTATCATTATGTTAGGTCCTTAAATCATTAATTCATTAAATTGATTTATTGTCTTAATTTTTTCTTGTATTTAGGTTAATTAATAGACCTTTTATATACATAGATATTTTAACATTTTAGGCATTTTAATGATAGTTACAACAAAGAAACAGCTATTTTATAATTTTATAACACTATATCTGTGTTGTTTAAAATATAAAAAAATTAGCTATTTTATTTTATATTAAAGATGTCCTTAGTGTTACTATATTATATAAGCTGCCCAAACATATAAGTCAGAGTATTAGATACTTTAAAAATAGGGGGGGAAATGGAAAATTTACAGACCAGGGTACAGTAGTATTTTATTTTATCTTTATTTATGTTTGGAAGGAACTGGGAAAAAAGATGATTTATATGTTTCTTTTTTTTACAAAAACATCTAATTAAATATGCTACTGTCTTTCAGTTTCAGCCCAGATGAGRGAGATTGCTGAAGGGCAATGAACTGTCTTCATCTCTGAAATCTCTCACTCAATTCATCTATTAGGTCAAACCTGTTTTGACAGTGAAATCTTTATTTTTGTATTTTAAAGGGGACTCAAATCTTGTGAAGGTGCCAGACTGACAGGACAGAAAGGTGAAGTCATCTGTTTATTCACAGGAGGGATGCTGCTCATCAAGTAACATCAGCACTTAAGATTTCCCTAGAAAGTTCACACAAGCTTTAACATTAAGGTACAGCTGCTTTGCARTTGATTTTTCAGGTCATAATTTTAAAAACCACAGCAAAGTCYAGAAGATAATTACCTACTACAACTAAAAACAGCAGCAGGTTTATCAGCTTTTATAGTTTAGTTTCCTAGGAAGCTGTTTTCAGCCTGTTTACATTTGACTACCCATTGTGTAAAGCTGATTGAGATGATGTGCTGCCATTTTATATTCATCTGGTTTGCCACTGCATCTTTTGGAGATGRTCTTTACCACAGTAAGCTATTGAGAGATAACTGCAAAGCTGGACAGCAGATTATTAYATTTGATGATAAAGTAGCAAAAGATGGAACATAAAAGGAGAGGAAGAATAAGAAAGAAGGGAAGTGTAGCAAGTTTATAATTCAGTAAAACGTGGCATAGGCAGATGCAGTATATAGAAATGGAAAGAGAGCTGGAGAATTCAGAAATGGAGACAAAGACAGTAGACAAAGAAATAGAAACAYGTAAAATAAAGAATAAAGAATGTTAAGTAKGAATCTGAGGRCACAATAAATATTTATGTAAAAATGTGCTCATTTYTGGAGTATACTTGCTATACACAATTATGATGCTCATTCTTTTATATCACAGCTATTTCAACATTTTTCTTTGCTTGGAGAACCAATAAGATCAATCTTTCAGAAAAGCAATTTTGCATTGCTGGAATGTTATACCTTTACTTTTAATGGTATTTTTTTTGGAATGTATACATGTACTGAGCAGTTTCCAAATATATATTTTATTAATTTAATTAATAATTTGTTTGTATTTTTCTCTAAGTATTGCACCATTCTTCTCAAACAAAGCCTTCTAGTTAATTTTTATTTCTTTGCCTCTTATCCTTTTTTACTCAATGTGTTTGACGAACATTTGCATGTAAACCCTCTTTATCAAATTCAACACATGTGCATTTGACTTTGAAAAGTAAAACTCCTGTAATTTCATAGATAAGGGTTTATTACTCTATTCGAAGGGAAATTAAGCATTTGGACAGTGGATCAAAGACTRCTGCTTATTGTCCTCTGTCAGTCAAAATGCAGTTGCAATGACTGCCTGTTAAAGGACAGGAACTGAAGGTGGCCCAGCATATTCAGCTTATTTAGCTCCTAGTCAGGAGCAGAGCAAGAAAGAACTACTAATTTGTTAAAAGCCCCAAAAAAATGCAGAAAATGTGTTCCCTGTGTTYTCATTGGTGATTATGCTTGTTTAAACCAATTTAAATTTTTAAAAAAGTTTGAAAATTATATCAATTATATATATATTGTTGCTTTGCTTCTTTAAAATAAGTATTTTCTCAATAATCTTAAGGTAAGATTAAAAATAAAATACTTATTTTATATATTATATAAGGTAAATCTTAGTCTTTAGTGTGATAAGGTTAYAATGGTTTTAGTATTGTAATTGTGATACTTTTGTTCCCTACGCTTGTTCTAATTCATTCTCATACACCAACAGTAATTTTGATTTGGCTAAATTATTTATAAGAGCTGAATGTCTTTGTGAATATGAAATTAGCATAATTCATTATTTTACTACTTTAAGCCRGGCCCTCCAGCTCTTATTTAAGTAAAAAACCTTGCTGAAGTGTATACCTATGCCTGAAGCAGAGTTTTGACTTGAATAAGGCCTTCAGATCAGATCTTTTGTTTAATAATAYATATGTAACTAATATTTTGTAGATATTTTGATTCATAGGTTAAAGAATTAGTATTTAATTCTTCGTRTATTACCACTGAATATAATTTAAAAGAGAAAAAAACCTAAGATTAATTTAATGATAAAAGTTAGAATGAAAACAGAGTGAGGAAAGTTTTAATGACTAGTATACAAATTCTGCAAGGAAGAGCTTAATTGGGTTTTATGTATGTAGGTTCCACCGGAGAACGTGCAGGTAGAAATTACACACACCAGCAGTACTGTGACTGATGTTAGATTTCCTTGTTTCTTTAATGTATTTGCCTGTTTTAAATGCAAGATGGATTATTAATGCAGAATGTGAATCATTTTGCATTTGATTCTGAACATGAAACCATTTAATGTAGTTTTTGATTAAGGGGTGGAGTGGTGAGGCTTTTTGCTTAGTTCTGATGTGGCTGAAATTTCAATGAACCATTTACTTAGGATATTGGTATGATTACATGATGATGGGAGTCCTGTAGGATTCAGTAATCAAATTTTTGCCATTATTACAGGAGTAACTCATGAAATGCCAACATCATTAAATCAGTTTCAACTGAAAATTTAAATCCATTTGACTTAACTAGTGTATACAAACAACACTTCTTTTTCTTTTTGCAACCAAAAATGAAAATGCAATACAACCAACATAGATTTTCTTGTGAACACTTATGGAAACAATTGAAATAAATCTGTTTATGTATATCTTTTTATCAGAATTTTATTTATTTTCATTCTACKTTAAATAGTAATTGGTCTTTTACAAACTTGTCTTCGCATTGACACATTCTTTAACAGTGTTGGCACCTCTTAGGGGTCATGAGATGAATTCCCTGGCAGAAAATTTGGCTTCACCAAAAATAGTTTGTGCTTTGTAATTGACTTTAGTAAGCTTAATAAAATTTTACCACACATATGTTTTATGAGATAAAGATTRATCTGAAAAACATAGCTGCTACATCAGAATTTCTCTGCATTAATCATTTGTCTGTGTGTTATTTATACTTAAAAGAATGCCTACACTGACTCTATCTATGAACACTTAAGTCGATGAATTGAGAAAAAGATGCAGATCTAATTTTAAAGATAACTCTGTCACTGTTTTGACTATGTGAACATGAATATACCCACAGCAAATGAATGTTGAGACTGAAACTTGGGAGGGGTTATGGCACTTGATGCTGAGGTAATTTAATAGTTGACTCAATTATTCGAAAAAATTAGTCAGAATTCACAAAGAAGATTTATGATCAAAATTATAGCACACACTTCTAAAACATGGTGTTATTCAGTCACATTTGTAATCTCAGCATGGTCACTTAGACCTTACACTTCACACCTGTAGAATGCATGTGGAAAATAGGGAATCTCAGACTGTGATCCACAAAAGCCTGAATTCCAGTTGTGCGCCATCTGAACTGAYAAGGGCAAGATGGTTGTTACAAGTCCAAGCCCTTAGTGTGAATGGATGTAAAGTCAGGTTTGATTACATTATCCTAAGACACTGAATTGTGGGAGCTGGTCGTGAGTCTCTTCCACTTACTTTTAACTGAAATGATATTCTCATTGTATGATTAAGGAAATGCCCACTGTAGCAGGAAATACAACATAATGGTCCCTCAGACTGGGAACTGAACTGACTACCAACACAGTTTCTATTTGATGTCTCTTTTGCTGTGGACCACCACACCAAGCACTATTGCTACAATTCCTTGGGATTGTCTTTTCTGACGTGAGAAAGGCAAGCCTATCCCCTTGTACTTAGGAGATAGATTCCAGCAAAACTTGAGTCTTGATCTCAAACTTGAATCCAAAGATAGAATTTGGCAGTCTGTATCTGTGTGGTATAAGTGTGCACATTCATGCAAAAATGCAGATATAACYATACATATTTATAGCAAAAATTTCAGATATGATTCAGCATATCCAGACATACATTRCTGGCACTTCGGTTGGTGTATTTCTGTAACTCTTAGAAAAGGTGGTAGGAATGGCATAGAAATAATTAAAATCCTTTAAAAATTTATGAGTTACTTGAAAGAATTTGTGATTGCMGCAGTTGCATATGTGGAAGTAAATATTATTTATTCATGCATTTTCAATGGGTAAAATTCCAAGTGAAACCAATGTTGAAAATGCTGATAATGGGATTTCAATTAAATATTCAGTGGATTAACTGCTATACACTTTTTGGCATAAGTTGAAGGGGATACTCCGTCTCTGAGGATATTCGGGAAAAGTTTTAATTAAAACCACTGCTACTGTTTTCTAAACAGAAGAATTCTGGCTAAAAGTGCTTCAAATTTGGGGTAAGTAAATGCATATTTAAATGTAAGCATAAGTTCATCTAGAAAAAAGTAGTAGAGAAAGTGCTTTTACATATCCAGTATAAGTAAAGCTGGACTATTGTTATGAGCATATACGTAGTAAGTAAAGCCTTTGGGATACAGTTCTGTCTTACTTTGTAGGCTGTGTATGGGAGTACTGACATATTCAGAACTTTAAGCTCCTAACCTGTGCACCTGTAGGCAAGCCTGCAAGAAATACCTCTATAAAGATTTTGAAAATTGCATATGGTGATAAATTCMATGTCATACTCATGAACAGTAATATGCAGAATAATAAGTAGGTTTAGTGGTAATATTTTATGTGAAAAATGGAGAAAATATATGAGAAAATGTAATGTGACTAAAAATCACACTTTTCTAGTGGAGAGAGTGTTTYAATTGATCATTTTTCTTTTTCAATCAGGAATTGAGTCATTTCAGATTCAAACTTTTTTATAGCCCTATGTATTTTCTCCAATAATTTGATTTTCCTTTTTCAGTCAGAACACAAATTAAATTAAAAATACTGAATTTAGTATTGAGACAAAAATTATTTTCCTAGTTATATCTAGAAATCAGAARCTAAAATAATGATATGTTAATGGAACTGTTGTATTTTTAGAATAACTTTGAAAATATGGTATCCTTTAATTCTGTTTTTACCATCAATGTCTGAACTCAGGGACAAATTTTCTCATTTTACCTTATATGAGGTTGATAGTATTGGTGGGAAGAGGCCCTTAGTGAGAGCTTCTGATGATGATCYATGAGCAATAATCAAATGTGGGCCAATTTTATAGTTGTATTATCWCTGCATTACCAATTAACATGAAGATATAATATGCAGTAGTGCAACTTTAAACCAAACAGGTATTTTCCACATAAGGAAAAAGGATTTCAGTTTTAMCATAAGACTTAAAAGGAAAAGCCCTAGAAGCTTCTTTGCTCTGCTTGCAGCCATTGAGTTAATGCCAAGACAGAGGCTTGGATAGGTCCCTTTACCTGTCTTTCAGAAATGTAGCCATTCTCTATTGGGCAGTTTGCCAAAAATCCCACCTAAACCATTCTGTATTTAAGGCAGAGAACAAAGCTTCTTGGGACTTCTTAGGCTGTTATAGCAAGGTACAATGCTTGAAAGTACATGTGCTTGGTTTCTCTTTTGTTCATTTATTATTTTATCAGTTTATTAAACCTTTTGTTTTACAAAACATACCTAAGGAGCCATCTCGCTATTATTTTTAAGCCATTCTGTGAGGTGCAGGCACCCTCAGAAACTTGATACATCTGCATGTGGTTTATTCCATGTATCAATGATATATTCTCACTTTTAGCAGGTAATAGGCAAACATGACCTGGTAAAACAGGAACTCTATTGATTAAGACTGKGGCAGGTCAGCTTTGCTAGTATATATCAGACCCATTTCCAGCAAGGCTTTCCCCTGTGTTTTAGTGTAAGGTTGAGGACCACACCATTCCTTGAGGGAACCTCCACTACCTGTGTCAGGGAGTGCCATCAATGGATTGCAGGATCCTCCCGTGTTGTTTGTGCTTCATGGTGTTGCTTCTCCAGCACTGTCAGGGTGGCTGCAGTACCCCACAAGCGCCAGAGCTTGTGGCTGTGAGGCTGCAATGAGCTGCCTGTACAAGCCTTGTCCAGTCCCTCCTCTTGACCAGGAGCCTGCAGCAAACACCCACAACAGTGTCACCCTTGCTACTCTTCCCTTTTATCCTAACTCATGAGTTCTCAATTTACTCATCATCCACCCCAAGACAGAGCCTGATACATTCCAAGTGTTGTCTCACATAGAGGGCAACCCCACTACTGTGCTTTCCCAGTCTGTCTTTCCCAAGAGCTTGCAGCTGCTCATGACAGCACTCTGGTCACCTGAGCTGTCCCACAATGTCTCTGTAATTGCAATGAGATCAAAGCCCTGTGACTGCACACAGATCTCTAGTTCCTCCTGTCTGCTCYCCATACTGTGAGCATTTGTGTACACAGACTTTGTAGAAGTATTTGATTGTGTGAATATCACAGTGAGGGTACAAAGGGATGCCCCACAGTCCATTCTTGCTGTTATGTGTCTGGGTGCTTGTGCTCGTTGGAGATGTCCCTTCTTTAAGCCTCATTTTGCTACTTGAGTGGTTGTAATAGTTCTCCCCTTCCCATACTTCATGTCTGTCAAGCCTKGCTATGTCCCTCTCCCCCTTCAAATCTAGTTAAAACTCTTTCAATGAGCCCTGCTAAGTCCAGAGCTAAGATCTTTTTTCCCTTTGAGACACGTGAACCCTGTGTGTTGCCAACAGGCTCAGTGTCACATATACCAACCCATAATCCAACCCCCCAAATAATGCTAATAATGCCAGTCTCAAAGCCAGRTATTATTCTGCATGATTTTCCTATTTATTGCCCCACCATTCCCTTCAACTGGCAGGACAGAAGAGAACACAGCTTGTGCTCCAGATCCCAGGGTACTGAGCTCCCTCTTAATTGTCTTCTGCTGCCTTCTTAGGACTTTATCAGTACCCAGTGGAAAAACCAGTAGTGGGTGATAATGACTGGATGTACCAGGCTGGGACATTTCTTCCCTATTCGGGGCATGCAGGTGCAACACCAAGGAAGTTCATGCACTCTTTGATCATTTAGAGACAGAGTAAATGTTACCAAAGGACCACACACTGCCAACCAGAYRCCAGATTTGATTTTTCAAAACATTGAAACTAAATTTTTTTTTTGTTGTGATCTTTAACTGCAAAGTGAATGGTCAGCATCTGCTTATCATCCAGGGTCAAAAGTTCACCTTAGCAGTTTGGCATATAACACTTGCTTCATTTGCTCATTTGATTTTAACTCCTTGTTATCCAGGTCATACATTTAGGTTCTCAGCATCCTACTGCATTAATATGGGACATTGTCCTACTTTATCTATTGAAGTGTTATTAATTGTTAATGAGAACCAACTGAGATCTGAATATATGGGCAAGTATTACATATACATTGGTAGGATTCCACTTGCTGGACTTCAGTCTTGCCTGGTTTGTGGCCATTGTGCTCCTGCACATCAGGCACCTGAATCAGATCAAATAGGGACACTTTTTTGTTTGTGATTCCCTGCTCCACCTCGAGGTTTTATAGTGGATCTAGCATCATGTGCCAGGGAATTTGAAAGAAATAGTTCATTATCACAGGGGTCACTTCTTGTATCTTTATCCTATTCTTCAAGGAGTGTGATTAGTTTTCTAATCTGTACAATGCTCTGTGGATTGGTAGCTCTCTTAAGGGTCTTTTCTATCTTTTCTTCCCATTACAAGAATAGTGAAAGATACAATTTAGTATAGAGTGAATCTCTGGAAGGCTGTACAAAATAAAGCACTTATGGTTAGTAAGAAAAGACATATAAATATTCCTAAGAAGCACTTTATCAAGTAAAAAAATCGAAAATATTTTAGACAAAACACTACAGACGTATTATCAAGAAGCTGGACTATGTTTTTCTCTTATCTCCAGTGRGGTAATTTGCTTCCTGTCAATAACTTGCACCCCTGCAAACAGATTCATCTTCATTCATTGCATGTACACTTGGGCAGAACTTGTCTCCTGACCAYGTTGCTCAACTATCAGAATACATTTTCAGACAAACTAAGCAAATGAAGTGCACCTGCTGGGTGTTCTGACTCTAATGAACAGATTGTAAACTGTATCTGAGAAAGCCATGTTAACAAACCACCACCTGCTAAATCATCACTGCAAGATAAACTACCTTAGATAATTCWGTTCAATTATAAATCTGATTAATTTCATCCACACAGGTGCACTCAGTCTGAATCAGTACACAAAGAACACAGTTTACACTTTGGTGAACACTGGCCCTTATGGTAACTRAATYGTTCTACTTTCTGGTATGCATCTAAAGTTTGGCCAACTTTAAGTAAGTAATTGAGAAACATATTTCATGTATACTTCTTGAGCCATGCATTTTTTAATCAAATATGTTCATACCTAAAAATATAATTTAATATAACAAAAAAGTGTATCTGTATATAAAAATGAGTTCCTAGTTAACTTTAATATKAAAAGTTCAGTAAAATACTGAATAAATTATTTCATTTTTGTTAATATTATTGGTTATGGGACTTTAAAAGAGGTCAAAAATCATTCTAGCATAAATGGTACATGTCTTTCATGTCTGTTGAAATCCCTTCTTGGGGGATTTGCTGCTTAACTGTCCCAGGGGCTTAGGATGAACAGCCTGTAGTTCCTTGAGTCCTCCTCCATGCTCTTTTTGAAGTATRGATGTAGCTCAAGACTCTGGTTCAGGCTGTTACATATTAATGCAATTAGTCAAAGTTGTAGCACTGTAATTTTAATTATTTTCATGTAAGGAAGTAACACAATGGGTGGTATAACTTGAAGACTGATTAAATGATAGAAGGAAGGAGAAGTGTTTTAGGTYCTACTTCTTCAGTTTATAGCTCCATTCATAGAGAAATGTGTAGCACCATATGTTCAATTTAAGTTCTGGTATAGACGTAGATTTTATTCAAAWCTATTCAAAACATAAACCAAAGGATACATTGGGAATTTTGTACAAGAGTGCTCCTACCAGTCATCTTTTTGGTACAATAATAGTAGGTGCAGACATGTCAACAGGGCATTTTATTCCTCTCTCATTTACAGATGAGTATTTTTAAAATCATATTCAATATTCAGTTCTAAGATAAAAGGTAGCAGGTTTATAATTCAAAGTATTGAGGGTTTTAAAATTAGGAACTTGAAACAAGTTTGTACTGTCTGTTCTAGGAAGGGCTGGATAGTGCATTTCTTGGTCACAATATTTGTATTAGACACACCCCTRACTGCAGCAAGGTTTGCACAAGCAGAAGTCTGTGGTGGTTTTTTTTCAGATGCAGTGCATACTGACTTCACAAATTAAGTAAGTTAATAGCAATATAGGGTATTTTGCTGATTTAAATTAGTTACACTAAAACTCTTTTCAATGTTCAAAAATAACTAAAAGTGACACTTTCATATGATTTCTCTGACAAAAATATCTCATTTAGACTCTAGCAAAAAATGTGATTTGTTTTGAATGCCCTTTCAAATTTAATATAGGTTATCTTCCTAATTATTGATAATTATTTAAGACAGATAAGTATTTGGTTGCAACAGATATTGAAAAAAATGCTAAGTGATCAGTGACGCTCATGTAAGGTCTGATTACACTGACATTTCCGTTGACTTTTTTGTATTTTGAAAGTTTCAGTTAACTCTGATGTCATTTAAATACTGTCTAATTTTGCAACCACTTCTGTGGTGCAGAAAAACCCCCCAACTGAAGTAAATTAAATGGTATTATTCCTTTTTTCTTCTTTCTTCTGGTTACATGGCTGAAATGCAGTACACTTCTTTCATTGTCACTTCTTTCTGGATAGCATAAGTCAGTTTGATAACAGAAATGTACATTTGCTGTGGTGCAATGTAGCTAAGAAGTGTGCTGGGTGCAAAAGAGAGGGTTTTAGTCTTTTCTAAGAGGTTTTGTTGTTCAGAGAAATCAACAGAAGCCTGGGACACCAAGACTGATTAATAATTCCAAATCTATATTAAGAAATTGGGCAACTTTTTATAAGACACAATTAATGAAGTGTTAATCTTACTCAGAATATGGACTTTATCTACAGGAGTTGTCAATGAGATCAGACACARTGTTGCTTTTCCCAATGAAGTCTTTTATATGCATTCTATTTTCTTTTTTAAACATAAAAATCACTAGTGAAAGGTTTAATGTTGTCCAGAAAATTTATTTTTTGCTTGGTGTATTTAYTATTTTCACAACAGAAGCTGTTAGTAAAAGACACAGGACATAAATCTGTCAGAGGATTGATTCAGTCTGGCAAASTTCCAYGTGTCTCCTTTGTGTATACAAGGAGCTGGGCCAAGCAGCTCAGTCTAACTTTCATAAGGCCCAGTTTAGGCAGCAGTGTTACCAGTTCTTCACTTTTAAAGGGTAAAATTAGGAAGGAATTTGAGCATGGAGCATTGGTTCTTTCAACACTGAGCATTACACAAATTTGCTATATAATGTAGAACAGCTCCTTGTTTCCATTTTAAGATATGGGTTGTSATAGTCACATACARAATCACTTTTTATTTTGGATRGCAGTAGRAAATGCTAGATGAAAATGATAATGTAGAATTATCTTTTGTAGTACTAAATGTGGCAGAACTTCAAGCTTTTTATTTAATAATTTGTGAGATCTGCRTGCCCTTTATTTGTTGAAAGATTTTGGATGACATTTTTTACACTSTTTAAAAGACATTTTGAATCTATAGATTCTGAGGCTGTTGTGTTTTTATCTGCGAGATGTGTCTTAATCTTCTTGACATTTCCATTGGGTATGATCCAGTTCTATCCTCTAACAAGTACTAGAGATATTTAAGACCAYTGTTTAACAGTGCAAATTTGTGCTTGACTCTGTGGTGCTGGAGTTGAAATAAATATATTTGAAATGAATTTCTAAATCACAGCCTGATTTATAGAGATTTCCAAGTACCTACAGCCATATCACATTTATTTCAGTCTTGTAATATTTTGCATATATTCTTTGTAATTCATACTGTAGCAGTGGATGTCGCTAGTTCTTTTCTTATAAGTACAAATTTATAATAAACTTTGATCTTTTCTTGGTAAAAATGCTAATGAAGMAGTGAAATGAAGTACAAAAA
>CADDXX010000284.1:868855-886754 GCA_902810485.1 Alauda arvensis
TTGATCTTTTCTTGGTAAAAATGCTAATGAAGCAGTGAAATGAAGTACAAAAATAAGGATTGACATGGAAAATGTTATTAATTGCATTGCGTTTTTGTAAACATAATGCAAATTTCCAGTGAAAATATCTCTTGTTATTTAAAATGCTTAATTCAATCTCAAATTTATTTATACTGTGTGAAAGCACACAGACTCTGTATACAGGTGTTTTGTGCAGGTAGACCTATAAAAAGAAACCCTTCTTTTGTTCTGTTTTAAAACTGTTCTGTAACTTTTGATGATAGACAAGTCTAGACTGATTTTGTGTCATATGTTTTAACACTAGAAATGATAACTTGTAACATTTAATGATTTTTATAATATTTATACATTTRTTTATGAATTTGAAAGCTTAAAATTCCTTCATAAGTAAAAAGWTTATTTTATTTCTTTTGAGAAATAGCTTGCTGATTTTTTTAAATTTAGCTAATCCCTTCCGCATAGTTTTTCCAATATTGGGATTAACTTTATCTATATTATTTAATCAGTGTAAGATTATATTACACTGCTTTACTCCTTTACTTGTTCTTAGGAACTACTATTTTTATTACTTTCAGGGCTTTTAAGAACTTTGCCAAGGAAAACTTAAACCAATATCTATTTATGAGGAAATGGAGACAAATGATACATATGTAAACATGTATTTACTACAGAGGGTTTAACGGATAGATCTCAGGGAAATAGGTTGTACATATGAGTAAAATGTGTATAAGATCCATGTTTGCTGCTGTTGATAAAAATCTTAGCCCTTCTCCAGTATGTGCTTTCAGGCTCATTCCACATTATTCCTCATGAAGTTCTGCTTTATTAAGTCTCCAAGTCCAAGAGTTCAATGAAAATGAAAATATTGTGTGTATTTGCAAAAAAACAATTACTACATCTGATGTGGTACTTCTATAATTTTTCTGTAGTTGTCAATAGTATTTTTAACTACTTGACATAGCTCCTTTGTACATCTCTTATTTTTAAGTATTGGCAACCTGTGATAGGGAGTTCTATTGTCACTGTGCTGTTCCTTTGCCACCATCTCCYCCAGAGTCTGAACAGSCCCTCAGTTCARCAGCACCTGCACATTCTTGATCATTATTAGAGACCACTTGCAAGAGTTTAATGTAACCTTGTGTCATGAATTGTTTCTATTATTGCTCTTACTTCTGTGTTGTGGCTGCCAGTTATGTGACTTCATCTGGAACTGAATCATGGCTGTGATGAGCCTCAGGATGCCTGAAGACATCTCAGCTTACATATGCTGAAATTAATGTTGTTCTGAAAGACAAACTTCCAGGAATCTGATATTTTAGTTAGTAATCTAAATGAACTCTTCAGTTTCTTTAGATGGCTTTTTGTTTGCTCTCTCTTACAGGGACTTCAAATAGACTGATGGGCTTTTCTAATTTATAAACTGTTTGCCATGAGGGAGAAAATTTCTGCCTCCAAATTACATGACTGGAGACGCTGAACTTTAGGCCTGACTCCTGCAAATATTTTTGAACGTGTTTTTGAGTAGCCTTGCATAAATTAATAGACGGGTACATAAGCACATGTATTTACAGGAACTGGCTACAGTTTTCTGATTGTTTGGGACTTCGTCTGTGAGAYTGTCACATGAGATGCAAGAATATAATTCATATTTGATTACTGTCTTTTAATTTTTCCATTTTAGAATTTTAATGTTGCAGATTGAGGCCCATTTTGCAATAAAATACATATTTATACTACAAGGGGCTGTCTTCTACATAATCTATTAAAATAGTGCTTTGTGAAGAAACAAGCAATAAATTATCCATCTGTCTGGCACAATTCAAAATGGAAACCCCTAATGGGTGGTTATATGATCYTTATTCTTTACTGGCACATGTATACATGCCTCTTATTAAGCTTTGGTAGATTTGGAAAGAAGGGATTTAATTATTTATTGGCTGCTGAATATCGTATTTTTACTTTACATGTTGGTGATGATTAATTCCTTTTGTAATTTTCTGATGAATTATTTCTGTTTCTGCCTAATCAGCAGGCATACTGTGAAATATAATTGCACTTGAAGGAAAATTACAGTCTCATGAGATGAATAAGTTTGATGATTAAATTACGTAGAATAGAGCAATAATATTCACATACCCAACCAAGATGACAAACTCATCCTTTGTTGTGCTTTGGTGACCTTCATAGAAACAAAGAGTATTTTAAGAAAAAATTAAATATATTTCAAGTCAGACTATGTGAAATGAAATTTGAGAAATCCTAAATAAGATATAGCCTTGCAGTAAATACAAAAGAATTCACCTTTTAAAATTAAAAAATATTGTTCCTGGCCTATGTTCAACATAATGTAAATCACTGAGGTTGGAAAAGGCTCTTGAAATTGATCCAACCCCATATTTACTACTAAAGTTAATTGCTGGACTTGATCACGAATAGGTTTACAGGCTGCTGTTCATATCAGCAGGAGGCAGACTTGGAAGGGAACCTTAAAGGGTTCCAACTGCCCCCTTACCACAGGCAGGGATGCTGTAATATTTACAAAATCCCCACATTTTTAAGACAAGCAAGACTTTAATAGATTTTTGAGTATAAGTAGAGCAAATGCCTTTTAATAATGAAATACCATTATTAAAAGATGTAAAATTAGGTTTTACTGGGTTTTGTGAAGCTCATTTTGAAAGGGAAACTTCAGCTTTCATGAGAATTTTGACACCTTAAATTGATTTTGCAGGTTTTCCAATGAACCTGAGCTCTTCAGAGTGCTAATTCTGAGTTACAGCTTCTRTTTGACAACTTGCAATATAGATTGAGTGCAAAATCATGCAAATTGAGCCACAAATCACAAAAAGAAAAAAAAAAGAAGAAAATTAGCCTTTGGCATGCACGCCTGACATTTTATGAGAAATTTCTCAAAAAGTGCTTATAGTATAGATTGTCACCAAGATTGAAATGCATGGTAGCAAATCCCTCTGGTCCAAGTAGTAATTTTTACCTCAGTGGAGTGATTGCTAGAATCTTGGTGGAAAAATTTCAGAGAAAAACTTGTCTTTCTAAAATAAATAATCTATTAGAACAACTCCCTCCCTGTAATTTTCAAAACAGAAYTTGGAGTTGGAACTTTCTATGACTGGTGATCTTTGATGCTGAGTCTCAGAAGTGGTTTTGTATATTTCTGAGGAACGCTGGGGGATGTGAAGGAAAAAAAGCCCTCAATAAATGGACAGAATTACTATGCTGAGTGCAGTGCAGCTTTGCTTAAAAGAATGGTTCAGTAGTCATATTTTGATGCAGAATCAAATGGGGATAGCCAGAGGTTTAGCCAATGTAGGTCACTGAAGGCAGTAGGACACTGTCAGGAGATGCCACATGGTCCATGGAACATAGATGCCTTGTTGTGAACATACACACTGCTTGGGTTACTTCTCCAGAATGAAATAATTAGAACTTCTGACAAAAAGAGCCAAAGAACTGTAAATTGATTTTTCTAAAAGATATGAATGTTTCAGGAATTATTTAATTCAAAACACTTTACTCTGATGTTTCTCTTTTGTTTTGTTTTGTTTTGTTTTATGTTTGTTTATTTGTCTTTTTCAAGTCCCTGGGCCTCCTCTTGCTAATGCCAGTAACAGAGATTTTCTTGCTAACTATTTCGTGTTTATTGAATGAAAGAAGATTCTGAGGGAAAAAGCACAGGTAGACAGTGGTTGAGAGAAATGGCATATTGGGCTTGAAAAATATGCTTTATACTGTAATGAATAAGCAAAAAGACCTTTGAAAKAACCTTGACCACAGTAAAATCTTGAACTATTGAAAGCAGAATAACTCTTAAAAGGCAGCAGAAAGGCGTAAGGAACTTTCTATGTCTGTGCAGAATGTGAATACAGCTGGAGTTGTATCTCTTCAAAGAACTTTCTTAATAGAAGAAGAKCCATAATTTTGCAGGAGTTGAGTCTGCTTTTATTCATACCTGTAGCAATGTATTTGCACGAGTTGGGTCATTCTGTGTACCAGCCAAACTCCTTGTAATCTTATCAGAACATCTGTAGTTTTGTTATTCAAACGCTCTAGAATTCACCAAAGCCACTGAAAAAAAGGCAAGACTAAAACAAGAATGAAGAGCCTAAGAAACTGAACATCAGAAATGCAAACCTCAGATAAAAGTGGGCTTGATGTAATGATAGACTTTGACCAATTAGGCACCTTAAAGACTGCGTGCCAACCTTATAAACAAAGCAGAAGATCTAATCAAATAATGCATGACTGTGTAAATATACATCCTAGAAAATATAACTATTGCTTATTGTACACAATAAAGTAGCTTCTGCATAAYCACATTAGTTTACTGTACAGCAGTCCTTTTCTCCTACACATCCCTTTTAATGTCCAGATTAAATGAAATCCAAATCTAGTGTGTGCTTGGGGTTATCAGTATTTGAGAGCTCTGTTTTGGTGTTCATGGGAATGAAATGGAATCTTCCCTCAAGCAGGAATTCTAGTGGTGAACAGGAATTTTTTGTTTTGTTAATGAGAAGGCAGMAATATTTGCAACAGGGATTCTGATTTTGGTAGGTTACTGGTGAGTGAGCAGTCTTGTGGCAGCTGGCTTGGGATTCCTCTCATCTAGTACTAAAYTTCTCCATCTATGACTGTAGCAATAAAGTAATGGTCAATAAAGCTAAACCACTTGATCTGTGAGCACCTGTCTCTTCATGTAGCTAAACATGAAGACTGCATGGAGCCAGAACAGCAAAGAATGATAAAATCATTTGTTGATTAATCAACATGCTCTTATTGGTAGTTGATTAAATCACCTAGCAAGGCATTGTGATTAGATACTGTTGCTTGGGGAGACAGTAAGAKAGACTCACATCAGTAAGATCGACAGCTGCTAAAGATATTGTAAGACAAGGTATTATGTTCTTTTTGAAGCATATACTTCCATGATTTAAAAAAAAAAAAAGGTGATAATAATTAATAACTTTCAATAAGTAAAAATTTTCTTATTTTCATAAATTCTAGCAGTTTCTGTGGACAGGATTATTCATAATCTTGGGAGTGGCATTTATTTTCCTCAGTTTTTTAGGTTTGCTGATTTTTCTTTCTGTAGATTTTTAATTAAAAATGGCTCTGGTCTGGCCCTTGTTGCTATGATTGATCAGCTGGCAGGAAGATGAAAGAAGAGAAYTTCTAAGAATAGAATTAGACTGACTTGTCTGTGTGATGTCCTGAATCTCGTTAATCTTGTTAATCATAGGGCATTTTAGATTTTGTCTCATTAGACTTCACAAATTTGTATTTTTATCCACAGTGTGTCTAACTTTAGCACTAACTTTGAAGTGAATAGGTGTCAAACTCATTRCTTTCTTTGGATTCTTCTTGTAAGATAAGTTTTGTTTCAGACCAGAAATCTCAGCCCTGTCATCACAACTTAATTCAAAGATCAAATCAATAGGTAATTACTTTTCATTTTGCATTAAGTATCAGAGGAAATTATTATTTGAGCATGTATTCAAGTAGAGAGAGATAGTGACCTTGACTGTAGTGGGCATTCTTCATTCCCAGAACTACAAGTTTTCTGTATTTCAGTGTTGCAAGTACAAGGTCTTTCTTTAGARGTAAATATTAGCAAAATTCCTGGTTTTGTGTTTCAGGAATATGAGTGCTTCTGAGGGTTCTTACTGCTATGCTTTCTTAATRTTTATAGTTTTAAATTTGAATCTTTGGGCTGTAATTAAGACAAGGGTTTTTAATGTAGCCTCATATTTCCCTACTATATTAATTACATTTGAAATGCTGGCATGTGGTTACTATTGAAGCTAAGAATTGGTTAGAACTGAACCAGAAATTTCACTTTGAAAGTCCAGTGTGTTGTAGAGACTAGAAATAAAAGGGATGTGTCCAATTGACTGAAAGCATTAATAGGAAACTATCAGTCCTCAGGGGCTGGAGATATTTTGAAACAGAAACTTGACAGAAAAGATTAGAGGTAATTGTCTTCTTTATTCTCATAGAACTCAGTGAGAAAGTTTCTCATTTAACAGCTTGCCAATGACACAAAACATATTGGACAGCAATTTCATATGAACTTGGAGACCTATTAACAAAAGGTAGGCTAGAAAGCTCGAACATTTTTCACATTACAAGTGATAAATGGATGCATTCCTCAGAGCCTCAAGAAGGTCACATTTTAATAAGATTAAATTAGTGAAGGGAGACAATAAGCATATAAGTCACCAACTGCCTRGTTAAAGAGAAGCTATTGATACACAGAAAAAATGGGGAAACCAGAGGTATTTTCATTTATTACACTGAATTAAATAAATGGTCAAATAATCTCAAGAATGGTAAAGCCAGTAAAGTGTAGCATAAAAGAGGTCTTGTTCAGTGATGTGTATTTTGTTTTAACTCAGTTCAAATATGGCCTACTTTGTGACTGATAACCCTGTCAGTCTGAGATTAGGGACAGATACATCATTGCACAGTTATAACAAGATGTCTTGCTCAGTCATAGGCAAAACAAACTGTGTAGATTAGGGCTGACCAAMATGCTGCTGAAGAAAAAAAAGACAAAACCTCAACAACCACCAAAGCTGTCAGAGTCTTGAACATTTTTTTGTTATTCTGGAGAATAATAAAATTTGATAGCAATCAATTTGCAGCCAATTTTCAGTCGAACTTCTGAGAAAAGACTTTTTGCCTGACCTGCACTCCACTGAATGTACACAGTAATATCAATCCTTCTGTCTCACTCTTATCTATGAGGGTAAATTCAGGCTTCTGGGTCATCAGTCCCAAGTATCTTTCAAACAACATGAGATATTAGCCCTGAAATTTGATACAGAAAATCAGTGTACAGAAATATCACAAATATACAACTTTCTGTCATGGAAAAGGCAGTAATAAGAAAGCACTGCTGAGTATAAGAATGTTTGGCTAAATTACTTGAACACCTGGTCTACCATTTCTCACTATGCACAAACACAAAACCTCTTTGTTTAAAGCTCTTTTACATCATTCTCTTAGCAAGAATGCAGAAGAGAATTTTCTGTATTTGATTCTATTACTTGCTAGTTTGGCTAGATGTAGATACATCTTCACTGAACTTTTTGGGTACCTTTGTTATTATGAGTAGTTACATGTTCAAATTTAGGTTTCAMCCCATTTGCTTTTGAAAGATATGCATGATTTCAGGAAAAGAGAACTTTTTTATCCTTTATATTATTAGTGTTGGTATTTATAATTTATGCTAATCTACCTTCAAAAGTAATGACCTTTTAGGTAATCTACGTGACTGTTTGCTTTCCCTTTAAATATGGGATCTTGTTGAAATCAATCACTTCTGAAAACTAAGAGCTCTTCAGTTTAAAAGAAACAGAAGCTTTCTTATTAAACTACTCTTCACATATTTCATCTTCTGTGGTGAAATGAATGGAGATTGTTAACCAGGCTTCCAAGACAGATGCTAT
Source organism: Alauda arvensis (assembly GCA_902810485.1). Taxonomy (NCBI): domain Eukaryota; kingdom Metazoa; phylum Chordata; class Aves; order Passeriformes; family Alaudidae; genus Alauda; species Alauda arvensis. The sequence continues at coordinate 876,343 of CADDXX010000284.1, forward strand.
GTAGTGAACTGAGTTACAGAAAAAGAATGTCAAATTATAACTGTTACGTAATTTTTTAATGTTCTTGTCCTGTAAAGTTTACTGTCCTATTAAATCTGTAGGTTAGTCTTTGTTAGAAGACTTTTGTAAGATTTCCTAAAAAGATTGCTGGTGGAAAGATTAATCATATAAAACAATGCAACTCAGAAATTCAAGGCTATAATTTAGTTTGTAGGGGCAGGGAATCATGAGACATATTTCTTACTTCTAAATTAAAATTAATAGATATGCCTTCCAAAATTATGTGTTACAATTTCAAAAACAAAATCAATATACTTAAAATTATATTAAATATATTTTATCCCTTACAYAGTGGCTCAGGCTTTTACTCTTCCCTTTTAAAMRTTCTGTCAGTAAATCATGCTGGGCAGATAGAGAGTGATTTACATTAAACAATAATGATGGAAATACACCAGGAAAATGCAATTATCTACACAAAATAACCCAAATCAATTTCATAATGATTATGATTGTTAGCCTTATTTTCTATGGGAACAAACTGTATGGGATTGTACTGTCTCCACATCTGCCCCTCTGCTTCTGCTTCCTTACTCAATGGCTAATTTCAAGCAAATGGGATGTATGGTTCAGAGACAATAAATTCCTACAAGTTTTGGTGGTCAGAGAGAAAACCTCTCAGTGAAACTCTAATACTGACTGAAAGAATGCAGCAGGATCTTGGATTTATTTGGCATCATAGAGAAACATGGAAATCCCATACTGGGAAATGTTCAGTCGGACTTTATTTTTTTCATTTTGTGTCAACACATTCATGTCCCCATTAAATTTTGTCTTTGACATAGATTCTTATATAATAAGTTCATGCCTTAGATTTTGTGTACTTCCACTGAAAAGCCAGTTGATTATGAGGCAGAGCTCCTTGAAGACCAGGGCTTTTGAGGTTTAGTGCTTGCAGGAAATGTTTTTCTCTCAGGCAATGCTATGGTATAAAACAGTTTAACCTCACTCTGGTAGTTACTTCATGGGTAGACCTTCAACATGCAGTGAAGGTCCTGCCTTTATATGTTCTTGTTGGTACTCATAATGCTTGTCCTCTTTTTGTACTCCCATGAAGGTGATCACAGAGCTGGAAACTCCTTGTATGAGGAAAAGCTGAGAGTAGGGSTTAATCAGCCTGGACAAGAGGAGACTTTATAGCACCCTTCCAGTACCTAAAGGAGACCTATAAGAAAAAAGGGGACAGAGGTTTTTCCAGGATGTGTTGTGACAGGACAAGATGTAATAGTTTGAATTGAAGGATGGTCAATTTAGATTAGATGTAAGGAAGAGATTTTTTACATGAGGGTGATGAGACGCTGGCACAGGGGGCCCAGAGAGGTAGGAGATGCCCCATCCCTGGATACGTTCCAGATGAGGTTGGACAGGGCTCTAAGACAGCAGATTTGGTTGAAGATGTCCCTGACAATTGCAGGCACCTTGGGCTAGATGGCCTTTTTAAAGGTTCCTTCCAACCCAAGCTATTTTAGGATTCCATGGTTTGTGCTTTCCCCCTCATTAGGGTATTTCATGACAAGATAGGGGGCTTCTAGCTGTAATCCTGGGTTTTCTGTGCACTGCACTGGTCTGACAGGAACACTAAGTGAACCAGAGCTTTTGAACTGTGCTGAACAAGCCTTAGTAGTTTCAGTAAAAGTAGTCACATCTGATAGCAGAGTCAACAAGGCTTTCAGTTGAACCCTAGGTCTCTGAAGAATACTTGGGCATTAAATACCTCTATATGCTCTAATTTGTTTACTAATTCAAGGGGCTGTCCTAACCTCCTTCCTCTTGTGATATATGCTTATGCTGCATCTATGTATTTRATATTGTTTAAACAATAAAGACTTTATTTCTACCACCAGAAACACCAGGATCCTGGGCACTGATCATACAAAAGGTTATATCAAATTGTTGTTATCCTTTGTTAGGTAGAGAATAGAGCTTGTTTCAGCTGTATACTCAAAAACCAAAAGACATTGCTGTCATAATTTTAACTGTGRTTTTATTTACATTTTGGGACTGTCTGGAAGCCTCCATCAGTGTGCCATTATACCGTGTAAAAAACAAAGTAAAGGCACAGTTCTTATTCCAGACAGCTAATGATTTGCAAAACTGCAGAATACCAGGACATTTTTATGTGTGCTTACATCTGAATTAATATTATTTAATCCCTAGTGTTTCTTTTCCCACTTTATGGGTAGTGTCGTCCATTACTATTTTAGCAGGGTGTAGAACATTGGCATGATACATTTGCCATTGTTGAGATAAAGAATTAAATTTTTGGAAGCACTTTTGTAATCAATAATTTTATTTTGTCAAAACTTGACAGGCAATGCTCCCTTTTTTTTCTTTTTATCTCTAATGGCTGGATGTGATGACTAAATGTATTATAATCCATAGGTAAACAGAGTGGAGGAAATKATAAAAATAATATATTTGTGACTGRAGAGCRTAAAARCAGTAACCATAAACAAAGTCATTAATTCACTTTACAAGAAATGCCTGCATATGTCATTCTGTTAAAGAGGTTACTCTTATTGCTTTCACTGAAGTAATAAGTAATGGCAAAAAACTGTTATGAAAATACAGCCCTGCACAGCGGAAAAAGAAAATTGTTGCTATTCTGATGACTAAAGAGACAAAAATATGTTGGCATCATCCAGAATTCTTCTTGGGTGCTGAGGAAGAACTGGAAGAAGTGAGAGTTCAGCCCACATGGAAGATATGTCCCAGGAGTTCCTGGCTTACTTTACTCTTTTCTCATCTCTAGCACAGCCAGCAGTTCACTCCTGAGCAGCTCCTGCTGAAGATGTTGTTGTTTTGGCAGAGTGTCTCAGCTTCWGCCTCTTGCTGGTTCCTTGTCTATTGACAGGAGGTGGAGAGGAAAAAAAAAAGGATGTAAAAGGGCAGGATATAGAAAACCAGAGAACTTTGAAAATACTGCAGGACAATTTCTTGTACATGAGATCAGTGGTGTCTCAGCGCTCTGCCTTTCACATTCCAGAAATGGGCAGGGAATAAGTCAATACTGCCAGTGCAGAAAGCTGAAGAAAAGAAATATTTCAGCTAGGCCTARTGGAAAACTGAATCACTGCAGCCACTGATGAAGGGATACCTGTGCCCCCCTCTGGCCACATCGGTATCAGTAGCTTCAACAGTGTGAGGGAATGTACTTGAGCACTTAAATTTGATCAGCTGCAAGGAGTCACTGACCCTGGTTTCAGATGATGCCAGCTGGGATTTGGGAATTGGGACAGATGCAAAACTGTTCCCATTTGGCAGTTTGCACTGAAGGAGAAATTCAAAGTATGACTGCTCAGCAAAGGTAATTTGTGACCAAGGAATTATCTGGCTTTAGAAGTTGGAAATTCAGTGATGATAACGGGGTCAGACCATGTCCCAGGCAAAGGCATGATCCCAGATGTGCCTAATTTTCAAGTGTAAATGTCATTTTTGTTTTGCAACTCTAGTTCTTATCTTAACCTCCAAAAGGAGTAGTTTTATACTTACAGCTCTGAAGGCTCGTGACATCCAGAGACCTCTAGGTGTGCTCTCAATTATAAATCAAATTAAAAGTCTTTGAAAGTATCAGGTGAGGGACCCTGAAATCTGTGATTCAGACTTTTGGGCTGGCAAAGACTTCCTACCTGAAAAACTCACATTTCTTCTTCTTAACCTTTAACCAGGATCCACTCTAAGCCATCCTGAAAAGATCATGTCTCTCTTTTTCTCTTCCTCACTGACCAGAGGTGGCCACAGTGTTGCTGTGCTTATACAAATGCATGCTAAGACTTGGTTTTCTGTTTTATCTCTGGTGTTCACATAAAAATATTTTGAAGCCAGTATATTTTCCTTAAGCAAATCTTAATTCTATAGAKCTAAGCAAAGTAAGACTAGCAAAAAGAGGAGAAATATATGTGAATAAAGAGTTAACAAAAGAATCAGTATTTTCCAGAAAATCTATGCTGTGTAGTTTTAACTAACTCTTTCAGTTAAAAGATCTAGCCTCAGCTCTGGTTTCTGCTCCCTTCCTGTTGTGACATGCAAATTCTCACGTAGCTACATGTGAGCCAAAAAAATGTCCATCTGACATTGAGAATGCCAGTCACAGATGCTTAGGAGAATCCTGCCCTTAGGCTTTCTGCCTCCTTGTCAAGGCATAAGAATGGTAAAGTGGTCACTTTCATATGTGTCTTTCAGATGTGAATTGGTGACAGTTCAAGGTTCCAGGTTGGTCATTTCCAAGTGATCAGTCAGGAGCTTGTTTGAACCTGCTGAGGTTGTCTCTCTGACAACAGCGAAAAGAAAACACACTTTTTCCTGCTGGCAAATGGATCATGAAGAGGGAGTTTTTACTGTTCCTTGCTATCTGACCAGTGCAGTCGGCTGGAGGCATGATGGAATTAATTCTCCAGTAAGGAAGAAGATGAGAATGTATTCTCCTTGCAGGTGATCATAGTCTCTACTTGGCCAGTTCCTGTTGGTGCTGCTCACCCTTGACAGTTAACAGATGACTCTTCAAAGTGGTTTCCCCTACTTTTTAATAGAACTTGCTGTTGTTACTGTTGTGATTGAGGACTAAGCAACATGTCCCAGCACTGCCRTCCCCAGGTGCCATCCTTTCATTTGTGCTCTGAACTGGCAGTTACAAGCTTTTGTTAACAAACTGTTTCATTTAGCTGTAGAGCTGGATAGTAAGTGTAAGTGTGAGTTTTGACTACTAACTGAAGTTAAACTGGCCACCACAGCTTGGCATCCTCAATTTGTTCCCTGCTTGGAGCAAAGCAACATTCTATTTCCTGTCCATCAGGAAAGATCCCCACACTACATTTACTTTCTACCATCATAGAAATTTATAGGAAGCCTGCATCAGAAAATGTTAACTCAGAGAGAAGGAAACACAAAGTAAAAATTTTACAAAATTTTTACTTTAAACTGACACTTAAAAATGAAATTTCAATTTGCATCTTGTCTTGATAAAAGTTAATCTTTTTCAGACCTTTCATTCAAAGAACTTGGGTGATATTGATTGTAAAACGGTTGATTTTTGTGTTAATTTAAATAAAACCTTACAAATTCTTTAGATTTTTTAAAAATTACTTCTAAATACGTAAAGAATGCTTATTAAATTCTGGCATGGAGTAGAATTTTTCTCATGGCAGAAAGCTCTATTTCTTCACAAACAGTAATTATACCCAAAACATTTTATGGTGATCTGAATGACCACTGATGAATTTATCTGGTGTAAACGGAGCATTTTTCACAACATCAGTATYCTATACAATCATGATCTCATTTGAAGGCATTATTTTTCAGCATTTTTAGCAGAGGCACAGAGTCAAATTATGAAGGTAATTAGGTACCTCTTGTGCTTAGTCACAATCATTTTGTATAAACATCATATCTTAAACTCCTATAACCACATCTTCTTACATTTTTCTCAATTAGTAGTTTTCTTTTTTATCTCCAAAGTTGTGCACTGAGAGGCATTGATAATGTATTAAAAGAAACAATCTATTTTTTTGCACATCAATATATACAATATTTATGTTATACAGTTGTAATCTCCCTCCCTCTGTGTGTGAAATAACATTTYTCAGGCATGGTGCTAAGGGTGTAAATCAAAACAGAGTCAGTCTAAAAAGTGTGCTTTTCATCCTCAAATACATAAAATATGCATATTAAATTAAAAAGCTTTGGAATTCATGAATTACTGTAGCCTGGGGTTAGTAATAATTTATATCTTATGAAATTACTTTGGTAGTTATTCATGGAAGTAACCCAACAGTAAAGCATACATACCACTGTACCATTGCAATGCAACCCAGATTGCTTAAAAAGRAAAAACATTTTTTTACCTGATGTAAATCAATCCAGATGTCTTGATTYCCCCCCCCAGTAAAGGTCAAACTGAGGTTTTCAGTCAGTGCCTAGGATGCATTTGGAGTACAATATCTAATAACAAAACTTAAATATGTAGGGGAAGCTTGGTGTGCATGATGGGCTCTTTGATTCCCTACAAATATAAGGATTGAAATCAGTCATTTCTTTGCACTGGTTTACCACTGTGTTATTTCCTGCTTTCAGCTTCTGAAGATGTACTGCCTGCTTTATCCAGGAAGGAAAATTCAGGCAAGAGAGTGAAAGTGAAATTGCTATGGAAGATTTCATTTTTTCTCCAATGATTTAACTACATAAATCATTAAGAAATTTGCACAGTTGACTGCAGCTGAAACAGGTTTACACAGGGAAGCTTGGCTGGGRCTATACAAGAGAGGGTGAATGTGATTCTGCAGTCACAGTCTGGGATGGTCTGCAGTTGAAGCAATGACARTCACTCCCATCAGGGTTACTGTCATGGCACAGGGATAACCTTGGAGGCTGCTGTAGAAGTACTGCACTGAGTGTTGTTCACTAACAGAAAGATGCAKTCAATCCTGAAATGTCTGGAAAATGAGAAAACATTTGTGCAAATGTGAAGGAAGTATGTACTTTTCTAGAGGACATTTCAAATTAATAGTAATTTTCTTATGCCTTTTGGGGAAATCTTTATGTTAATGCCTGTGAAATTRTCAGCATTAAGATTTTACTTGTTTTGTAAAAGTAGCAACTTAGAGTGGCCTTCTCTACTACCGTGTCTAAAAGGAGGCTRTAAGAGATCTGGAGGGACTTTTCACAAAGGTATATAGGTACAGGAAAAGGTGGAATGGCTTTCAAAGGAGAGTAGATTTCGATTAAATATTAGGACAAAATTCTTTACTGAGAGGGTGGTGAGGCACTGGGAYAGGATGTCYAGAGAGGCTGTGAATGCCCCATCCCTGAAGTTATTCAAGACCAGGCTGGATGGTCTAGTGGAAGATGTCCTGGACAATGGCAGGGGAGGCTTCCAACTCAAGCTATTCTATGATTCTATGAATTTGGAGTCAAAAGGCAAAAATTTAGGGAAAGACACAGTCCTTATCAGGTGATATCACATAATGCTACATTCTTARGTAACTCAGTAAAATAAGGGGCAGAAATGCCATGACTGTGGAGAGATAAAGAACAAGTTAGACCTTAGATAACAAACAATTCTCTGAAAGTCTCAATTTTAATTTTAAGGATTTTAAATAGATCTTTAATAGTTGGCTTACCATGGCCATTTGTCTTACTTACCATTTGTCTGCCTGGTATTAGGAGGGAATATACACACCAAAGAGTCTGATTTTTTGTTCATTCTTCAGAAGCTACAGTGAAGTTGTTTTACATCATAACCTGCCATCTTATATTTTTGACTGGAATGATTCTATTAGCTTCTGGGTTTTAGATGTATGTCAGGGCTGTAGTAAGAGTATAGAAAGTAAGGTAGAGAACACAACTTTTCAAAATAATTTTAAAAGTTTCAAGTATTTTATACAATTTATTTTTCATTTGCCTACATGGAAGGAAGTCGGTATTTTGARGTTAGTTTGTAGAAACCTGTCTTTCAGCCTGCCTATTTTGCCAGCTGAAGGGCCAGTTCTTCTGGATGAGTTTCAGTGTGCAGAAAGTCCCACTGGAGGGAGTGTGTCCCTTTGGCTAGACTGGTTTGATTACACCACTCCTGTTCTGTCAATACCCTCTCAAGATGTAGAATTATGGAATTTTTTAGGTTCCTTCCATACTCTTCTGTATCTGGGATAAAATACAATGGGTTGATTCATTTTACAAATACCTTTTTGAGAGACAGGAGTCAAATTATTTCTTTGAGGGGGCTTGGACCAGAGGGCCGTTTGAAATTATAACCCAAATAATTGTATACCTTTCTGCTTTGTGAAATATATGCCAAGAAATAGTGTGTTTTTAACCTGTCAATGTGGTCATTTCTCATGCTCAAGTCAGCATGCTAACTTCATCTCTGCTGTTAATCAATGCAGATGGCTGATACAGTCCCCTCATAGACTGTGCAACATTGTAGACTGGAATAATTAACAGCAGTACTGAAAGATGGACTTGCTAATGCTAATAAGTAGTTATGAATTGCCACAGTCAGAGCATATGCACAAGAAGACATGACAGGGTCTGTCATGTACAGACATGTACTCCAAATGTTCAGTAAATATCTTAAATTTTGGCATAGAATGATTCAGTGGTCTAGAAAATGAACAAAAATACAAATAATCTTACAAGTTAGACTTTTGAAATGGCTTGGAAACTAGTTTGTGAAGTTGTTTATATGACATATGGATATTATATGTTATGGCYTTTATGCAATTTTTAAAAACTTACCACACTCTTTTAGAGTACCTTATCTCAGAGATGATGTCTTGATCTGAGTGGGACAATAGGAATTGTGCCCAGCTGACAATCTTTGTCTTTTCAAAAGAGTGCCACAGAGAAAAAATGGGTTTGTTTTCTGATACATTGTAAGAGTTTTTACATTAAATGATCAAACTTCTTCAAAACTGTTCTTAAAAATTGAACACAGTATTAATTTTCATTGGTCTTTTAGAATTAACAAATAGAATTTTTATTACTTTCAAAATTTTCTTTGATTTCTTAAAACTCAGGTTGTTTAAGAATTAAAATGATTATTACAGAATTTGCAATGACAACTTTTTTTCAAGGATTGATATTAYTCCAATATTTTTTCTGTGAGAATATTTTTCTTTAAAAACTTCATAAACAAAAGAATTATGTAGCTCAATGAAGGTAAAGGGAATTTAATTTTTGTTTCATTTTTACTGGTATCAGTTGTTACAGATGTCTTTCAACTATCTGAATCCATTACTATGATTTGGTAAAATGCCCCCAAATATTCTAGACACGGATCTCAGCCTAACCTAAGAAAAATATCCCTGATATTTTCCTGCAGTCCCTGCAGCACTGATGTATAAAAAACCACCCAAATACAACAAAAATATCTTTGATGCAGGACATTTCCAAATCTTTTTAGACTCTGGAAAAAGATCCAAGAGCCCTTTTCCAGTTGTGGAAATCATTTAGCACCTTGCAACACTGAGATTTTAGTCAGGATTACCRCAGTGTTTGACTTAATATTCCATGCCAGATATTCTACTAGTTATGCACTTTGAACCTCAGATTAAATAAATAATCAGGGAAGAACAAATCCATGAAGAAATGCTCAGAAGAGGATAAGGATCAATTATTCCCATTAGCAAATGAAAGTTGAAGAAGCATTATTTTAAAACTACAGAGGAAATATGTAGGATAAATATTATGACATATATTGGTAAAAATTAACAAACAATTTAATGAGGATGGAGGAGATGGGCAAGGTAAGGAATCTTCTTTTTGGAATGCYTAGTTTAATTATCACTGACAGTATGGAGGAAATGAACATACTAATGATCAATCAAAGGTTTATTGTATTCCAAATTATTCTAGAAAATTTCTTRTGGTTAATACCAAATGTGTATAAACCTCTCTCTCTTGAGATCAAARGGAAGTCAGTGATGAGTAATCTTTTCATTTCTCAAGAAGCTTTTAGGGGCAGGAAAGTTATGAGCCAGAGGTTGGGAGCATTTTTTCACTAAGGTTTAACCTGGATGAACAGCATGAGTCTCCGAAGAGCAGCAGTCTGCCTGCTAGTCCTCAAAACTAATATAAATAATGTATGAATGGCATTCCATTTGATCTTTGCCATGCACTGTGACTCTATATTATCCTTACAAATTTCTCGTACTCTCATAGATCCAGACCTGCATTTTGTGTAGCTTTTGATAGATAGACACTCATATTTTCTTCCACAGAGTGTGCTGAATGTGCTTCCTACCTAACTTCCATCACAGACTTTGTTGCACGTGCAACTGCCCCTATTTAACCAGGGAACTGACTAATGATGTCAAAAAAATAACTGGATTACTGCTTTCATTAATTTGCAATACACACCTTAGAAAGCATCCTGTCAGAAAGCAGAAGAGAAACAAAAAGCCTTAGTAGAACTTATCTTTACACATACTTGTTCAATGAGAAAATACCAGTCCTTGCTGGAGCTAAGGCTTAGATTATGCAATGGAAAGACAGATTGGGCCATTCTGCGTTTTTTTTTTGCACAGCCACACAGTTGGAAGAATATGAAGAAAAATATATGGGACAACATCTGTCTGAATCAGAGCCTCAAAACTACATTTTTCATGCAGATTATGTTCAGGATTCTACTGTGTTCCACTGTRTGAATTTATTCATATCTCACTGCCATTTATTACACTAGAGTTTGCWAATGCATAGTCTGCTCCTTTTCTTTTGCTGAGCAAGGAAACAAGGAAAGGATTAGCTGATGAAATGTAAGCAAAAGTATTCCAATGATTCCTATCCAAAGCGTCAGTTTTCACTCTTGGCAAAGTTGGTTCCTAACTTCCATAATTATGAAACAAGTCTTCAAAGTGATAGCT
>CADDXX010000284.1:896370-915792 GCA_902810485.1 Alauda arvensis
TTTTTTTTTCTGGCTGAGCGGCTGCATCACAATTCAAGTCTGAAACAAGAATGCTTAATTCCCTTGAACTGTAAAGCATCTCCAAATGAACAGACTATTACTGCCGTTTTGCTTGCTATGATGCAAAGTCAAATTTGGCATCCTCTTTACAAGCGTTTGTTTTCTTTAAGCATTTTTAATCTGAAAAAGAAAACAAGATGCTCTTTATAGCAAAAAATCTTGATTTTCAAAAATTGTATCAAATTTGAGATGCCAGTCAAAGGTAAACTTATATTGCTTATAATAGTTCAGTGCAGAAGTAGTTATAAACTCACTGAAGAAATTTATTCTGACAAGACAAACATCTTAAAAACTTCTCCCAGTTGGTTCTGAACATTCTGTGGTAAATGAGAAAAACATTATTACAGTGGAAAGTTCAAGATGAGAAAAAGCACTGCTTCTTGCATGATTTCCCAGAAGGTTAAGTTTGCTTTTTCCCRATGTTCAGTTAATGCCACAAGTGTACATCACCTGGCAAAACAAACACATCAACCCTAACAGAGCCACAGTTCTCAGTGTAYATTTTATGTTGTGCAGCTGCCTGCAAAATCACACTGGTCACTGTACTGCAGAACAGGAGAGTGAGGGCAGAGGGCAAAGGCAGGGGAGCTTCAGCAGAAGAGAGCACAGTSCATCTGCATCAGCCCCAAAACCTGCATGTTCTGAACCAAGGAGACAGGAGGGTCTGGGTTCAAAGCATGTACTGTAGAAATGTAAGGACTAGGAGAGCCAAGGTTAAACCATTTTGCACTTGATTTGTGTGGGTTCCTATTAAGGTGTCAGCAGCCACCATGTACAGTATGTGCCCTGTCAATAGCAATAACATCCTTTGTCCTGYTCAGCCCAGCCCAACAAATGAGCACTGGAAAACATTGTTCACAAATCAGCATAATGGGGCCTAGAAATACCCATAAGTCACTGGGAACAACCTAAGGAAACATGGACAAGATTATCAAATCTAAGAATATCAGTGTGGAGGTAAGACAGAATACAGGTAACAGCTACTTGAGTRCAATAAAAGGCAACTGGAAGTGGGACTGTGAAGTATGAATGCTTTTATATTAGAGTCAAGGTTTTGTATTAATTACATGTTCCCAGAATGTTCAGCAGAGTGCATTACTGATCAGTTTGTAAATGCTTTAAAATAAATATTTGGAGACGAGAGCCCTAAAAATTTAAAATCAGACATAAGGTTACAAACAAGTGTCAAACCCTCACAGAAGCATTGCAGTCAACATTAATCACAGGAAGAAGAAAAYCCTTTAAAACAAAGGACTCTAAATCTCCTGATAAGCTATTAAAATATAACAAAAGCATTTACCCCTTCCATTTCTTTATGGCTGTGGAAGAACTAGCTCTCACTGCCCTCCCCTCCATCCGTATTTTCATGTGGGAGATTTCCATACATTTTAGAAATATAATTTTATTTTTGTTAATTTTCTTGCCACTTTATATTTGAGGAACAATAGCTGTATGTAGCTTTTTAACTTTAAAAATTGATATTACACTGTTTTCTCTAATTTTCCTCAGGTAATACTGATCTTCTATCTATTTAAAATTCATAAAGGCAAACGCATACATGTATTAGTTCTCTGCTCAATATCAGCTTGTCTATTGCATAAACCAAATAATATATTTTTAAACTAACAGGTGTTAGGGAATTTCACACCCTGAATTTTGTAAGCTCATGTAGCTCTGTGTTTTTCTAGAAAACTGTTTTGTCTCCAAATACCTCCCCTGCTATACTTGCAAGACCCAGCCTTTCATTATCTCACTATTTAGTGTACAAACAAATCACAGAGTTATAGAACCATAGAATGGCTGAGATGGAAGTGGACCTCTGGAGGTCAGTTTATACAACTTCCCCAGCTCAGTCACGGCCAGGGATCCCCAAGGATGGAGACTTCACAACTTCTCTGGTCAACCTCTGCCAGTGCTAGGCCACCCTCACAGTGACAAACTGTTCCCTGTTCAGACAGAGGCTCCTCCAYTACAGTTTGCTTCTGATCCTGGCACTGGGCACCACTGGAAAGAGCCTGGCTGTGTCCTCTTTGCATCTCCCCTTTAAGTGTGTGTAAGCATGCGTGTAAAACACACACACACACACAAACACAAACACACATTATATATATATATATATAATATATTATATATATATGAGGGTTCTACATGCAATCACAAACTTGTTGAAAGGTGTTGTGTGTGTAGGTATGGGATGACTTTTCCACCTAGGTGATTAGAGGGCTTATAAGATTACTGCTTCTAGGATAACTGGCTTTTTAAGAGACCTGTGTGCAATTTTCATTGACATATTTTCTGTTATTCAGAAATACTCTGGATCAAATTTTTTCTGARGTTACTTGGGCAAAATAGGGAATAACTAAATCTGGGGTTATTTTGTGGTTTACAAGAAGAAATGCACCTCCTGGTGTTTTAGTCKAATAGTTGTTTTCTGCTCCAAGGTCACAGACACAGAGTGCCAAATTCAGAAGTGAAACAGATAATGGTGTAAGAGAGAGACAGATGATTCAAAAGGTGTGTGGATGTGRCACTTGGGAATASAGTTTAGTGATGAACACAGTGCTGCTGGATTAATGGTTGGATTAATGGGTTAATGATCTTATATGACTTTTCCAACCTTAATGATTCCATGATTCTTTGTGAGACAGCACAGAAAMGTTTGATGTCTTGCTGCTCTGCTTTTCACTCATGGGTCTGTGTGGTATAACCTCTATTTTAGTCTGGAAACTACACCATCCTGTACCTCCCCTTCAGGCTGCAAGCATGTTTTCCTGGTGCATGTAGGTTTTGTTCATTTATTTGTCTCATCCTTGTGCATTGACCTGCCATCCTTTCTTTCTCTCTGTGCTTTTCCAGTGGTGTAAACACATACCAAAAATGTCTGAGTGGCTGCCTGTCTGCAGTCAGAAGGCTCACTGTTCCAACAAACACCGAGATACACATGTACTCCTTTGATTTTGTAGTATATTCATAACTCCTACTTTCCTTGTGCTGTACTGAGTATTTACCCTAGAGTATTTGCATGCCTATTTGGTAATCCAGTATTTGCAAAGGAAATATTATTTGCCTTCAAGTTATCAAAATAAGTATTAAATTTATGTCCCATGCTTCAGGTCCTAGCTGCAGTTTTTTTACAAAAGAAGCCTGCAGTCCTTCAGTWCTCTCTTACTTCCTGATACTATATTGAACTATTTAGTTACATCTCAACAACATCTTTAGCAAGACTGATTAGCAAAGAAATCAAGTTGTTTCCTTTTTGGTGGAAAAAACATATGCCTGTATCCCTATAAATCAACCAGTGCTTAAAAGCTTGACATCTAGGCTGTATTGTGAAGGTAATGACATGCCAAATTATTTCAGAAGTAGCTGTGCATTTTGTCGGATGTTGCAGCAGGAGTTAGAGAGGGATGTGGCTGCATAAGGGGTGGCCTGATATGTGGGCCTTGGGAATTCAGCATGTTCTCTGCCTTCAGGGCCTCTCTTTTTAAGTCAGGCAGCCACTGGAAGGGAAGGATGGGGAATAATTTGAGCAAAGCAACTGCTGCTTCATTAGGTCTCATGTTACTAGTGCCATGTAGCAGCCTGCATGATTGCAAGTGCAAATTAACCAAACCTGTCGCCAGCGGAATTAGTGATGGAGGCTGGTCAGTAGTTTGTAACTTATCAGTTTGTGACCTTCCTGGGGTTAGGGGCACTGGCCTGACTGCTGCTCAAGGAAGAGAAAAGCYTGTGATGCCTTTCAAGCGCTCCTCWATTTGTCAGATGCAAGGGACTGCTTGTTTCTTACTGCTTCTGCCCAGTTCTGAGGCATGTTACAGCTGCAATACCTGCCACCCCTTGTGCTACCTGAGMTGGGATGGGTCTGAAGGTCTGTCTTTCTAATATCATCTCAGGGAAAGTAAAAAATGAAAATGTGCACTTTGAAATAGATTATTRATTTCTTAGTCTGTTTTTAATAGTCCAAATCCTGGGAAATCAGTGGATTGTGTTATGAAAGGACATTGGCATTTGGGGCTCCCAATGAGAACTGCTTTAAAGTGATATTGAGTGGAATTCACACCACAAATTGTCAGTGATGTTAACACAAATGACATGGTGAGTTGTGGCGTTCTCTGTAAAACTTAGCCTTTCCCTGGATTAGTTCCAGGAATAGTTTTTCCCATTCAAGTCTTGAGCAAAAGCTGGATCACAAATTCTGATTCAGAAACTCATGAGTATATCTGCTTCTCTTCACTACAGTGATTCAAGCTTAGAGATTCAAGCWGTTTCAGAGCATGGTATTACAATGTTTAACTCAGGGTAGTCAGTACTTTCTAGCACTCATCCCTTCTTGGCTTTGTTTAAGTTTGGTGGGGTTTTTTTGCCTTTTTTTTTTTAATAGCAAATGACATTCAAAAGTACCTTATGGTATGATCACCATCCATAATTGGAWGGAATTTTTCCATGAAACATGATCTTAATTACTGAAATACCACATACAGGATCTTGATCGTTCATAAAAGAGCAAAGTAACAGAAGTGTTAAAGCTAATGCAATGATGTGATACCAACGTGCACACTTTCTGTTCCTGTCCACAGTGATTTAGTATTTCACTGCTGTAACACAAGTCTGAGCTAGTGTTAAAAGCAAGCTTTAAGTACCAGTACTTGTCTATTAATTCAAGTCTGATTGTCAGCATACACTGTTTTCTATTATTCAGTCTGTCAAAACTATTCTTGTTAAAAGATCGCTGATAGAAGAGCAGGAAATATAAATCTGGAAGTCTGCCAAGAAAAGCAAAAATATCAAGGAAAAAGAGAATAAAGATTTTGCCTTTTAAAAATTGCTTTTAACTTTTGTTAATATTAATTTTTATTACTGATCGATTTGGTATAAGTGCAAGGTATTGAAAAAAAAATCTATTTTTGGTCTTCAGGAAAAAAGGTTCTTCTGTCTTAGAACCAACATGATGGTCCTGACTTGTCTGCCCTGCGTTTACTCAAGCACATGAGGGAATTATTAGGCACTAATCAAAAACATCAAAGGCAGGACTCAAYTTTAAATTTATGTGAGGGGTCCAAATAGAGGACCCCTATAGATGGGTCCAAACTCTTGTGCGCCCTGGCTTTTCTATTTTAATGTAGTTTTAGTTTCTGTTTTAGTTGCACCTTTTATTGAAGCAYTGGAGCTGATACTCTAAGAAACAATGGTGTTCCTCCTTGGTGTTGATTGAATCACCACGACAAACATCTGAAGCTACAAAGATGAGAAACCCAGTGTTTATACAGAAGATGCCTAGAGGACAAGGTGCTCAGGCCAGTTCTGGGCATAAGGCTTAAACCTCACTGCAATAATTCAGTGCACTGTCATGGTTGGGTATTCTTACATGTGGGCTGTTGAATCCAGGACCTGCTCCTCATTACTTTGTCTGCCTTGTTGAAGCACAGCCTTAGGAAGGTTTTTACTGCAATGGCTCTACTACACTGCCGATGAARGCTGCTCTCAGAGAAAAAGAAGTTATTGGAAAAACATCTGGAAAAATAGCTCCCTGTCAGGTAGTGTAACAGGCTAGCTGGAGTCAACTGAAAAAGGCATCCTGTGTTGCAGCTCCTTGTATCAGCTAGGAGTGGCATAGYAAAGCAGAGGAGAGCATCAAAGAGATTTCCTGAAATAAATGTAGATAAAGTGAGTGATGTCATCTTCATTGTATGGTTTAAGTGAAGCTGAATCACTGATGTTTTCTCCTGGAGAAGAAAAGAATAACCTGGACACAGATAAGACCTTTGTCTGCAATCACAGTAAGTACTCGTGGTTTCTGCCCCTGGGGCTACAACTGCATCTGGTGTCTGAGGATGACACCGTGAGAGCACTTATGCTGTTGTCCTCCGTGCAATGATCAATCTAATGGCCACTCACACAGGGGAACATTACAAGTGCCTGTATGCCTCCACATTTTAAAAATGGGCAGGAAACATTCRTTTTATGTTTGTTGTTAAGTTTAATGATTTGTGAAATCAACAGACACAAAAATCGCCCCCTTTTGCCAGGCATCAAGCTGAAATTATTTCTTTTTACAACCATTGCTTGCCCTTTTATCTGCTCCATTTGAGACTTTTCAGAAATGCACTTGGGTGTAATRCCCTAAAACTCTTAAAGGAAATTGCTTTATCCAGTGCTTAAGGTGGGGCTGGAGAGCTGTTTTTGATCTAAAAATACCATAAAGTGACAAAATGAAGACTTAGCAGGGAATGCAATGAAGCTTTACAGAGCTCATATTGGCAGCTGTTCAGCTTTAGGTTAATTCATATTAGAGGAGRGGCTGCAATTGGTCAGCTGAGTCCTTTTTTAAATGTAAATACAGACCAGCAAAGCTSAGATCTGGTCAAACTGGTGCACAGTTTTCCTCAAGGTTTTGGAGTATTGAGAGCTTTGGTGTTGATTTATTGTAAAGTAAGCATAATAACAGAAACTGATTGCATGAGTATTCTGACTTAGTCTTAAGTTGACATGCAAAAGGAGTTTTCCTTTGCATGTTTTGTTATAGTCATATTTACTATATAATAATATGTATTTACTATATAATTGCACATATTTTCATACATAGCTTTCAGGTAGTTAAGGACTGAAAACCTCTTTCAGCAAAGGATCAGTAAAACAAGATTAAATATTTTGTCTAAGGTTTGCTAGTCAGTCAGTGGCAGAACTAGAGAAAACTGCCATTCATACTGTTAGGCTGGGATATCCAGAGGGTCCTATGGACCTCTTTGTAAGATTTTTTAATATGTGGCAGGCTCAAAGYGCTGTTTGGTCAGTGGAGTCACTTGGGTGCTCTTATGTGTAAATCCAGAGGCAAATTTTGTGTCCAGGTAGTCTTAAAATGACTCATTAGAATCTGTTTTTACAATACATATGACCAACTGGTCTTCCTTGCCTGCATCTCTCCTGAAGCTCCTGGTATTATGATAGCATTTCCTATACAAAGTTAACTGAATATAATGGTTATAAAATCCCCTTCCTTCCACTAAATTAACTTCCTCCCTAAAGCACAGGCTGAATTCTGTCTTCTCAGAAAGCATTACACAGAATTAAACATCAGCATAAGCGAATGAAAAATCAGCTGAGTGATTCCTGAGGGATGTGCCACACATTCTTAGTAAATTTGAAGCTTTGTATTAAAAACAAAAAGCAGTGCTCATCTTTCTTTGCTTTTGAGTATTTTTTCATGCGTTACTTCTTAGCAAAACAGAAAAGTCTCATGGATTTCAAACCATTTACAATGGATTGCAACAGAAGGGCAGGGCTTCACCTCTGTGCCCTACTGCTCTGAAACTCCATGACTAAATGCATCCTGGTAAATAAAATGGACAACATTTTGGGCCTCAGGGTAACTAGCTGGCACAMCTTGTGCTCTGATACCTAAACTTTCTTCCTACAGAAAGCAGGATATCTGTTTGAAGCTCTATTTGGCCTATTCTGTGTTCAAATCCATGCCTAGGTGTTGTCTGGGGGCAYGAAAGCTGATTAAGTGTTCCTATAAGTGGGAACCAGCTGCAGCTGAGCTTGTGCTCTGGCCCTGTTTAGTGGGCTGTTACAGCTCCAGCATATGTGTACTTAAACACAACAGGTGTTAGGKTCACACTTCTTCAGCCTGTCA
This sequence comes from Alauda arvensis, assembly GCA_902810485.1. NCBI lineage: Eukaryota > Metazoa > Chordata > Aves > Passeriformes > Alaudidae > Alauda > Alauda arvensis. Next base: position 904,064 of record CADDXX010000284.1, read on the forward strand.
GAAGATTTGTTGAACTCAGTTCCCTCAGAGGAGTTAGGAATATCATAGTGGCCTTTCACTTGAAGAGAGTTACTCTCTCTTAGCACATGCCAAGGCTTTTCAGAACGTTGATCCTTCTGTTATTAGCTCAGGACTATTGTACAAAGTGAASTATCGAACATTTTGATTATTCCTTTTTCAGCTGAGTCTTGGGACAGAATTTTTCTAATTCCTTTTGTCATCTGATTTGATTTGATATTTTATGTTTGATTTKACTCCAGATACACATTTTCTTTTCTCTAAATGTATTCCTTTAGTCTTCATCATATTTTCTTTGTCCTCTTGTTGTGGGTTAACCTTGGATGGATTCGAGGTGTTCACCAAAGCCAGTCTATAACTCCCCTCCTCAGCTGGCCAAGGAAGAGAAAATATAATGAAATTTTAAAATGGGAGCAGGGAGAGATTGCTCCACAATTACTGTCATGGGCGGAACAATCTCCACTTGGGGAAATAATTTATTGCCAATCAAATCAGAGTAGGATAATTATAAATAAAACTCAGTCTTGAAAACCCTTACCCTTCCYTTCTTTCCAATCTCAAATTTATTCCTGCTTTTCCCTACCGCTTCCCCCTCAGGGGGGAATGGGGAATGCAGGGGAATGGGGACTGCTGTCACTTCATGTTGTCTGTACCCCATGGGTCACAAGTTCKGCCAGCAAACTGCTCCAGCATGGGCTTCTCTCTCCACAGGGACACAGGTCCTGMYGGGAGTRGGCTTCCCATGGGGCTGTAGCCTCCTTKGGGCATCCACCTCTTCTGATATCGGGTCCTGTTTGGGCTGCAGGTGGATCTCTGCTCCCCYRTGGACTTCCATGGGATGCAGGGGCACAGCTGCCTCACCATGGGCAGCACTGCAGGGGAATCTGCTGCGCTGCCTGAAGCACCTCCTGCTTCTTCTTCCCTGACCCTGGTATCTGCAGAGTGATTCCCTCACTCATTGTCACTTTTCTTTCTGGATGGTGCTGCACATTTTTTTTTCCTTCTTCTTAACCRTATAACCCCAGAGGTGCTACCCAGTGCAGAGAAATAAAAAAAAAAATGCCTTTCAAATGGTGAAAAATGTTATTTTTCAACAATGACAAAGACAAACCCTTTTTTCAAGCAAAAAAAAAGGAGTCTTTTATTTTGCACTAGGATTAAAATCCAGGATTAAAGAAAAATATTGCATATATCTAAACTAATAAAGAGCTAGAATAGGTGTAGGCCCTAACTGGGACAGTCATTGTTTGAGATCTATCTTTTCAGGAGTTCACAGTCTTTTTTACTGTAACCACGGTAACTGAGAGATGGAAATTGTCACTGGTCCTGCAGTGTCAGCCTCAAAAGTTCCCCAGACAAAGCCAGGCAGTGTATCTATTTGGGATTAATAGCCAAAGCATTAATGTGATTTCAGCAGATACTTTAGTAGGATGAGCTGCYTAGTTGTCATTTCTTACATGTCTTTTTGGTGTAATAAATACTTTGACATGCAACATATAAATTCAGAGCAGCTTAAGGTAGAATTGTTCCATAAAATCATAGTAACATTAAGGTTGGAAAAGACCTCTGAGGTCATTGGGTACAGTCATTAACCTAGCACTGCCAGGTCCAGCACTAAGTSACATCCCTAAGCACCACATCTAGTTCAGCAATAATAGGAAGTTAGATCCTGTTGCAGCAGATCCTGTTCACCATCACTAGCWGCTCAGAATTTAATTTCAAACCATACCAGCAAATCCCAAAATTTTGTTGTRCATCTCCATGATTGTGACTCTTCATTTTTTGTGGTTAGCAACCACAAAATTCCGGACAAAAACGTCCTGTGTTTTTCTCCAAATGGTGGAAATAGGTAAACCAGGACTTGGGAACACAAAGCAGAGCACTTCATCATGTGTCTTGTTGACTTCCATGGGGCTTCCAATGCTACTGAACATTCTTGGAAATATTTACAAGATATAAGAAGTGGAACTGTTAATGGGGTTTAATCTCACAGCATTGTTCATGGAGCAGCAGCAGAGCCTGGTAGCATAGTGCCCTGTTGGGAGGGGACACAAGGAATAGTGAATAGACCTACCAGGAGAAAAAGGAGGCAAAGTGGGAGAGAGCTGTGGAAGGGAACAGTGCTGGGATCACATCTGGAGACCCTCACCCTGGGGMAGGAACCCCCCTGAAGGGATGGAGAGTCCTGTACCAGAGGACAGAGGAGCAATAAGAGCCAAGGAGCAGWGGAAGAAAAACAGCAAGAAGCAAAAGGCAGAAGAATTTGGTGCTGACCTGGAGCTCCTGTGCCACCCAACACCTCACTGAAGGGTTTGGCAAAACACAGAAAGGTGAGACTGGGAAGGTGAGAAGAGAGATATTGGRCTTAAGTCTGAAGAAGGGGGAGGCAAAGTGTTGACTTAATTATTTCCTTTTTATGTTTTTCAATATGAGCATCAGTAATTAAAACTTAATGTTAAAAATTGTCAGTTACTTAAGTGAGAGTCCCCGAATCAGGAGTCTTTTGAATGCAACACAGTTATGTGTGATCTATAATGCTATGCAGTAACTGATTATGCTTTCTAATGGGATATATGTATTTATTTATATGGAGGAAACAGAGTGAACTGGGGCAGTTTCATTCTATGAGAGATAGTGCCATATTATGAATGAGTACAAACTGCTAAAAACTGGAAAAAAATGGCTGGCAGTGATGGCTCCAAGAGCTGACAACTATGTTTTAAGTCCAAAGGGCTGTTGCCTATTGTGTTTCTGCTTGTATTATGTTCAACTTCTAGCCAATATCAACACTTCTTATTTATGACGTCTGCTGTACTTTATTCTAAGTCTCTCTTGAATTGGTAGATCACTATCCTGTGGAAGAACTTACTGTATTGTTGGGCTGCAGYATGGCCTATTGTTCCATATGGAATATTAGCTACAAGTGCTGCCGTTGCAGTAAGGCTGTTGGAGGAGATTTGAATCCCTTCTGGATGTTACATTGTCCAGCTGACCTCCCTGWGTTTGATTTCTTGCTCAAGAAAATGTTCTTGGCTGTAGAGCAGTCATAGTCAGAGTYCTGTCCTCATTCTGCAACCTCACCTTACCCTGGATACCTCTGGACAGTGGTATCCACTGACATTGCCCTGCTAAAGCCACTGCCTGGGAAAGATGGCTGTGGGGCAGAAAAAAAAGATTGTTTYCACATTTGTATGGGAGAGAGACACTGGAATCACATGCATATGGAAGCCACTTCCAGCAAAGCCAGAGACATTATTGGTTTTATTATCATGTTCACTGCATGAGACTTGGCAGTGTGAATCCAGATGACTGTGAGACAAATAACAGAATAAAGTATGTGTGAACTAGTGAGTTTACAGGGATGTGACCACAGAGGTCTGTCTTCTTGATAGCATTTTTAATGATGAATGTGATGATATTTGGAAAAACAAATCCCAGTAAACTCCAAATGATTTTTTTCTGTACTTTATTTCTTCCATCCTTCTYTTCTTCCTTTYCCCACTAATTTAAAGGGAAATGGTATGTAAAAGAGGGTAAATACTGTTATGTAAGATGTTATTAACAAAAATCCTTTTTATAGAACCACTTTTACTCAGTTATTATGTGTTCATTTATCACAGACAGAATGCTTGGAATTTTATTTATTTGTGTACAGTTACTAAGGTTTCAGAAAATAAGGGAAAATCCCCAAGAAGTCTCCATCCTGACTAAAGCAATTTTAGTTCATTGTGGGGGCTGTTTTCTTGTGAAAGTTGCACCTGTATTCTCAGGATACAGTTTTCTCAATGAAGGAGGAAGGGGAACTCTGCATGCTGGCAGATTTCCCAGTGTACTTGCGGAGGTAGTCTGGGAGGGGAATGGCAATCTGCTCAGCAGGGATGGAGGAGGTGTTTATAATCAAAAGCAACATTTTCAGACTCCAGTGGCAGAGGARCATATTTAGGGAGGAGAAATTCAAAAGGCAGCTGTTCCATAGATAGTGAAARCCTCAGTTTTGTGGCTGTGCAGTGCATGACCAAAGGTGTTACTGCCTAGGGGAGAATGGGGAAAGAGAGGGGGCCCATGCAAATAGMTTTAAGTTTTAGAACTCTGCAGAGTTGATCCCTGTGTTTGAGTGTCCTACAGACTTGAAATGGGGATGGTTCATTGACTTAATTTACCTAGTTCTTGTAGGACAGGCCTTGAAATCCCCTGATACTTCTCATCCAGTGGCCTCACAAGTAAATTATGTTCAGCATTCAAAGGAAACAGATTAGATAGATAGATAGATAGATAGATAGATAGATAGATAGATAGATAGATAGATAGATAGATAGATACTTAATTCCCCCAGAATCTGTCCATTAACCTTAGACACAATGTCTCTGGGAGCTAGAATCTGACTCTCTTTTACCTTGCTCAGAGCCTAAGCAGCTGCAGGATGCTTGTGGCTTAATCCAATTATTTAAGAGAGCAACCACAAATCAACTTTTSTCTGAGCACTCATGCCCTTTAGACAGGTGGCACCAGGAGCCTTATAAAAATTATCTGAGGATGGCACAGAAGGAATAAATGTCAGTGGCAGGGCCCCACAGCCCGTTTCCAAATGGATCATGTCACAATGAGACCAAAGACTAGAAAAGCTGGCTTGAGAGCTCGACTCAGTGTACACTGTACACTGTATTTKGTTTCCTATCTGTACAGTGGAGATGGTGGTCCTTCCCTGGGGCACAGGGAGATAAGGAGAAATGCATTAAATTCAGAGCTGCTCAGATAGAMGAGTAATAGAGCTATAAAAGAAGGAGAAATGGCATTCTGGAACTACACAGTCATTATTGCATTATGCTGTTCAGGGCAAGGGTTGTCTCCAAAAATGCCTAGCATATTTTGAGCAGCAYAGATAATAAGTAATAAAAAGAATTAAAACTGAAGGATATGTCAGAGGTGTGTAGAACAGAACAAGGAGATGGTGGAGAATGAATGGAGCCTGCTTACTGTCAGCTTTGATATATTGCAATTTAAGTATGGTACATTTCCCTGGGCTTTCCTTTGCTTTAAAATATGGGTTGCTCTCCAACTGCTTTATACAGAAATTGAAATCCACTCAGCAAATGAATACCTCCCCCTACTCTCCCAAGCCAAGAAGAAAAGCATCAAGCATCTCTATCAGTACAGAGGAAAGTGGAAATGGGAATGTATAACTCACAAGGGTATTATGGAGACAGATTCATTCATTTATTTGAATGAGAAAGTATCACAGACAAATGCAAATAAATACACCAAGCATGAGGTTTTCTTCTTGTTACAATTTCTTATACRGCTTATAAAAAGTAACATCTCAAAACTTTAAGGCCACTGAATATAAAAATTGAACATTTTTTGTGAAAAATTTTGCCAAAGAACATGGATATACTGTGTCTGAAGGACAAATTGACATTTACTCTCTTAATCGGGTTAKTGGTAAAGCAAACAGCAGCATAAAATTGTAATACTGATCTTTCTGGTCTCCAGTCTCCTAAAAAAAGTACAGGAAATATGTGTTAATGGTTTTGGAGTGCCAGCAGATATTCAGACGGAGACAGAAAGGGAAAACTCTACTAACTGTCATTTTTATTTCAGGGGGAAACAATATCTCCATACAGGAAAAAAATCAGGATCCAAATATGTAATTAAGGTTACAGATATAACAGAGAGATTACCTGGTTTTAGTAGCCTCAGCTATATAGAATTTGCTATTCARTACCCATATGAAATTGAATCTAGCTTGCAAGAAAAAATAGTGTTCACAGAGAAACACTTRAAATTTTCTGTTGTTTTTGCTAGTTATAACTTACGTGTGTAATACCTGTGCAGCATGTACAGAAGGCATATATTTCAGTTTATAAACACATTAGTAGAACTTCAGCTTCATTCAGTGCCAGAAAGTGTGAGTTTTAGTGTTCAAGTAAGGACTAAGTGTTCATGTTAAGTATTCCAGAGACCTGTTARAATGTATCCTCTCCTATTACAGACAGTGTGGATCAGGGAGTGCTCTAAGTACKGAGTTAAGGCTGTACAGGGAACACTTGGGGCAATAAAAAAAAGCACCACCCCTTTAATATGGTAGTCATATAATGGATGTCATGGTTAACTCACAGTGTGTGCCCAGGTACCTTTTTRCTTGGATACTGCCTATGCTCTGTTTTCTGGAAACTGCAACTGGAAAAATGCTTAGGTCCCAGCTGACAGAATACAAAGTTATGTAAACTTATCTCTGATCTAAATTAGATATTTTGATTTACACAGCTGTTTTGAGATGGAGATATCTTATTGTGACAGAGATTGAAGTGTTCTCTCAATAGAACATAATTCCAAAACAAATACTCTTGCTTGGGGATATTTCCTTATCAAACAGCTTAAAAATGGCTTAATATTTGTTATGTTGAACACTTTTTCACTGTTAAGATTGAAAGAAAAGCATCAAATCATGGAAATGGCAGTATTTTAATGAAAAATGTTTTAGTCTTAAAGTAGCAGAAGACTTTGTCATCATTACTATCAATGAAGCAGAAACATTAATGTGTTTTCTTTTGGAAATAAATGTCACATGCAGCATTACCATTTAGAATATACACTTCCTGAAAGTCCACACTTATCAATTTCCCTAGAAATTTTGCAGTTTTCCAAAAAAGCACTCTGGGTATTTTAAAAATGCCTATTGATACCACATTATCTTCCATCTGGCTACTGCATCTTATTGCAAAAGCCTGCAAAAGCCATRATGTCTTCCTTCTGGTGATGGCAACTTAAGAAATAAGTTGTTATCCAGAACATTCATCCCATTTTATAACACGTGGGTCTCACTGGTTACTGATTAAGTGCTCATCTGATGGGTGCTAATAGACACATTTGGCTGTTTCAGTTGTGAATGCCAGCAAAGGGAGCAGTTGACTGATGAAACTGAGGGTGGTGTGTAGCTATATATCACAGGTCTGCCACAGCAGTGCCTAAGAACTGTTGTCATTGCCCTTTCATATATTTTAAGAGGTGACCAAGGGGTTAGAATAACAAACTCTTACCACCAGAGACAAGATGAAGTAGTTACTCAAAGTACAAGTTCTTTCTCTGTCTCTCTGYCTCTCTTACCCCCTCCCCTCCCACTTCTCCATTCCCTGTGGCCATGTCATATTACATACAGGCATAGCAATTAGCAAGCTATCTTCAGAGTGAGAAGAAACAACAGAAGTGAGAGGGGAATGGACAGGTGGTGTGTGAAAGCATGTGTGCTCAAGCCATTCATTATCTTGAGTGCAGTGTTAATTTGTAAATGTTAAATAACAGCCCAATCCTGCAGTATTTCCACAGACTGTCAAATGCTGATCAGCATTTAAAAGAACTCCCTGCCATCAGAGGCTCCAAATGTTGCACGTGTCTCTTAAGCCCTTAGAGTCTCTTTACCTCACTCTTTTGTCTCACTAGTGTCTTAAAATGACAGTGTTGGTCCTGTATTCCCAGCCTTGCTCTGTTTGCTCTACCACCATCTGACTAAAAGGAATGGAAAGACTTTGCTTGTGCTGGGTTTCATTTTGGCTGGATCTGCTCCTCCAAGCAGCTGACTTGATTAATTTTAATAAGAGGAAGCATTTGATAAAGTGTGCCTGTGACCAAGGGGGAAAGCAGTGCTGCAGCATTTTTGATCKAGGGGGATTTAAGCTGGACTGTATCTGTGAATGAACAACCCCACAGCTGAAGGTTTTACCCCAGCTGGCAGCTCAGCCCCATGCAGCCACTTGCTCACTTCTTATCTGCTCCCCGTGGGATGGGGAGGAGAATCAGAAGGGTAAAAGTGAGACAACTTCTGGGTTAAGATAAAAAAGATTTAGTAGGGAAAGCAAAAGCTGCTCACACAAGCAGTGCAAAACAAGGWATTAATTCACTACTTGCCATGGGCAGGCAAGTGTTCAGACACTGTTCAGACACTTTACTGTTTCCCAGTAAAGTAGGGTTCCATTACATGTATTGGTGACTCAGAAAGAAAGAACTTCACAACTTGGAATGAGTCCACCCTTCCTTCTTCTCTATCCTGCCCTTATATGCTGAGCATGACAATAATATGGAATGGGATATCCTTTTGATCACTTGGGGTCAGTTGTCTTGGCTGTGTCCACACTAAACAAGCCTGATATTCAAGAGGCAAATTTTGTTTTTATGTTGTTATGTATCTTTAAAAACAAGCAAGAAAATAATTTTTCATCTTTCATCTTGTTTGTTGAAGAGTGAGTTTTGCTTATGAGTGTTTCAGGTATTGTTTAAAAGCTCAACTGGGAGATTTATGTAGTAACTCCAACTCACTGAATCATCTCTAGGAACAGATTTTAAACTCAATTTTCAGACTTTCTTTCAAAGTTGCTTAACAGGAAGAATGTAAAACAGAATGACCTGCTGGGTTTTGACAGTTGGCTCAGCTCAGGGACGAAAACCAGGTCAGAGCATCCCCAAAAACTCAGGATATATGAACTCTCTTTATAAACATAGGACCAGTCAATCCCCCAGCATTATCTTATCTCTTTGTGAGCAGTGTGATTTCTTTCTAGGGTGCAGTCCATGTGGTCCCAAGCATATGTGGTCCCAAGCATCTGTATAATAGCTAATTGGATGAAAGATGTATTCTTTTCCACCACAATGTTCAGAGCATGATTGGCTTTGTTGTAAACCAACTACAGGGTAAAATACACAGTGCAGTTAACTTTTACATACCCTGCCAGGTTTCATGAACAGTTCTTTACTGCTGATGTATTTTTCATATTTCCACAAGCTTCATATCAGGTGAAAGACTGTACAATAGAAAAGTTGTAATAAAGACCAGTGATAGATTGTAAAGCCTTACAATGCAGGATTTATTAGAAGGTGATTTATACAGCTTTATCACGTTTGAGGTAGTAATTATGTTTGAAAATACATTTCTTAGGCTAAAATGATTTTTCATTTTAATTNGCTGATGTATTTTTCATATTTCCACAAGCTTCATATCAGGTGAAAGACTGTACAATAGAAAAGTTGTAATAAAGACCAGTGATAGATTGTAAAGCATTACAATGCAGGATTTATTAGAAGATGATGTATACAGCTTTATCACATTTGAGGTAGTGATTATGTTTGCCAATACATTTCTTAAGCTAAAATTATTTTTCATTTTAATTTTCATTTTATAACAAAGGTCATCATAAGTGGCAAAAAAAAAAAATAAAAGCTTATCTGGATAATCTAATCTAAAATAAAATGTAAACCTACCCTATAAGAGTATTTCTGATCATCTGACACACAAAGKCATTTTATCATTTGACAACATTGACAGATATAAAAAGTTAGTCTTTCTTTAAATGTCAAGAGCAAAAAWTGTTATTGTTAGTATTTTTAGGATTTTCAAAAGGAAACTATTAACCCAAGATAAATATTTTTTCCTCATGTCCTTTTTAATAAGATTTTTCTGTCAGGAAATGGCAAAAAAATAAGAGAAAATTTTGCCACTGTACATTTCCTGTCTGGATCCCATTTTTATAGCTATTCTGCCWGCATAATCTCAATCATGAAAAGTGTTTAAATTTACATTTTAAGGTTTGAGGTAGTGTTACATGTGTATGTGTGATATTAAGATGTGCAGCCACATCAAGAATGAAGAAGCATCAGACAAGCCAGGTTTGAACTAGCATAAGGCTGATCATCTTTTAAACCTGAAGTACACACTTGTTACGGAAGTGTCTTCGGGTTTTAGACAGGTCTTCAGGTCTGGAGAGCTGGTGAGGCTGAAATATTCAGAAAGGAAGAGCATCTTGGGAAGCATTAGTATGAATGTGCTATTATCTGAGARCTCTTTAATAAGGGAAAATTATGTTGCTTTATAATTTGTTTTGAAACAGAATTRCTTTTTTAAAGAAAGGTAGAGTATGGAAGATTTGTAAAATCTGCATCTAAAGTTGTTTTGCTCAGAACAAAATTTCAAAGCCTACAAATCTCAAGCTTCAAGGCATATGGCCAGTTGGGATTTCACTRCTGTGTAGGTGTTGCATTTGCTGGTATGTCAGGAGAAGCTTTATTGCCTCAGGAACAACTKCTGCTGACAGATGCTGCGAGGTCCAAATTATCAACCTAATTACCTGTGCAACATCTCCTCCATAGAGACCACCCAGCTGGGAGGGAGTGAAATGCACCTCTGTAACTCTGGCAGCTCTGCTCCCAGTATGGTAGAGCTTTCCCATGTCTTGGGGTTGAACATCTAGAAATTAGGACTGCAAGTATCCCCCAGCCTCCTACTTCCATTGACCCTTTTATCCCTTCCTGGCCACCCACTTCAAGATTCTTCTTTGTATTCCTTATGAAGAAATAATGTCTACCTTCTATCATTTCAAATACTCTTCAGATATTATACTTCAGATACTGATATTAGAAATCAACATACAGTATTCAGTCACTTTTMACATCAGTATTTTGGCCATGAAAACTTTACCAAACTTGTATATTTATGCTGTTCTTTTCCCTTCCTTCTTCTAGTGAAATTAAAGGGTAACCTGATGAAAAACACCTGAAAATAAAACTTCCCAGAGAAGAAAGTAAAAAGACTTCAGTACTGATATATTATAACAAAAGGCTTTTAAATAAACATGAAGTAACATTCTGAACTGACAGGTGAAAATTACTTTTTGTTTTGAATTTTCAGAGTGGGAATATTGCCAAAGTAAGTATTTGGAAACTTCAGATTTAGCTCGTCAAAACATTTTTCAAGATTTTTTTCTCTGAAAAAAAGAAAAATTCTAATCACTAGTGCTCATTTTACTTGTAAAATTCTTGCTGCTCTACTTGCCAGCTCCATTAGGAGCTCAGGGTCACTCTGGGATGCTTGTATGTTACCAACAGYAATGAAGTTGGCCCAGGTACAGTGGAATCCACCTCACCCTTCTGTACCTCTGGGCGTTTAAAATGCTTACAGGAATTAAATCAAATTTTAACAAGTAAACRGCTTTCAAGTGAGAAAGCTCACCTTTTTTGGTATACCATTGAGAATGCAGTAGAAGGTGTTCCTGGGGATCTATAGGAGGTCTTGGGGGGCAGCTTGGGGATTTCTCAGGGGCAGAGTAGAAGGAGGCAGTGGGGAGGTCCCAAACCTCGGGAAGATCAAAAAGATAYTTCAGGAGGTTCCTGAGGGCACGATACTTTTTTGCTTGTATTTTTGAGGGAAGCTGGTACCAAGTTTCACAGCAAGGCTGGAATTACTTCTTTCATTTATTACCATGTGAGCTCGTTGGCTCCATGTTGTACAGCCACATTAAATTCTAAAGTTTGTATGTGTGTTGGGGTTTATTATTTCCTGATTGTATTGGTTTGTTCCAAGCTACCCCCTTTTGCTGTTTGCCCTTGGTTCTGCCTGGTCTGCCTCCCTGATGTGCCCTCCCCTGGCACCTGCCCGTCTCCCCTGAGCCTCTCCCCTCTTTCCAGAAAGTTCCCTGAGCTCCTGTCCATCTCCCTTGTGCCCTCCCCKGKCACCTGTCTGTCTCCCTAAACCTCTCCCCTGTTTCTGGAAAGTTCTGCTGGTTCCCCTTGGTGATTTGATGTTTAATGTTTGTCCCTCCCTCGGGTTCTCCTCATTGCTCCCAGTTGATGTCTATCCTAGTTGTAACCACACCCCGATCCCTCCTGATTGGTTTGTTGTTCCTGTCCCTCCCCCTGTTAAAAGGTGTTGCACACCCCAGAGAGGGGCT
>CADDXX010000284.1:916052-975329 GCA_902810485.1 Alauda arvensis
ACAGTTTTGCTCCAGATTAAAAAAAAAGACATGGAAATGGGAACCTGATGTTCTACAATATAGAAAATAAAGATAACTTCGGTTTTCCAGTATATACAATTTTTTTTYCCATACAGTTCCCTACCCTTTTTGATTGTATTAAACATAAATTTTCCTGCTAAAAATGGGAAGTGTCTTAAGTGGGGACTTAAAAATAAGAAGAAAATTTCTAAGCTTTGAGAATGATTYCATAGTTTTGTCCGCTTTTTTAAAATACCAATGTAGTTGCTAAAAAATTCTTCTATTTCAACAGTATATTTTCCCCATAACATTTTAGAATATTTATACCTAATGTCATTACACATTGTAATTATGTAATTGCACATCTTAATTATACATTCTCATTATTTCATCATGAACACTACAACAATTAAGTAATTAGATCTAATAGTATAAATTAGATCTAATTGTATAAATGCATGACAATGACMTAAAAGTGGGCCTAAAGAATGGAGAAGGCTTTAATCAAAATACAAGGAATTCCTTTTGTGTGCAATCGGAGGAATGTGGAGCACTGGACTAATTCTATGCAATGATAACTGGGGACTCCTACACTCCATGGAGTTTCCATCCCCCATTCCCTTGTTCCACTGGGGAGGAGAACATAACRAAAATAATGGGTAAATTTAAGGARGAAGGAAGGGCTGGAGAAAAGTGTTTTTAAGATTCAGATTMATTTATCTTTRATTTTCCAAAGCTGAGTCTGTTTTTCCCATGACAGTGAGTGCTGASTAATCTCTCCCKGTCCTTACCTTGACCAATTTTTCCATTGTATTTCCTTTACCCTGCCCAGCTGAGGAGAGCAGTGATGGAGCAGATTTGTTGYCCAGCCAGGGTAAACCCACCACATTAGTTTTTTAGCATRGATGTTGCCACGGAGTCCATCTCATTAGCTTGTCCCAGTCTCTTAGCTGAGAACGYACTTTAAGATCCAGTGCTCTTGAGTCAGATCCCATTTAGTGATAAGAGTGTTCATGGCCATCACATCATACTGCTGTTCATGCAGCCTGGTGGTGAGGCCTCAATATTCTGTCCAGACTCTTGGTTTTTGCCACACAGGGCCTGGCAAATTCAAACATGTTTTGAAATTTAAAACCTGTCAGACATTTTAATTTCTTTTACTGACCTTTCTTGACAAAGAGTAAAGGTTTTTCTGCTACATTTACATCTGAAGTGACAGAGAAAGTCTCACCTCACAAAAGCCTCTGGTGGTCCCATGTAGCAGAAGCTGTACCCTGATTGTGGGCTTGGTCAAGAGACAGGCAAATGGGCAAGCAACATGTGTGCAAACAATGAGACATCATAGTGCCACTGAGCCATTGAAAATTTTTTACCAATAGTTTCATGTTTTCAGAAGGCTCAACTGAACTAAGCTGATTCTTTCCTAAAACAGGAAGCAACTTTTGCAACAAAAATTTTCTGGTTGAAAAACCTCCCACAGCTTGAACTTGAATTATTTGTCCTTTCCTACTCAAATCACTCTGTTTCATTAAAATAATTTAGAAAGAAAAATAATTTATGTATTGTGACCATACTGAGAATTCCTTTATAAAGGGAACATATTCCCTTCTCCACCTTCAAAACTTACTTTCATAAGTCAACCAACTAAAGGACTTGTAATGGCTTTAAAAAMCCTCAATCTCTATTGGAGAGTCACCAAAATGATCTCTTTAATTTCTCAAAGGAATGTGTACCTGTTCTTTGTAGCACAACAGAGAAGGTATCCTATCTGTTAGAGCTTAAATTTATTTTGCTTTCTTTGTTTTCAACAGAAAAGTTGCACTAGATAGGAAATTAAGAGATCAGTTTTTTCCCCATAGTAAATGCTTTCATTTTTCCTTCTTGGGATTCCTAAAAAATCACAAATAGCCTAGTATTTAGCTTTTTTTTTTTTTTTGCCTAAACACATATTTAATATTTTTAAAAATAAAGTGGAGAAGAAATACATMATTTTTACTCTGTTGTAACATTTTTTCCAATTCATCCTTTTGTGCACTTGCAAGAATGAAAATGATTAGTTCTTTACTCCCCATTCCTCTGTCTGGAATAAAATGTTTGCCAAATATGTCTCTGYTGTAAGTCCTTTGGAGACAATGGGGTTGCAAAGGGYTTGAATGCTACTCATTGTGTGCAACCCATAGCCTCATTTTCAGCAGGATAGGGGTAGATGTTCTCTGTACTTTTATTTAGAGCTACAGCTTTCATTAAATTTCATTAGTTCTCCCTGTGGCTGTAAATAGAAGGTGTAACTTAGTAAATTTAATTCCTTTTTCTGGCAGCTTGTGTGATAAAGGTGTGGCTTCTAAATGAAAGTTTATCCTACATGGAAGGAKATTGAGCCAAGGATGTATAGGAGAGGATTTCAGTTTTAGGCTGAAACGGATCAACACTACTGAAAGAAAAAYTAAGATGGTTACATATTTCATAAAAAAAAATTAGAACTAGTCTGCAAATGCAGCCAAGCATAGAAAAATAAACTAGAGCTGCACAATGCATAAAATTAATTATTGTGATTAAGAATGTTAAATTAGGTCTGGTTTGGGTCCCTGGTTTTCTGATAGGTACAAAAGTAAGGAAATTATTTTTTCTTCTATAAACTTGCCTGATTAAATAACCTCTGGATAAATCTATAAATGGCTGTGGTTGTGCTCTTTTGAGCTATTACCATTGCATTGTGCACTGTGAAGAATGGAGTAAATTTTTTATATTGACAGTGGCCTTTTCTTTTGTTCTTTACTATCCTTATTTTCTTTCTTCCATTATTGAATTTCTCATAAGTCCTGTGTGAAATTGACCCCTTCCCTAGTTGGCATCACTCTTACTTCAGAAGTGTGAAGGTTTCAGTAAAGTTTTTCATTAGTCTCTTGTGAAAAAAACCAAAACCATAATATCCTTAGAACTGAGCTGTACTCACCTTTGTCACTCATAATCCTTCTGTTCTTCCACTGCACTTTTTTATCATTTTATTTTCTGCTCAGCTACAAATATCCACACTTATGAAGTACTCATCACCATGGTATCCAAGTACACTTCAGTTTATTAAAAGGATTATGTGATGTGACTGCTTGTAATAGCAGGGGATTAGATGTGATGACGCAGGTTCCTTCCAGTCTCCTGTTTCTATAAATTAACACGAGAAAGCATTTCCCTAAAAATAGGTACCATTTGGGAGGTCCTGATATAATATTTAAAACAGCACCAATTTCGTTGCAAAGTACATCATGAGTCCAAGGACTCTGCCTTCCTTCTCCCAGGTGGGCTGTTGTTAGGAGCAGGTAGGAAAACTCTGCAGGCTTGTGTTACACTTGAATGCCAGCTGCCTTGTCCTGGCTCAGATAGACCCAAGTGGGGGAAAATGTGGCAGGACAAGGTATAATGGGTTTAAATAGAAAGAGGGTAAATTTACATTATGCATTAGGGAGTAATTATTTAGAGGATACCAAGGGACTGGAACAGGTTGCCCAGAGAAGTTGTGGATGCCCCATCCCTGGAAGTGTTCAAGTCCAGGTTGGATAGGCTTTGAGCAATCTGGTCTAGTGAAAGGTTGGGCCATGCCCATGATCTCTGAGGTCCAACCCAAGAAATTCTATGATTCTATGATACAGACTGTGCTGTGTATGACCAGCTTTATCTGTAGTATGTACTGTAGTATAGACCTGGCTTAGCTGAAGGCCTCTGAAATGGCTCTCACAAAGGAGGGTTGGTAGGCTATACATATTTATGAATTAATCTTTCTGAATTTGCTACATTTTTCAGTGTTGTTTCAAAAGTCAAAGGTTATGTTATTAGCAAGTTATTCTGGATTGGTATTGCAGAGTAAATTTTTTGTTTTCCAGGATGGTCATTCACATTCTTGGGCCAGGCAATGAAGATATTTTAATTTGTATGGGATTGTGTTTACTAACCAGCCAATGACAGTTGAATTATAGTCCTGCTGATCCAAACAAATTGTTATTGCACCAAACTTAAACTAGTAAATCATTATAACCATTCCAAGAGCAAGACTCTGTGTGTTGTAATACAAGGCTTACACTATTATATGTTTCTTGTATTTTTAAAAAAACATTGATAAATGGAGAGTCAAACAAAAATATACCAAGTAAGTAATTTTAATAAATATCATTGTTTGCACTCTGCAAAAGTTGAGTACTTCATTTCTAGCCTTGTGAAATTCAGGTTCATGATATGGAGTAAGAACAGATTCTCCTGGTGACTTTTCAGCTGAGCATCTCTACACGTGTTGTGTTCACCTCCCTGCACGGTGGATCAGTGCATGGCCTGTGCTGTCTGAAGTACAGCAAATAAAAACATCCCTTCATCTGAGACTTCAGCTTTGTTCACTTGCAAATAGAGCTCTGGTCAAACCAGCAGGAGGTGCTGAAACCTCAGAAAATTGAAGTACCATTGAGACTGGTCCCATGTCTTTAATGGGGTAATCTTTTTTGAAGTGACGTGATGTAAAGACTTGAAGAGCTTGTATACATTAGGAACATGATTTCAGCTTAGATGCTATATCCAAGTTAGTTTTAGATCTAGCTGGCTTAGATGTGGCAAGAGAATGGCATTGGCATGTGTTTGCTAATCAGRCAATCTTCAATCTGCTGAAATTGGTAGTGCAGCTATTTAACTTGTGTTCCAATAAGTTAGTCAAGAACACCATTTCTATCCAAGTACTCTTTTGTGGAAGACTTTTACCTCCACAAGCTTTTGCATTAAATGTTAAATGCTCTGATCAGGATTCAGATCAAGATTCTCCTATCAAGGCAAAAGAACAGGTTTGCTGCTCTTGCTGTCCTGCGGCCACCAGGACCTGTAAGGACGGGGAACATTTTTCAGTAAGATATTTTTGTAATACTTAGACAGCTTAGAGACATATTAAAATGGGAAAAGTCTCACTTCATCACTTAAAATGGTCTTGCTGTAGACAAAAAACCAAACCAAACCAAAACAGCCTTAAATATTTATTGAGCTGTGGGTGTGGACAATAAATTTTTTGGCTGTTAGTTTGCTAGACCATTGTGGATATGGTATGATCACTAGTTTACTAACAGATGGACATCCTTTTTAAGCCAAGCTGTTATGTATTTTTACCATTTTAGTCTGGATGGAAACCAGCTTTTTTACCTTATGTTGTGCTTTTTATTTCTTATGTCAGAGGACAAAATCTCTTCCAAAATGTGCTTCTGAAAACAAGAAACACTTCTGTARTCCATATGCACTTCTTCACTGGACCAATACTTGCCCTGGGTATTCCCCTGATAGAATAGTATCTCTGCCTGACCTCAGGGCCACATCTCCTTTCCCTATATCAGTGGAGTGCTGTTCAGTTGATTGAAGGCCAGGTACAACAGACTTAGGAGATGTCATGGCAGATGCCAGGCCTAGGGATATTTTGTCAGTAATTTTTGTTTGTTCAAGTATTCTACCGTTCGTTGGTTTTGCCATCTGTCATGCTTTGCCTGGTGACTCTTTGTTCTTACTGACTGTGTGGTAGGATCTGCTGCCTATATTTGAATCACAGATCCTGGACCTAAATCAGAGCTAACATCCAACACCATCGTTATTCACTCCCACAAATGTAAATTTAAAATTTATGTAGTATACGGGTACTCTAGACATAAATGACAATATATACATATACATATATATATATATAAATAAAAAGTTTTCACTGGTTTCTTAATAAAGAACTGCATCTCTGAATATAATACAATAAACTAGCCAGTATATTCTAAAATTAAGTATATTTTGGATCTATATCCCACTTTATTGATTCCAAAGGCACATGTCTAAGACTCCTTACTGTATAACATTTCTTGAATTATTTTAAACAGAAGAGGATCAGTGGAGGCACAGTAACTGGTTAACAATGAGTTAACATCCCCTTCATTTTCCTTAGCATAAAAATCAAAATCTACAGTTTTTACTCAAAAGCAAGTAATTGATTGAAGGAGGAAAGCAGTGTGGCTAAAGAAAGCCACACTGGAATCCTTACAAAGGTAAAAATTAATAAGCTAAAACCAGTCTGAAGTAATTAAATTGAGCAAATTGGGTGAGATCTTAGAGGTAAATCTTACATTAAAAAGTGAGGAAAAACCTTTAATTTTCAGAAGTACAGTACTAGTTRCAGAAAAAATAAGTAAGAAGAGTAAATAGGGACTGACTTGGCAAAATYACAAACTCATTACTGACATCAAAGGATAAAAAGTAGGTGAAAAATATAAACCAAATCAAATTGTTAAGGGTGTGTAAAAGGAAATAATAAATGAATGTATATAGGACAGCTAGCAGTGTAAAGGAAATTAAGTGTAMAGGAAATAGTTATTTGACTCGGTTGTCAGGAAAAGAGCTTCTGAGGGAATCTGCTCATTTTCCCTGGTGATTCATGATGCTGAAATGTTTAATGGTTGCTTCTTYTACTGGTTTTCACAAAAAGAAATTTAAAGTAAAATGTTGAAAAACTCTTTAGTACAATTATTACCACAAATTGTTGAAAGAGCTTAGGCAAAAACTTGGTACAGTGTGGATAGATAACTTCATTTTCTAATGAACTCCTTGACAAGCTTCAGCATAGGCTAGTTACAAAAAGAATAATGACTCTTACTGTTTTTTTTGTGAAGGATATCTGACAGAAAAGTGAAGAGATGGATCATTTTATCTTTTAAAAACCAATAAGGAGAGTAAAGGAATCATAGGTCAAGCAGGTTTTTCTAGAAAAAACCTCTGGAACAAACCAAGCTTTTGTAAGCATTAAGAACATCATAAAATGAATAGCAATATACAATTTTCAAAAATTAATTGAACCAACCTAGYTTAGTTTCCTTTTGTAGTAGAATAATAGACCTTTTGAGCTGCTACTCCTAAGGCTGTCACCTGGGATTGAATAGGGATTTTGTGCAACAAGACAATTAGAATTGTTAGGCAAGTCACACTAAGTCATGGCTGTCACACTGCCTGACTTCCCAGTCATTAGAAATTCCTGTTGTCATTACAGTGATTCTCTTAATGGTCTCTCACTGATGTGGGTTTCTTTCCAAGGTTACATAAAATGGCAATCACAAATTTATGCTTTAGCAGGCATTCTGGCCAACCACCAGAAGGGTGAAGTGTATAAATTAAATAACTTTTCGAAGGTGTTTAAAGAAAATTACAAGAGAATAAAAAATAATTTTCAATCCTTTGTARAGGGCAACAGAGACATTCTGGCAGGTCTTTTAAAATGCTTGCTATTATATGGAATCTAAGTGCGAAATAATGGGTAACAAGAGATGTAGATTATTTCTGTTTTACTCGAGTGTGATTTGATTGAGTCACTTGGGGGGAGCAGCAAAGGCCAGCTGAGACCCAGGTGCACAGGGGCAAGGGAGCAGAGCAGACCCAGAGACCATGGACAGGTTGGATTGAGAGTGCAGAGCAGCAGGCATGTTCCTGGAGATCAGACCACAGGTCTGGGTCAGGCCAGGTGAGGAGAGCCAGGGTCAGACACAGATCCATCCTCACTGAGGCCATTCAGTGTTGGGGGTTAGATTTGGTTTTTGTTTTGTTTTGCCTTTGGAATTTTTCCCCTCAAGTTGCTAAGACACTAATGACTGGGTGATTGTCGGTACTTAACGAAAGACAAAAGAAACCAGGGAAGGAAAGACCGAAGGGACAGGGGAGCTGGGGGGTGGGTACTTTTTCCCCTTAGCACTGGAGGAGAGAGGTCACCCAGGTTTTCTAGCTTGCTGAGAGAGGAGTTTCTCTGTCACCATCGACTCTGCTCCTGGAAAAACCTACCACCATCTGCTCGTGTGCCCAGGGATTTCTGAGCTCTCCTCCTGCCCTGCTGGAGTGGGCCCGACCCTGTCCCACCATCACTTTGAGGCTTTTGCCTACGCTGACCTCACACCCCTGTCCTTCCAGGACATCTCTACGGCTCCAGCCACCACTGCAGGAACTGCCCATCTGCCTCATCACCAGCCCGGGATCTCCCACTGTTACAGCTTGGTGCCACAGAGACACTGGGATCAGACTGCCCTGGGATTTGTGGTCCCTCGAGGTTCCTGGTTCTGTCTTATTATTAATGCTGTATTGTTTGTTTGTTTGTTTGCTTGTTTTGTTAGATACATACATACATACACACACACACACACACACACACACACATATATATATATTAGTAAAAAACCCCTGTTATTCCCATTCCCACATCTTTTTGCCTGAGAGCCCCTTAATTTCAAGTTTATAATAATTTGGTGGGAGGGGGTTTGCAGTCTCCATTGCAAGGGGAGAGCACCAGCTTCTCCTAGCAGATACCTGTCTTTTCAAACCAAGACATTCAGTCTCATAAGTGCCCTTCAGGCACCTCAGCTAGATCTTGCTGTTTCTGTATGCCAGCAAAGATATGCAAAGGTTGCTGGCAGAAATGCCTGTTGTCTATGTGTACTTTCATATAAAACCTCAAGCCATTTTTAAAACAGTTATACGATTTCATTATCTTTCTCACCTCATCTGTCWTGTTATTAAAACTTTTTTGGTGCTGATTGGAGTTAGAACCAACAGTGCCTGGGAAACCTGGAAATATTAAAGAATTGAGAATTAATTTTCATAATTTTCCAAGGCTCAGCAGTTTGTCAGAAGCTGTTATGGATGGTTTACTACTGCTCWTCAGCTATTGCAGTTGGCTCATCAGTACTTGGTATCCTTTAAATTGACTTTGCACAGGCATAAGCCAGAAGTGTTTACAGCTTCAGCACTGATGGAGCAGGAAGGATTAAACTCCTGTGCTAAATCTATGCCTACTATAACATGCATCTGACATTTGGGATAAGAGCAAGTAATATCTTTTGAGCCAGCAAAAAGCTGGGACAAACAGCTTATCAAACAGCTGGGACACCTGCTCCCAGGCACTAAGATTCTTTGTTTATTTCAACATTTACCATTTTTCTCTGCCCAAAAATTCTTTGATTAAAGACTCAGAAGATATGTACACCAAGTATCAAAACAGTACAAACCAGGGTAAGGCCTTGTTAGAGTAAAACTAAAAATCCAGGTCACAGTTTCTGATCTAAGTTTTCAAATGGACTGTGGCTAATATACAACACGTGAATTATTTTTGTAAACAAACTCCTCCTTAGTGGCCTCAGGGAACTTTAAAATGGAGGGAATAAAATAGTTACTTAAAGAAGTCTAAGAAGTCTTTGTTATTCTAAGCTGTATTTGTTTTGTTATTTGTAACAGGTGCTTTTATTACTATGGGAACCTCCATTGCTGGATGATGTCATAAAAGTACCTTCAAGGCATCTTCCTGGTCAGCAAAATAAATGGTGATTTTTGCCTATAAATCCTTGAAAAYGTTTCCCTTGTTGTTGCCAACTAATTGCTTTTCTTTCACGCAGAAGTTCTTTCGTAAACACTACACAGAATTTAGCCCTTGGTAGCCCTCTTGCAGGCAAATAGAGTCAAACAGGTCAGTCTGCAAGTCACTGATTTTCTAGGCTAAAGCTTGTTCTCTCCCAGGAGAGAACATATGACTTAGAAACATTTTAAGAAACTGTTCCTTTTTTTTTTTTTCTTTTTCAGTTGGCAAAAATGTGTCACAAGTCAGTGTTCTGGCATCTATAATTTCACACTTGGATCACCAGTTCTGTCTTGCATCAGTATTTAATATTTCAACTATTAGATTTGTCAAGTTTCACTGYTAAAAGGACTTAAAAGCTGCCACTGGCCATCACCAGCTGTGTAGTCTTGAGGAGACTGAGCTCTACTGCTATCACAGTACATCAGAAAATGCATGATGTTTAATTATTTCTCTGAGCTGCAGTTTACTATGCTACACTATGTACATCCATTTGGTTTGAAGCTAGAGAAACTTAAATGTCCCAACCCAGACAATTTTATGATTCTATACTTACATATATTTTATACAAGATGTTATACTTACATATATTTTATACAAGATGTTTGTATAAAGTAAATATTCTGCAGGAATTTACTTACGAATTTGTTAGAAAATTTTCAGTAAAACATTTTTCAGCATTTTGGAATCTAGAATTTGCCTTCATAATTACCTTGACCTAACTGAACTATGTGAATTTGAAGGAAAATTGCTGCTTTATCAGAATGATTGCCGAGTAGTATTTATGGGGAAGTTTTATCAAATGGGCAAATACAGACTGGGAGAAGTGGAAAGGACTCTAGGATAGGTTAGTGATTCACAAGATGAAATCAAAGCTGATAGCTCTTGCAAACAGTGTCCCCACAATACTGCTGGGTATAAAGAGAGGYATAGTTGTACATTCCTTCCAAATAAAATTCAGTGGGCTTGTGTCTGATCTTATAATTGAGAATACTTCYTAAGTACCCTTTTCCACAGTCTCTACAGATATTGTAGTGTTTTTGTGGTGTTTCATTGGTGTGTTTTYGAGCATGGGATATGAAAAACACATGAAAAACTAAATGGGGATTARCAGTTTTTTGTGATATTTTTTATTTCCTTGAAGAAAAGTTACGGGAGTTGATACTTCAGGAAAAAAAAAAGAGCAATGTCCTTGTTCTAATTAATACTTTCATTGGAACTTATGGGAGGTCTGTCTGTTAGAATATTAGCGTTTTCTTCACCAGGTTCTCAGGGTAGACAGCTCACTGTCCTATGGTTTTAGTGACTAAAATGAAGTGAAGGACAACAGCTGACTTTATCCTTGTGTTACTCTCCAAACCTTAATCAGGTATTGCTTGGATCATTTTCCCTGTGGTCATAACAAACACAGGCAAGTGTGTGCATGACCACCCTCCAGAGACTCAGTTTTGGTGCTAACTGACTTGCTATCTATGCTAAATATATTTCAGTGTTTGAATACTTAAGAATGCAATCCTCTTCCTTTAGTTCTTATCTGGTATTCTTGAATAACACACAARACAGGAAACAAAACATATGCAGGCAAAGGCAACTCATTGAATAAAACAGTTTCTATTCTGGCATAGGCATATTCAGAGATCATAATCTTACAGAGAATTCATGAATTGTACAGACAGGTTCTCTAAATAACCAGCTATCTGTTAATAAGGAAGAATTAAGGTCTCTGAACTGTGGACAGATGCATGCAATTAGAAACAAGATCACATTATTTTTAATAATGGAATGCAAATCTACAGCAAGGGAACAGGTGCATAAATGTCATGGAYCATTAAAACTTATCACAGGTGCATTATGAAGCATGTGGAGAAGCAAGTCAATTCATTCCCCAAAGACTGCAATATGTTTGTTATAGTTTTATAGTGAGGAA
This sequence comes from Alauda arvensis, assembly GCA_902810485.1. NCBI lineage: Eukaryota > Metazoa > Chordata > Aves > Passeriformes > Alaudidae > Alauda > Alauda arvensis. Next base: position 927,356 of record CADDXX010000284.1, read on the forward strand.
TATGCCATTATTATTGGAAAATAGCTTTGCCCCAAGTAAGACTTTTGCTGCTGGATGCGCATGATTTTTTTTCTCCTTATAGTACTAATATTTTAGTTTGCTGGGTATTTTTTAACTCAGACTGTGTTCTATATTAACATATCTGTGCTATCTATGCATCTTGAGAATATGAGATATCAATTAATATCTAATCAGCAGCCTTACTTTTAGAGATGTATCTCTGAACCTAGCCTTAGCTTCCTACATGGTAACTCACAGCATAATTCTTCCAGTTCTTTTGGATGTTTTTGTGGATGGTTTCTCAGTAGCTAATTTGGTTCATGAGGTAGGATGGGAAATCTCAACCCCTTGTTCGGCAGTGACTGGGAATACAGAGGAAAGGACACATCTCCTGTATGCCCTAACCAAGAGCTGAAGTTTTGTYAGCTGTGAGGGCAAATGTGTGTTCTTGCTGCTCTTTGAGTATCCATTCAGAAATAAAATGTTACAGCAGAAGCACTTGGTAAAGTGCAATGTTTTTTAAAATGTGAAACTAGAAGTCCTACCCATGTGAGTGCTTCTTCTGAAGAACAGCTTGGCCTGATTCCTTCTTGCTTCAAATTGGCCTAATTCCATAGGCAACAAAGAGCTGAATTGACATTAGCAGCAATGAAGATCAGCTGCAGACTTGCAGCAGTACAGTGCATAGTGAGTCTGGAGAGGAAATACCTCATGTATATATCCTTATCATAATTTGACAATCTGCATTTTTGAAATTATTGCTGGCTCAGTAAAATTCACCTRTGTATTAAAAATTGTTTCATAGTAGCTATTGTTATTGTATTTTTTGCCATAAGATAGATATTGGTGATTGGGATATCTGCATCTCCTCTAGAGGCTTATTTATTAAAGATACACTTGCAGAAAAAGGAAATAATTGTTTTCAAGAAAAACAGAGCAAATTATGAAGAAAATCAAGCTGACAGATTAAAAGTTTTWTGGATCTCTAAAAACTCAATTTTGAAATGCAGTCTTGCTTAAGGAGCTTTAAACYAGATTTGAGGTGATACAGGAATACAGCCGGCTTGACAGATACAAGCTGTGCAATGGAGACAACTGAAGGTACCACTCAAGTAGCAAAAGGAGATTTTAGAGGGGATCCTTCCAACAAATATAAGCACCCAAAGGTGTAACCATGAGACAGGACTATCAGGGTCTCCCTTTGCAACCTAACTGGGATATTGACACACTCAAACACGTCTACAAAGTGCCTGTACACCAACTCACAAASTATGGGGAACAAACAGGARGAGCTAGAGATCTGTGTACAATTACAGGACTTTGATCTCATTGCAGCTTCAGAGRTGTGGTGGGACAGCTCACAGGACTGGAATGTTRTCATGAAGGGCTACATGATGTTTAGGAGAGAAAGACCAGGAAGGCAGGGTGGTAGAGTCACCCTCTGTGTGATTCAGCASWTGCARTGTRCTGAGCTCTGTCCTGGGGTGRATGATGAGTGAGTTGAGAGCTTATGGCTTAGGACAAAAGGGCAGACTAGTAAGGGTGACACTGTTGTGGGTGTTTGCTACAGGGTGCCTCATCAGAGGGAGGGAGGGACAGGCAGCTCAGAGCAGCCTCACAGTCACAGGCCCTGGTTCTTGTGGGCCTGTGACTGTGACCTGCAAGTCAACTTTCCTGACTTGGTCTAACCTGGCCAAGGATGTCAAGGACAAGAAGAAAGGATTCTTAACATACATTAAAGACAAAAAGAAAACAAAGGATTATTTGTTTTCAAAAACAAATTCAGAACAAAGCCTGTTCTAAATGAAGGAGGGAACCTGGTAACAGAAGACACAGAGAAGGCAGAGTTCCTGAATGCCTTTTTTGCACTGGTCTTCACTAACAAGACCTTCTCAGGATTCTCTGATGCAGCAGACCAGGAAAAAGGGAAAGTTGAAAGTGCATCAGGAAGAGTGCTGCCAGGAGATTGAGAGAGTCCAGTTCTGGGCTTCTCAGTAAAAGAGACATGAAACTCCTGAAAAGGGTCCAATAGAGAGCTGCAAAGGTGCTTGGGGTATTGGAGCATCTCTCTGATAAGAAAAGCCTGAAGGAGCTGGGCCTTTCAGCCTCCAGAGGAGATGACTGAGAGGGGTCCTCATCAATGTCTGTCAGTATCTGAAGGGAGGGTGTCAAGAGRATGGACCAGGCTCTTGGTGGTACCTAGCAATAGGACAAGGGGCAATGGGCAGAAGCTGATGCACAGGAGGTTCCTCCTGAACGTGAGGAAGAACATCTTTACTGTGTGGGTGACTGAGCCCTGGAACAGGTTGCCCAGAGTCTGTGTCTCCATCCCTGGGGATATTCAAGAACTGTCTGGAAACAATCCTGTGCTGTGTGCTCTAGGATGGCCCTGCTTGAGCAGGATGGTAAGACCAGAAGACTYWCTGTGGTCCCTTCCAACCTGATCCATTCTGTGAGGAATACARTAYATTTTGTGGAWTTTCTTTCTGTACTAATTGATAAATGAAATGAACAGTATATCAGTTTTGGGTTTTTTTCCACAATGTCTAGCCATAGAGATTGTGTAGCCCCAAAGTTGCAAAASTGAGCCTGTAAATATACTCTGTGTCACTCAAAAGAAAAAAAATATTTTTATTCTGACAGAAAATGTCAAATTGATGGCAAAGTAAAATTAGAACATTTTTAGTCAGAAATGTTCATCTGAAAACCTTTAACAAGAGATATTTATCCAGTCAAATATATTAGCTCCCTTCTTGGCTCTGGATGAAAGTTTCTCCTGTGGGATGCTCTGCACTGTGGCTAGGATGATTCACTCTTGTGATGTCTTGGTCTTAACCAATATTTCTCTGAGAAGGGTGCTTTTAGGGTTTGTCCATTCCARGGATCATTCCCACTATGCAGCATGGAAAAGCCTGAGCCAGGCTTGGGTCCCTTCCCAGGCCCGTGGTCATTTTTAATGAGCTTTGTGCTCTGATACACCCACAATCACATTCACTGCCAGCCTGAGGTTAGGTAGATTGTGCCTGCAGTGTGGCGTTACAAAAAACATATTCAGTAGGTGTTGGCACAGACTTAGGTAGAAGTTTAAGGCCACTTAAACAAGAATAAGTACCAGGGAGGTGGAGAAACTGGACATTTTATGAAACACTACAATCAGTGTTTGGAATCAATTGGAAATTATTGCACCCTGGTTGAAACTGATTTGATTTTTTTATGTTTGAGGGTTTTTTTTTTATGGAAGCAGATAATTTTAATGATATTTTCTGGGAAAAAATTGTCCTTGGTTAGAAGTGTTTATAAGCTAAAAATGTTTAATTGATAATTCAAGAAAATGACATTTTCTGAGGAAATTTTCATGTTTGTGGTTTCATGAACATGTTCCTTACTGTGAAGGATGTTTTTTTCTGACACATTTAAATCTGCTGTTCTGTTGTTCCAATTAAATTTAAYTGTCAAAATCATGATCCTTGGGTGTGGTGCCCATTAATTACATTATTATAGCTTTCTAGACCACTCAATATCATAGTCATATTGATTGTTTTAGAGCAGTTTGCAAACTTAAATCTCTTAGTCTAGGCCTTACATAACATAAAGAGAATAGAGCCCAGAAACTGCAGTGATGCATTCTTTTGACTGTTGAGAAGAGGGACTGCTGTTCTGGACTGCTGCTGGTGTTTTAGTTTTGATATATATGCTATTTATTTATTTAAAGTGYAGCAGCTTTATTCTTTAAATGCTGAGAGTTGTAGATCCAAAAGCCCTGCTCTTAAATGTCAGCATTTATTTCCAAAGAAAGGGCATWGTAAAGATTTATTTTTCACAGTCGTGGCTAACCAGTTATTCAGAGACCTGGGGCTGGGAGCTGTGGACACAAAGGCTGCAGTCTGTCTTAATGACTGCAGAATGGACACCCTCACTATAGTGATGGGAAATTCCTCCAAGTGCTGCTCTCTCCTCAGCAGCATCACTTCAGMCATTGCAGGAGATGTCTGYCTCARTCAGCTACTCCTCATCCATATTCAGGCACTGAGAACACTGTATTGTCCTGTGCTGAAAAATCAATACTATGAACRCTGTGTGTGCTGAGCCTATTTGATCTCTATGGTTGTCATGGCTACACTTCAAGGTATTGATTCATCCACAGGGATCTCAGGGTTGGATGGTCCCTGTATTGAGGCAGAAATCTTTTGTCCTGTGAAATCTAAGCACATTCTACARTGAACCCTATTTCACATATGCTTAGACCACCAAAACTGGTATGTTTTTTTTTTTCCTTCTTCTTTCTCTTTTAGAATTACTAGTGGAAGGAACAATTTCTCAAATATTTCCTGCAAATTCCAGGAGACTCTATGATCAGTGATGTTGCAGACAGTGAAAATTACATGGATAAAATGAAAGACAGTCAAAATACTGCTGTTTTTGCTTCATTGAACACAGTGAATCATGCAGACTGGGCGTATTCTCACTGGCTGCTCCTTGAATCATTTTGYTCATGTATTGGATCTATCTCTGTGGTCAACTTCAAGTAAATCAATTGAAAAGATATTGATTGGAAAGGACTGTAATTTGCATTAMACCTCTGTATTGGAAACTGCATTTTATACAGTTTCATACAATTTATTCATTATTTCATACTGTTTATTCAGTTTACATTTTTTTCTAGATGTATATATATGTAAAAAAGTATATTTATAAACAAAAGGTCCAAAATTGCCTATGGAATGCCCAATTTTATCCAGTAACCCTGGCACTCTATTTAGATTCCTTTTTGTTTGTATTTACTAAAGTAACTGATCCATCTGTGCTTGCTATTGGCTTTGATTCCCTGGAACAAGTGTAGCAATTTAGGTAATCACATCTCAGCCAGTTTTAGTGGCAGGGAACTGATTAAAGTAATTGGTAAGGTAATACAGCAAGATTGTGTCTTGTCTAAGACCAAAACACAAGCATTGGAGGTCCAAACCTCCACCAAGTAATCTAATCTCGCATGGTTTTAGATAAATTATATTTTGTATATTAGCATTTCTGAAATCAAATTATTACTGGATAAAAAGGTGAGCCTAGTAGAAATTACCAAAAAATGTGGAAGAAAGATAGTCAAAGAGTATCTTATATCTGTAATCAAGTGTTAGATTCTATGAATACAAGGTGTTGCCTTATATTACAGTGTAGATCTTTCTGCAAAACCACAGATAAATAATGGAAAACAGTGTTGGTCAGCCTRTTAATAGAAGAGGTGTGGTCCTAGTGTCTTGCCCATTGAGAGYACTGGGCTTCTCTTTTCTGACAAGGTTGCAGCTACATGTTTTGAAAGTCTTGCCTTGGGTTTGGATGAAAGGGTGAAGGGAGACATGGTGTTTGTATTCACACACCGTAAAATTTTTCAAATATGAAACCCCTGTCTTGTGCAGAAATGGCTTTCTCTGTAAAATTTGTSTTTTTTTATTCATTATTCTTTTTATTCATTCTACCCACTGACTGGGTAGAAGTCAATGAAAAATTCTGAGGAATAAAGGGAGAAGAAGGTTGCATCAGACTTCTGCTTCCTCTGGGATCACAACTGAGCTTCTCTGAGGGACTGTTGTTTTATTTAACTCTGGCACACAGCTGAATCCCTCTCCAAAGTGTCCTTCACTATGGCTTGTGATGCTGAAATTTATGGAATTTTTTTCTTCAGAGTGAGGTACTAAGGCCCCCTTGTAATTTCTGTCTCTGTTTCTGGTGTTAATAGCAGTAAACTTACTCAGTTTGTGTCTTCTCTCCTAAGAAGCAAGAAAAATGCCTTCATGGGAAACCTACCAGGTTAAGCAGTTCCAAACAATTTTGTATTGCATTTCCATAAGCCTATATTCCTCCCTGTTCCCTAGTACGTAATTTAGTTTCCCATCTGTGTTTTCATTCTTTGAAATCGTTGATGGTGTATAARTATTGGAGATGAATCTATACATGGAGGAAGTACTTCTAAAGACTTCCTTTTCTTTGGTTATCTTTGGATATACCTGCTTGATTAATGAGTGCTGTACTTGATTTCTTTGTTGGATCTTAAGAATGTATTTCTGGAGAAAAACTGTTCTGTTTCTGCTATCAAACACAAGTAACCTCTCTTTCTATACACAACTGGCTTTCCCTCCCTAGAGTTTTCTGTACTTTTAGCATTATTTTCTAATAGGGTGGATACTATTTAATGTTTTCAGTTTTGAGGTTCCCACCTTATCTTGGTTTTTCAAATTTAMTTCATTTTCCATGAGACATTTTCAGTAAGAAGATGATAACTCAGTAACCATTATTGCCAAAGCTGTGTTCCTAAAAGACAGACAGCTTTCTGAAGTTAGTCTCGTTCTGAGTTGTGCTGTACTGTTGTATATATTCCATTAAATACTGAGCAGAAATTGTTAGACTTTKTGTTAATGCACTCAGAGCCAGTCCTAAGATGTTTGTTTTCAAAATGTGTGGTTGGAATGGGGTGTCTTAGTGACAAACTTGGAGAATAAGACACAGATGATGCTGTATGACAAAAGAAGCAGAAAACCTGGGACTGAGGGGAAATGAGATAGCACTGGTTGCTGTGCCTCTGATAACTTTACCCTGAACTCTGTATCTCCAAATCTCTGCTGCAAAATGGAATGGTGATCGTTAAGATCCATTTAAAATCATGGTGGAGTTACTATGTTTACTTTTCCAGAACAAACCTGGACAGGAAAAACCTACTCCATCTTGGGTCTTTTCTGGTGGTGGAGATATTTATTTTTTTAATTTGAAGTATATGCTATCAAGAGAAAGCAAAAAATAGTTTTATTTCAGAGATTTGTAATGCTCCATGCTCCATCTCTGCTTACTGCAGATAGTTTAGAAAGCTTTCTAGGTGTTCAGAAAAACCTGTAGTTCTTCTATTTGTAGGAGCCTGGAATAATTCATTCATTTATGAACTGTTTAGGGTCTGAATTTCAGCASTAATCTGCTTAGTAGGTTTTCCTGTAGCTGATGCGTTTGTAAACCCTGCAAAAAAGAAGCTGTTACAACCAGCTAGTGGCCATTTCTACACAACTGCTACAGACTGCAATCTGTCTGGAGAACAATTTAACTGCATGTTCTTTCTTGATTTATGCTTACTTCACAGGAATCAGTAACTCTAAACACATATGTGTGCACAYGTATGCACACTCCCCACAGTCTATGTGCTTTTAAAAGTCACAGCTGTGAGGTAATTCAATTTTTGTGAGGTTAGGAGAATAATCTGCTCCACAGAGAGGAAAAATATAGCCTAAATCTTGTTGAAGGACTAGATACATCTTTTTTAGCCTTTTGCTTCTCAATGATAGTTAATCACACACTGAAATTCACAGTGCCTGAGCCTTTTGTTGAAGTCCAACAAAATGTACAATGTCATTGGCAAATGTCATKCCTAAGTGTAAGACTGTAAAGAGCAAAGACTTCCCCTCACCATTTACTTATGAGATAAAAGGCGTAATTTTTTATTTGATACCTCCATGTTATATTAGAAGATGGACGGGTGGTGGGGCTCTCAGGTTCACGGGCCAGCTCACGGTGGAGGGTCCACCTGGTTGGGTTTGGGTGTCCTAGGGGTATCCTAGAGGCCTTTCAATAAATATTTGCTTTATTCTCTARTTCTGTCCAGTCTCTGTTTCAGGTCAGCCTTCCCAAGGCATCAGAATAGGAGGTGGGTTTGAATCAAGTGAAAGCAGAAAAATATAACTTAGTCTGATATGTGATGACAAAATATGCTGTCACCTCATCAAATCCACCAAAACTTGTATTTTGGGATAGCCTAGAGTTAAAGTTCTTGCTAACAGCAGCGAGGTCCAAAGAAGAGAGGAATGGCTGTGAGGAACTGCTGCAGCTTAGCTCTTCAGTTTTCTGAACACGAAAGATATTAAAGTACAGTTCAAATAATTTACTATTCAAATAGTTCTTTTGCAATAAACATTTGATTATGAGGAACTGCTAGAGAGCATCTGTTAAGTTGTTTTAAATAACTATGTCACTTAATCAAAATAGCTTCTAGAGCTGTTAASGTTTCCTTTAGGAAGATTTCAGCATTTGCATCTGCTGAATGATTTATATCCCTGACATTAGCTTAATATTAAGGAGGAAAACACAGTTCAACATCCGGCAGGCTGGCATGAGATGTGAAACTGTTCCTGGCTGAATTTTCCTTTTTAAATTTTTCATGAAATTCTCTCAGCAGGCCACTGTTYAGCTCTGAAAGGATTTTGAACCTAATAACCAGAACTGCTTCAGTCCAGCCATCAGGAAAAAAAAAACAAAGGGGAAAAGCCTGCTCCACTGGAAAACAAGCATTTAATCAAAACTCTCTTCCTGCTTTTACTGCACCATAATAACATTGAATAGATTTGGGGCCATCAATTGTAAAATTATMATTTTTCACCAAAGCAACATTATATTAAATGCTTAATTATTCATTGCTAATGCTTGTCATGGTGAAAGATTGGTCCCAGCAATTTTTAAAGCAGAAGGCCTGGGTTTTCTTCCTTGAAGGTTAATGGCTGAGCCCTTGGTTTCATTACCTTGCTAAATGTATCACACCTCATATGTCACAGCTTAGCTTTTTGCTTGCTCTCCTCTCTCTGCCTTAGTGACTAAAAAGCAGCAATACTGAAGATTTGGTAGGGTATGTTGCATGACTTTGTTGTGATGCTTGCATTGGGATAAATTGTTCACCCTGGCAGTAAGGATGGGTTACAACAGAAGAGAGGTTGGGAACTTTGTAAGATATAATCATTCTTGGCTAGGCTGAATCATTCCTGCGGGGGCATTTTTAAAACGGTAGCACTTAGCTTTAAATGGAACAAGATGCACTGAGATTATGAGCAAATTATGCAACTTGCAGAAAGCTATTTACTCATTTGAAATTACATGCATGAAATATTGATGGTGTATTAGTTACATGATGGCAATAAAAGTGGACTGCATTCAGTCTTTCTAGGTACAAGGCCACAGGATTACAGCCTTAAGCTTTTTCTCTGTARGCATCTAAATGCTTAAGGTTTGTGTTTTTCAGGCCAATTTCAATACAGCCTGGAAAGGTGAAGGTTGTTTGGAGTTTTTCAAAACCTTAACAGCATCTAAAATCCCATGCAGAAGGGAGGTCATTCATTTCACAGACATGGAGAATGGCTGTATTTTTGCTAAAGCTAGAAGAAATTGCTCTTCGGTTTTTTTCATACTACCATCCTTATGTATCGTTACAAGTAAGGAGTTTTGAAAACAGGGCTGGAGCCACTGTATTTTGAGCTTTTCTCCACATCTTTCAAAGGAACAAGGTAAGCCCAGGAAACAATATTGATTAGAAGACTTAAAAGAGTAAGGAACTAAAACAATCATTGAAAATTCAAGAGTGACAAAGCACACCTAACAGCACTATTTCCATTAATATTACCATCASTACTGAAGATTTTGTACTTGATGCTAATTATTGAATTTTATTCCTATAAATAAAGCCACCATCACTGTATAAATAATGAATTCTGAACCTATCCATACACATACTAGTGTTCTATAAATATAAACGTGGTAATTTTCAGCAAAGCTATTCAGTGCACTTTAAAGGAGATAAATAATTAATATGAATTGCATTTATTTATTAAAGAGGCACTGTCAAGATAAAAATCATTGGAGTTTTAAAAAAATCCCTGATTGCTAGTAGTCAGATTGATAAATGAAACCAAAATTATTTGAAATATCTAGTTCAGGCTTCACCTTTGCTACCTCTATTAATATCCAGCCTTTATATACAATGATGGAAAAGCTATCATTGCTGGGAGAGCAGATGAAGGCCTAGAATTTTTTTGGTTTTTTTTTGTTTTTTTTGCTGTCTGTGTCTTTTTCACTCAAACTAGAAATGAAAGAAACTGTAAGTTTTCCTAGTTTCTAAGTTTCATTTGTGGTTAGGGGGTAAGATTATCTTTTCCTTGTTTCCACCATTCTTATCGTAAAAAGAATATGTTAGAAATTTAAAGTGCTGTGAAGGATTGAAATTATGCCTTCAATTAAGGACATATATACGTTACAGTTATGAGATTAGGCACCAGAATATTGTGGTACCCTCATTTTCAGGAGTGTGTATTTTGGTACCCTACCAAAAGTGTAGAACTATTCAGTAGTTCTCATATTTTGTAGCTRACAGGCAGTTTCATGGAGCTGCAGAGGTAGTGTATGTAACAGAAATGCCAATTTTTATTTTAAATAATTGACACTGGGAGCGGAACAACCATTCAGAAATATACCTCAGGTTTTCCACTGAGTACCAAGTGTTGAAATCAATCTCCTAGTGGCTTTAAGGCAGGTGAATGAAGATCACAGAGATATAATAGACTGCAATTAGGAAGAGTTACCCTCAATAGGGCAGTGCAGACTGTGGAGCTGGCATTTGGATTAGGAGTTCAATGGCAGTTCTTGACTCTGAGCTGGGACCTTGTTTGTCCAGGAAAAGGGCCAAACCTAATCTCTCCTTCCTATGTGCAATGCCACTGAATCAGATTCTTTGTCCTGAACAATCCTGGCTCAAAGTGTGGCTGCCCCTTAAAAGAGGATGGAAACCAAACAGGAGACACCTGTTGGAGGCTGCAGCTGGACCTGGCTAATTTACAGCATATGACAAGATACCACTGTAAGGCTGCCTTTTCTTCAAGTCTCTTCGTAATTCTTCACAAAACCTATCTTTTTTTTTTTCTTTAATGAAGACAACCAGTATGTGCTTAATTCAGACACATTTTAGGCTTGCTGTAGTATTTTTTAAATGCCCTATCCTCATACTAGTCTTTGGCTCTACTGTAGCAGAGCATTGACACAGGTCACATAATGAAGGCCTTTTACAGGGCTAACATTTGGGATTCAAAATAATAAGTTGCTTTTATTTTATTTCATTTTTAACTTACTACAAAATATCTGTTTCAGCTGGGCTGTGAAAGAAAAAGTGTTACAAAATGTCCTTCTGAGAAGTTTACATGTGAAAACAGAAAACATATTCAAGAATCCACATGAAAAATCCACAATAAATAAAAACTATTTGAAAAATAAATTAAGAAAAGGTAGGAGCAGAAAATAATTATTACTCCCTATAACAGAGATGACTATTAATTTAACAGCTATTGATGATAAAATTAATATTTACTATCTGATCTTAACTCCTTTGCTGTTTATTCTACAAAAAAATGGTAGAAGGGGCAGAGGAGAACAATTGATTAACAACATCCTTCTGCTGTAACAGAATTCAGTGGGCCCAGCTACTGTTTCCCTATGAAGGTTGCCCAAACTGTTTCCTTTTGCCTATCYTTCTTTTGGAACATTTATGCTTGTATATTTATTATCCACATTGTGACAGCTAGGCAGAATTGAAATACACAGGAAACTTTGGTCTCTTGTACAAGTGTGGATAAAATCCCAAGCCTCCTTCCTCACAATACACAAACAGATTTACTTCTGGAAATAAATATGGACAAAATATTTAGGGTTTTTTTAGAGCTTTTAAATGAAGCACAAACTATAACTTTCAGTGTGTCATGTCTTCTCCATCTGTAAAGGTTAGGTCACATCACAAGAAAGTCAATAATCTGCCAGCAGCATTGCCTACTGGCCTTTTTAGTTGTTTAGCTCAAACATACTTGAAGTACCAGTGGATCCTAAGGTTATCCTGCATCTCTGAGAGCCCTGTGAAGGGTTTAGGAGTTACCAAAGAATAACTTCAAGATTATTGGAAATAGGAGGCAGGGACAACATACAGAGACCACTTTTCAGCTTATATTCGGAAATGCTTCTGATCCTCCTAATAATAAATGTTGGCTGCTGTACCAGCTGTGAGTTTGTTCCTGCTGCACTCTCAGGGGAAATTCGAGCGTGGGCTGAAAGAGCAAGTTCCAGTCTCAGGAGAGTATTGSTGTATGAGCAGAGATGCTCAGCTCAGCTGGAGTAATGTCATGGTGCAACAGTGCTGCTGTCACTGTGCACCACAGCTGCCTGGCCGATTCCTGTGCTGCTCTGCTTCGTGCAGGGTCAGTGTGTCCTGAAGGACAGAGGGGAGGCTCTTTTTGGTCCAGAATGATTTCTCTTCATTCCRGACATGTGGGCTAGGGTCAAACAGTGCAATATTATTGTGAAGATTAGGAATTCAGAATATGAAATGAATATTCATCTGCTACATTACCATCCATTCTTGATAAGTAACTGGTAGTATACATGGGGAAATATAACTGTGAATACCATGATTTTTCTGGTGCAATTATAGGAATAATATTTTTGTTAGTAAATTCCTTTCCCATAAGCTCTTTATCCCCTTTTGCTTTCTTGCTTTCTTTTATTAGGCCTAATCTGTCCTTTTAGATAAAATTGTATATAATATTTAATATAATATACATCCTTGCTAAATATCATTCTTTGAATGTTTAATTATTTTACATGTAGAACATAATTGGCTATTTGTTTCCTAAACTATTTTGATTAGAGGTTCCAAATGAGTAAGTAAATGGCATCAACAGCACCCTGACAATTATTCTTTCACAGGTACATTGTATMATCTAAACTTGTTTAACATTGGCACTGAAAAAAACACCTCATGCTGTTATGCTGAACTCTCATTTCTTTTTAAGGGTCTACTGTTAGATAGTCAGCACACTGCATTGAGAGCTTGGAGAGTAAGGGGTGGATAACATGGATTCTTTTCCTAATGAGCACATCCACCTCCGGCTGTCTGTTTGCCTTCATTTTGACTGAATGAGTAGGCCAAGATTACAAGAAGAATTTGAGCAATGAAAGTAAGTCAGTGCTTTCACAGAGTTTTCTTGCAAGCATGATGAGGAAATTAGTGGGAAGTGTCTGCCAGTCTGGTGACTTGTTAACAAAAATCATCCTTCCCAGTGCAGTTGTTTTCTTAAAACACTACACTGAGACCTCAGAAATGCTGTTTCCTTCAAAGAAGGAAGGCATAGGGAAGATTAGGTGAGCTGTCGACAAACTTTTGGAGGAATTTTTGAGAGAATTTTACTTCCATTTTGTAAAAGGGGATTTTTTTTCCACAAAGGTCCCAATTTTGAGAACATTATTTGGGAATTGGCTTTGAGATCACATTTGCAATTTCCTATCAGAGAAGAATGGATTACATACATCTGATAGTCAAGCTCTGATAACTACRTACCTGAAAGGAACAGCTGTGTTCAGGCTCCTGATTGTACACAATCTCTCAGCTTCTAAAAAGATGGGTAATGGGGTAGCACATGAAAATATTTGTGCTAGAGACATCCATGCATGTCATCCCATCAAGCCAGTAACATTTGGAAAGAGGGGAAGGTGATATCAAAATRTTCAGGAAATTAATATAAATCTTGSATAAAGYTCTGCTTCTTTTCTGCACTCTGAGAGAGAAATGAAAGCTGAGCAAATCAAAACTTCCACTTCTGAAATTCTGTTGACTCTGGGAATTTTTTTGCTATAGTGTGAAATGTTTCTACTGGAAAAGACTTACAGTGATCTCAGGCTTATTTAAAAATCCTTCAAGCTAATGGAGACTAAGTGGCCCCTGATTTCTGAGCCTTTGGATTTGAAACCTTAGGGACAGAGAGATATTTGAAGAGAGGTTACAAAATGGTGATGTAATATACAGGGCACTTCAAACTGGAGAGCTTTTATAGTAAAGTTTCCTCTGGTCTCAGAAGGGAGCTTGCTTTTGATATTGTTTTGATGCTTATGAAACAACTGAGKTGAAATTCTATTAAATACCTAAAAATACATGTTGGCTGCCTTCTTTTTTAAACTGTCTCTTTGAAGGATTGTTGAATCACTGTGGCTGGAAAATAAGACTCTCACCAAATTGGCAACAATATCTTATTCCAGCTGTTTTCCAGAAAGTGATGATGTAGGTTATAATTACTGATTTAACTTTTCCTATTGAGATGTAATGACTTCAGAGAATTACAGGCTCTCTAATGCCAAATCATTTTCTAATGTCAGTTGAAAAGGCAACACTAAAATTAAAGCTGGTAGACTGATCTACACCACACAACTGACTAGCCAATATATTCTTATTTCATTCTGCTTTTTAATATTGAAAATCTTGAGGAAAAAAAAATATCTCCTGTGTTAATTTCTTCTGGTGGTTCACAGTGTTATCTCTTATGCTTCCTTTCAGGAGTTACAGAATAAATATGTGACACAGAACTGTCAAACATTATGGGAATGAAACCTTCAGGTATTTGTCATTTTGCCCATATTGATCCATCCTTAGCCTGTCTGATGCAATCTTCTCCACTACAGGCAAATCAGGGTAGTACAGAAGAGTCAAAAGGGGCTGTAAATGGAAGTTTCACTTGTATTTTTAATTTTCCATGGATGTGCAGGATAAATTGAAGCAAATCAAAACAATTAAGGCAAACTAAATCATCACATAGCACAAGTTGCCTTATCAGTTGATGCAAATCACTTTAACTTTGTGGCATTTATTTCCTTCAGAACTTAACCCAGAATGTATGAAAAAATAGGATGAATAGATGTATGTTTATTAATATATGTATGAATGCTGTGCTGTTACTCAAGATCTGAATTTTGTACAAACAACAAAAGCCAACCCACTGTGGGAGGCAAATTGCATTTGAGAAAATCCTTCATAAATTTTTAAAAATTCAAATTAAATGTTTCCTTAGAATTATTTTCCAAATCACAATGAAYTAATCATTCTTGGGGTTTTTATTCCTTCTGAAACTAACAATTTTTAATGCCAAATGAAGCAAATAATTTATTTATAATACAGATGATAATATAAGATGATGTTGGTATAACAGAAATGAAAAATTTAAATGAAACACAAAAAAAGATTTTAATATTTGTGGTACCTGTACCTGAACACTGAGGGTTTAAAGTGTCTTTCTGTTCTTAAGCTACTTGTGCTAAGCACTATCACTGTTTGAGGAATTCTGTTTAACTCATGTGGGAGGGACACTGACATGCAGGTTTGTGCTCTGCAGTTTGAGTACCAGAGAGAACAAGACACTTTTTGTCTTTTAACATAGTCCAAAGCACCTGTGGCTCTACCTTGTTCARTTCTGTGAACTTTCACATAAAGTCTGCCCTCTGAGCAGGAGATGTGGCTGGAGGCCTGATTCCTTCCTTACTGCTGCTTTCCTGTGAAGCATCCCAGATGGATTTTTTAGTACTCATGGTGCAAACCTCATGTGCTCGGGTACTGAGTTGAGTACCCAAGCACTGAAACACAACACTCTCTCCCAGGCATCCTCTTTACCACCATGGGCATTTTTAAGCAATCCTAATAGTGTCCACTCATCTCCTTTGTCCCCACAACGTGATCACAGAGGATGGTTAGAGATGTAGACGTGGTTTTTGCTAACCACAGGAGAAGATAGGATTTGTAGTTATTCTGGGCTCAGGACAGGCATCAATTGCCTGGAAGGGAAAAGTGAACATGAGACACTTCAGTGTTCGTGCTGCTTATGAGATCTCCTTCCCAGATGCACAGWATAGAAGTAGCCTTCAATTCAAGCATGGAGAAAATTCAAAGGCAGAAACCCTGACAAAGGAAATAGTTGTGCAACTCATCTATTTCTTGTTTACATCAGGTAATGCTGTTCTTTTGTTGCTACTGAGAGAGAATACCAGAAATAATTTCCTTTCTGTTCAGACCAGTCACAATAAAGAACTACATGGTAGATATTTCTCTCAAGGCTGTGATAGGAGAAGCATTCATATGACAGCTTYGAATCACTTAGATCATGAAGACTTATGTAATAAAGAAGTGGCAGAGARGTTTTAGTCTGAGGCCCTACAATTTTGAATAAAGAAGGACAGGCATACAATATGGTCAGAAAGAATATGTCTTTTTTTAACTCCTATAAATTTTAACAAAAATCCAGCATTTTTATTGTTTCTGTTAGAAGCTCAATTATTGTTCAATAAAGCACCCCAGAGATCTTTAGTTTTTGTAAAAGTGAGTTTAATGGCTCCTCTGCTTTTGGAGGAAAGCTCACAAAATCAAGAGGATGCTGTCAGATTCACAAAAACACTGATATGTAGTAGGTTTTATTGCTTTTAAATGTCAGAAAATTTACATATTGTCTTTCAAGTCCATGTCATTGTCTTCTTGTATTTATGATCTGTGAAAGTTCAGGATAACAAATCTGGGCTCAGGTGGTGATTAACTTATCAGGCTCCACACTGAAGTTCTGGCTGGATACYGACAACCCTGAAACTCCTGGCTGTTGGTTTTACCTTTTCATGGCCCASACACTGCTGACCTCATGTCAATCATGCATACTCTCCTGTTGTTTTCCTTGTCCTCTGTTCATTAGTCCCTCACCTTTCTTTTTCACCTTTCCTTTCTCTCCTGCTAGCCCTGTACTTAACAAACAAACATTCAATAATGTTTTAAAAAGGCCAAGTCCCTCTGGTAATCCCTTTATCTACAAAGGTAAAAATCTCAGGTTGTATTGCAAGATGCTGATGTAAGCCATGGTTYTGGTCATGATTAAAATGCTATTCTTTGTCTTCTCAATTTAAACTCTAARGCTTAAATTCATCTCACCAAGTGCTGATGTCTCTACTGTAAATACTCAGCTCTGAGCTAGTTATCACAATTTTCCTTKAGAGAGAATGCAGGAATAGTCAGCTGYAGACTGTGATTCAAATAATTCTTACTCAGAGACCCAAATAGGCTAGAAAGCATAGTTTAAATAATCCTCTGATTTTCAGATGACCATAAAGAGAGACAAGGATGTCTTGTCTTAATATGAGTTTCAGAACTTTGCTAAAAGTAGCTTATCTTTATTAGACACTCTTATAAGTACCCAACAGCATGCATACCCAGCAGGAAGAGTGAGGCTCTCCACAACAGCCCAGATATTTTTTGTTTATGTGATAATAATCACATGTGAGTTCTATGTGCATCATTACTCCTCTTTGGTGTGTTGATGCTTTGGCCAGACTGCTCACTCTTTCCAGATTTGTCAGTATCTCATTGTTAGCACAATCTTTATTCTGAAATTAGCTTATTTCTTTCCCTACTTGGCTCCAGTTTTTTTGAATGCTTGTCTTGACTTAAAGCCTTGATGATTCTGCTGTCTAATTGTGTAGTGTCAAACTGCTCATCATGAAGTGAAAAATTCAAATTACCTTGGAGTAAAAAAAAATTAAGAAGTAAGGCTGTGATAGCCTAAGCTTTCCCTGTGTTTCTCTGTTCAGGTAACCATCCAGGAGTTGTGCTGTTACCCCTGGAGGTAGAGCTGTGTCCCTGCAAGGAAAGCTCACTCGTCTGTATATTTGGCAAGAAAATCTGTAAGGAATTTCAGGGGACAGAGCAGAGCCACTGCAGCCTTCTTGTGGGTGAATGCAGCTCTGAGAGACATGCATGTCTTAGCAGAATTTGGGGCTGTACTTTTAATATTTCAACATGTAATTGTAAAAGGGTAATCTGGCAATTTATAATATAGAAAAGTATGTTTCAATGCATAGGCTAATGGTTATGAAAGATAATAGGCTTTGCATGCTAAACAGCTGGCCTGGATTAGAATATATGAACAACCTTTAATGCTAGAAGATTTTAGCTCCTATTTTACGGCTTTTAAAATTTATTCTCCACAAAAAAAAAAAAAATCACAATTGTTTGTAATTGTTTTTTGTATGTGTAATTTATTTGACTTTTCTACCAACATATTTTGCCTTAGGATAGCCTTGGAAATGACCTGAGTCATCTTGGTGAGTTTTTCCTGATGAAATACCTCAAAATAAATAATCTTTGTAACAGGTTTATGGCTTGCCATCTGTACTAAATACATGTCTATGAAAAAAACACTTCAGGCTAAATGTAAAGGAGKCTTGGGAGGTAGAATCCTTAGCAATTTAAGAGCCTGAGAGCCAGCCTGGGTAGAATTCATRGTGCTGTTAGGGATATAAATTCCTTGTACTGTGTGTGGGGAGGAGCAGGATGCTTCAGACAGTTGGCAGAGAATTCAGGAGAGAGGGTCTGTCTGGTCCTGAGGTTATAGTTCAGGACTGCTGGCCATGTCTGCCATATGGGATTCAGAATGTGTAAATGAATTACTGAAGTTCTGCATTTAGATGTATAAAGATAGATCAACCTTTGTTTAAAAATAAGACAGGTTGTGGAAATTAGACATTCCTGAAATGGGGACCAATTTTTTTCTTGGTGTCATTCAGACCAAGGTGTTTGTGGACCTTTTGTGCAATGTAACATAACATGTTCATGCATAAACACTCATAACATGAAAATAATGCAAAAAACCCAAATGTCTGAAGGGATACATTAAAAAATACAAAGTTCACATTAAAAGAGAAAATTGATTTCAGAGTATGACAAAATGTAGTGTTATAAAGAAAGTATTGGTTGGTAAAATAAAAGGAAATGGCTGGAAGCTTTAACAGTGGGGGATATACTTAATGGCAGGAGATTTTAAAATTAAGATTATAAGATTAAGATTATAACACTGTGTATTAGAGAAGTGATGGTGCTTGGACAATCATTGAGAAGAAGATAATTCTAGGAAACCTAAGAGAGAGAAAAAAGGACGAAGGCTGAGAGTAAGAAAGAAAGAAAGAATAAAAAASAAWTTGGAAAAGGGACACCTATRTGTAGTAGTAAAAGGAMAGGGAGGTGTGAACTTGGAAGGCAGAACAAAAACAGCACAGGAAAGAGCACAGTGAGGGTAAATGTCACTGCCTGCCAGCAAGGTGGAGCTTAAGGGGTTTTCCCATTTGATCTGTTTTGTGAAGGGTCTCTRGGGCTCAGTGGTTACAATGGGAGGACAGTGGCCTCCATGCCCCAGGAAAATCTAAGTCCCAATGTTGTGTTTAAAGATAAGTGAACATAAGACATAAATGAACATAGAACACAGCTATATAATGGATGAATAAGTTACTATTTTTACTAGCAGAGGGAAAAAAAAACCAAACTAAAGAACATAAATTATATAATAGCACCTGGAGGCTCTGAACATSAAAGGCTACACTGTGCTTGATATTGCACAGACAACAAGAAGTAGCTCTTGTCCAAAGGATGTTACTGTCCTGTATTTACACCCAATGTGAATTAATTTGGGACTACAAATTACATTAATCCATAGAGGGGATGTTGGCTGTAAAGCCTAATGGYGTGATTGCCATCAGAGTGATTGTCYGAGTTGTGTGTGCAATATTGACATTCAGGCCTACAAATGCAAAATTTTAAATCAAAGTTTCATCTTCACAGAACGTGATATGAGTACAGTGAAATGGTAAGGCAATAAAACCAGAAAAGATTAAACTCTATATCTTGCAARCTGATTTATATACAGTGTGCTAAATAACTGACATAAGAACAAAACGASTAGCATGCATTTTTCATGTGCTAAAGCTATCTGTTTAATAGCCTCTTAGAATGTCCARGACTTCTAGCCAAGCAGAAATGAAATGCTGTATTCATTTTGTTATTGATACTTGGGAGAGGAGTGAGGAATTTTAAACAATTTCCTGAATATTTTTCTCAGTGATGTCTGGGAAATGGCATCTTTCCAAGGCTTTGAATTTYATTGCAKCTATCAGAGTTGCTTCTGTTAAACKTAGAAATCAAAAGAAAAACAGAGACACTATTTTTTTAAATAAAATTTCCAATATTTTTGGATAGTAAAAGAACTTTGATTACCTGATATTTTTAGGCCAAGACATTGTGACCTTAATGCTTTCTTTTAAAGACTCTCTTGCTACCACACAGCATCAATCATAAGAGTTTATAAAGCATGAACATTTATAAAATTTAAGGAAAAAGACACTACAACTGTCTCATACCTTTAAGATCACATTCTTTTCCTTATAATCATCATAACACTTCATAAATTTGTCTCAGAACAGGTTGTGGCAGAAAAATCATAAATTATTCTGCATATTAGAACTTTCAGAAATGCCTGTTCCCCTGCTGTCCTACTTCAGCTTCTTCACCTTCCCACAAGACCTACCAACCTGTCCAATAATTATTTCCTCCTAGCCCCAATTAAGATGTCTTTGCCAGGGTACTTTGCCATCTCATTTAAGAAATACCACAGTGTAAATGGTCGATGTGAATTTATATAAGATTAAATACTTGCAAATCTAAGGAATTTAGATTCTTCTAAGAAGCTTCTAAAGAAACTTCAGTTATAGAATACTGACAAAATAACTGAGGAAGTCTCATAAAAATCAGAGGTTATACTGAATTTGTATAAGACAGCAAATGTACCAGAAAGCTAGGAAATGGCAGATGTGTCCCTGATCACCAAAAGGACAGAAGGAAAGGAGGAGTGGGAAGAGTAATAAATCAACTACTATAACGGCAACTGTCATATGCAATCAAGTTTCTGTAAACACCCAGAAAGAAATGAAGACAATTAGGAGCAGTAGAARTTTGTGTAAAGCAAATTAATCTTTAATTTCTGTATTAAGACAATAACCCTTTCTTTCACATCAGAGTAGCACTTATTGCATTAAAAGAGSAGGGAGCAGATTTCATCAATCAGCATCTGTAAAGGCTTCTGATACTAATCAACACGGCTGCTATGTGAATTTTAAAAACAAAACAAGTTAAACTAAAATATTAAATAAAATATTAAAATAAATATAATTAAAATATATTTGCATATATTCCTAGTTTGGGAATAGATATAAGTGTGTACATATTTGTTCAAGATTCTTCATGGCAGAAGAGAACAAATTTACAAATGTAATATGGTGAAAGACACACTTCACCCTCTAAACATACTCAGCAAATTTACATACAAGACTCTTTTACATTTAACAGGWTTGACAGAACAAAGGTCATCTTCTGCCTGTGGGATCAACCATTCCTGCTTCCACTTCGTGTAATTGGTCTGGTTCTAAAGCAGCATTTCCTCCTGGGCCCAGTTCTCTCTAAACTGTGTCACCARCATTGTCAGTCAAGAGCTGCCCACTGGTTAACGAGAGGTGGAGGAGATGAGGAGCAGAGGGCTTAAACTGAAGCAAGAAAGATTAAAATCAGTAATCAGGGTTAGGTAGCAGGTTTAATAGCAGGGTTAGGTAAGTGCTGCAAAATATTGCTTGGAAGAAATTATGAAMTCGTCACACTTGGAGGTCTTTAAGAAAAGGCTACACAAAAGTCTCACAGATATGGGACAGATTTAGGTGATTTGGCCTTGATCATTAAAATATCTATTAGGGTCTTTTTAGATTATGTTTCAGATATTTTGATATCTGAGTGTTCTTCTTCTTTTTCTGACAGTTTTTCCAGGTTACAGTGTTTGAATACAGCCAGATATATATTGTATATGTCAATCAGAGGTGATTGGGACAGCCTCTAAAAATATTATGTAAACTGGGATCTGCATTTGCTGGAAAAYTTCCTGTAATCACCAAGACAATACAACTGTCTGCAGCTGCACTAAATTAGCAAAAATCTGCCAATCATAAAAGTGCAATTCCATCCAAAGGCAGTAGGGATGCATGGCCATAACTGATGGCTGACATTTGCTTATGTGTCCTTAGAATCTRGTTTCTGCTGGTGGATGGCACAGAGGGAAAATTTCAGTAATACAATGCCATATCCCATATGACAAAATTAATTTATTGAAAACWAAATGCTCTGTGTGATGTGCTTCTGGAAACACATTGTTTCCCTGTCCTAAGTTTTAGACCTTTGAAACTGGAAYATATTATTTTAAATAGTCAGGTAAATTAAAAGCTATTTATGTTAAAATTTCAAGGAAAATGATTGTATGTTTTTGTGACCTGGCTAGAATGCCCCCCACTTTGCACAGAAAAATACAGTTTTCAACACCAGTCTCCTGGAACTGAGGGTCTTAAACTTTTCTAAGACAAATTTGTTTGAAACAGAAATGTTTCTTTTGTCAGATAATCACATATTTTGATTAGAAGAATCAAAGAAATATTTAGCTCCAGGGAAAWAGTAGTGAATTTGGATAATACCAAATTCCAAGTTTGGACAGAGTTACTTCAAAATCCAAAATAGACACAGGAAAGATGAAAACCACTGGTGAAAGAGTAATGTGGYTGTAAAAGGTCAAATTAAAATGCATATTGAAATCCACAACCCTGTAATAGTCAGCAGAGTAAAGTAGCTTAGGACATTGCTATCTAAAGTCACTTTGAATTTCTCACAAGCATTGATCATATATTTGATACCATTGTCATGAAAACTGCTGCTGCTGTCAATTTATAACCCCAGGATATGAAAAAAAAAAAGTCTTTATGCTGATGAATTTGTTTAGCTGTATATTAAAATATTAATCTTTGATCAACTGCTTATCAGCTGAATGTCCAGATAGCATACAATCTACTTTATGTAATGCTGATTATATAGATATTTGTAATAGCTATAMAATTTTGAAATGCTGACAAAAATAGCTTTCAATTTACCTGACTCTCCTTGTCAGACTGTGAAGGTGAATGCTCTTTTACCCAAACTAGTTCTGATCAAAACCAGACTGAGGCCAACTGTGGCACAGGAGATTGAATGGGTTATCACCAATGTCGATTGAGTGTGATTTGGTTCAGCAGCTGCTGCATTTCAAAGGAGCAGTTGGTGATTGTGCAACATCAAAGAGCAGGAAGAAGTTTTAAATGAAGCTATAGCTCTTATAACCTTGCTAATGTGACCATACTCTATGTTTCATAACCAGAAGATGTGTATGTGTTAAAACACCATATATTAATATTATTTTTGTTAAAAGTTTATTTCAGTATGACATGACTTGATGTCACTAGGGTTTGACAAAGTAACCATTGAATATGTGAAAAATTTTAATATTTGACCCCTGATATTGCTGGTGACATGCTTATAATTTAAATAATCCATAACAAAGAAACCCTCAGTTACCATTTCACTCTCCAGTTTATGGATCAACATGCACTCTGAAGTGACGACTTTTCCATACTGTCTATAGAAATAGGATACTTTAGTTTGTGTTTAAGCATAAGAACCATGTATTGAAAGTAATGAGCTCAGAATAACATGAAATAATGAGAAATATATTTTCACTTCATTATATTAAATTTCTTGTCTCACAGTATAGATATAGTAGTTGATGATTTATAGGCTGGAAATTGTATTCAGATAAAGTTTTGGTATCTCCTATTTTATAATACAGGAAAGAMTATGTTGAGAGAAAAATTATCTGGAATTGAGCCTCATTTCCAATAAAAATATAAGTGAAAACCTACTTTATTATTTTTATTAGTCACATATTAATTGGGCAGAATAAAATTTTCCAAGTATACATAGAAAAATTTGAATTTAGTGCCATGAGTTTCAATKACAATGCTTGTATTTTCCATTTTGCTTGAATTTCTCTTTCACAAATATAATGTTGAAGTCAAGATAGATACAGGCCTTATTAATAAATCCAGTGCTTTGAACTTATGGGCAATTATTTTGATCTCAAACTTCTTTTTCTCCCAATCACCAGCTATTCTACTACTACCAGTTTATGTTACGTTTTTCATTAATATCTGTAATAACTTTGGTCTTAAATTTTGATCGCTACTTCTCTGTCTCATTTGTTAAAACATCAGACATGAAAATCAGTCTCTGGTGCACCACATGTGAAAAGCCATGCTTAGGCTGCAGTCCTTTCGTTTTGAGGACAGCATTTTTGATCCCAGTGCAGTCTTCCTGAAACTGATGGCATCTTCTAAATTAAATAAATCTCATTTCACCTAGTTAAGATTTTCCTCATCTAKGCCATRCTGTRATGACTTACTTTGAAGCACATGGAWGTAAAAGTACACTACTATCCAATCAACACTCCGGTGCTCAACTCATTGCTTCTTTATTCCTGCAGATTTGACAATTGCTGGCAGTACATTCAGTCTGCCACATTCTGTGAGTTCTGAARCCACTGATTAAAATGGAAGAATAAAGAAGTATTTTCTCTTTAACTTTCTAGTAGGTGAAGCAGGACCCTTCCCACAGCACTGTGAGGCTCACTTACACAAACCTGAGTGGAGTCAAGAAGGATGACAATCTTCATGCACCCTTGTTTAGCTTCTTGATAGCAAGAGAAGGATTTGCAGTCTCAATCACTTTCACTGAAACATGTAACTTGTYTCCAGAATTAGAACTATCCTGCTGTTTTCATTTTTTTTTCTTCTCAGAAGTGAACCCTCAAATTATGGACAGCTGAAATCTTAGACTTCCGCAGTTTCTCTTTAATATTCTGAGATTAGGTTGCCCCAGAGTGATATAAACCACAAAAYTCATGTCACTCTCCTTGATTACTAACCCTCTATGTATTGTGAAAAAAAGCCAAACAAAACTCACTACAATTACAGCTTCCAAACTCATGAGTTAATAATAAAATCTCATTTCTCAATTCCTTCAACACAGTTTCTTTTTGATATGGCTTCTTATTCTCTAAGRTATTTCTTAAGATTATTTCTCTTGATAGTAGTTCTTATTTTAAAACACCTTGTTTAGTTTCTTATGTTGTTTCTAAAGCTTTTAAAATCAAGAGAATTTTGTTCCTCTTTAATCTCCTTTGAAGGAGATTAAACTTTTTTTTATTGAACTTTTATATATATTATTTAAAGGTTCACCAGATATCTAGAAAACCTCTGATAATGTTTATTGATGCATATTATGTAGTCCAGCAGCTTTGTCTACTTTAAGTACACCTAATACTTATGCAGCCAATTCTTTCTACATATACTACTGTTCTAATGACCCAAAGGATACTGATTCCTGATTGGTCACAACCAACTCCTTCTGTAAACATATGGACAAAACAGTTGTCCAAAAATACTGTGAAACTCAGCACTGATACAAACTCTACACTGCCTCTCRGAGGCACAAAACTTTTGTTGCTAGTCCTTTGAATAGATATTACTGTAAATTAGTTAAAATGAAGAATCATGACCTGGAATCATCTGTCCCTCAAACCCCATTTTTGTATCTGTTTATCTTGCATTATTTGGTTGACCTGAAAGTYGCCAGTCCTGTCCTCAAGGTTGCAGGGAATGCAAGGAAAATTTGTAAAGACAGCTGACTGTGTCTGAACTACAGATCACGAGTATCTATTTTAGTCTGACCTTTCACTTTTCTTTAACRTTTCCCTCCATATGGGGAAATCTTTGCATACTATTTTTTCAAGCTTTTCCATCYAGGGAGCAGCAACTGTATTTTACCCTAAAATTTTCATACTGCTATGACATCTGTTATATTGTTAATGTAACTTGTCTATTTCCTCTAATTTTACCCCTAGTCATCTCTCCTCAACTGGGTTTCCTACCAAGGCAATTTGGTTTGAGTTTAGGAAAATATATGAAGATATCACCTTGCTGAAGCATGAACTGAAATCTCTTGTACAGCATGGATTATTCTGAAATAATATTCTTGAGCTACTAGTGCCTTTGGATGACTGTATAAAGCTTGACCAGACCTAAGGCAGCTGTGCTGTTTCCAGAAGCTGTAACTTAGAAATCTTCCAACAAGGCTAATTAAAGGCATTTAAAGCTATACAGGTATCTGCATTTTAGGAGCACAGTGGTTTCAACTGTTGGTACAGTAGTAAGAAGAGTAATGGAAAAGGTTAAATGTGTTTTTTAAAACATCCAGAGAAGCAAACTCATTACTGAGAGACTCTTCTAACAATRTATTTTCTTGTTACACTCATATAAYTTACAGCATGGAAATGTACAATAACATTTCTGCTGCCAGAAAAACAAACATATTAGTTTGTTTTAAAACAAAATTTTCACACCACAGAAGAATAATTTTTATCTGCTGAGAAAGTGATGGGGCACCACTGTTATCTGTTTCCTTCAATATGAGTCTTTGGAAATGGTAAATTGGCTGATAAAGTATGCTGTAACTTGGCAAGCTTAATTTTTAAAGCTGTGGGTTAGGTTCTGTATATTAATATCATATCATAAGAGAGATACATCAAACTATTTAGCCTAAATGCCTATGAATTATTCCTTMAGGCAGTTCATTTTATGCTAACAGATATGATGAGCATTGCCTTCTGTTGTCTCCCTAAAGTCCCACTTTTGTTTTGTTCCATGCAGTGATATGATCCCCCTTTGCAACATGTTGCTTCTATACTCTGTTATCTTAAGTTGTTCTCCATTGTATACCAGGGTTTTTGGATAAGTAAGTCCTCCTGATCATCTTTCCTGATAAGTTTCATAGTAGTCTTGAATCTGAATTGTACTTATTTCCCCTTGTTTTAAAGAGTCTCATGCATTGTAAATTTTGTTTTAATWGGTGCTTTTAATTTATAGACTTTGTCTTGTTTCCCATTTGACATTGTCAAGGATCAGACCTTGCTGCTGTCTAGGAGCCAAGAATTTAAACCCACAGCTCACTTTTCTCAAAGATGATTTGGCCACAATGAAACCATTTACAAAGCTCCTCCTAATGACCATTGCTAATCAACTTCTGAAATGAACAGTAGACTAATGACTAGAGATGTGTTCAGTAACCCACAAATAATTCCTGTACCCAGCCATTACTTAAAAAGAAGAGGGCAGCTTTTTCTGTGGGTGAACCAGYAGTAATTAAAAGATGACAAATTAATGTAAATAACACTGTAAAGGTTAATGCTATCCTTGACCAGATCTAAGCTCAGTATCAGACTTTTTGGAAAGAGGGAATATGCTTTTATATTTGTACCCAGGTCATTTGTACATAAAGCTAGGAAAATGGCTGTGAACTAGTCCCTTTGGGCTATGGGATGCATTCTCATCCATCTCTGGTTGAAAACTTTTGTACACTGTTGAACAGGTAGTTTAAATGTTAGCTACATTGCAGATTGGTGAGCACACTCAGGCTGTTAGGTTGCCAAGGAAGTACTGACCTGGAAGGGATATGACTGTGGAAGTGCAGTGCTGAGRTGTGCTGAAGTGTAGGATGTGACTGAGAGCACCCAGTGCTATGGGAAAGTGACTGTCCTGCCTTTGAGTCTCACCTGGTTTATCTTTCTCATGCCAGAGGTAATACTGTGCTGCCATGTGTAGTCTTTCCCAGTCCCTGCAGAGAAGAGGGCTAATGGGAGTCTTCTGGGCTTTTCATTATCACACATGGGAGGAGCTTTGCCTGCCAGCCTGAAATCTCCCTAAGCACATCTATTTAGGCTACCATCCACATTCAGATGAATCCTGGGCAGRTAGGCACCCTTATGTTGTTCAAGCCACGTCTTTTTCCAAGTGTCCCCAGGAGTTTGATCCAGTAACTGTTAGCAGAACTTACATGTCAGTATTAGCTGTCCAACAAGTGCTGACAGGTCTGAATCAATTCAGAACATGTGGTGGCAATAATTGCCAAGTAATCATAGCACTCATACTGGTAAAGGGAAACCTTATCTCTCTTATCTCTGAAGAGATTTGAATCCTGTAATCCTGTTTCCATTTAGAAAGACCTAATCACTACTTCTGGGAAGAATGCTCCCATTCTCCTAGCAGGTAAAAGCTAGGCTTGGCTCCTGTCTGGCTCAGTATTAATTTTCTGAAATACTTAGGAGCCAGAACTCATGTTTTCTCTACCTCATGCTATGCAGACATCACTTACGCATGTTCTCTCTTGTGCCCTGTTTTGTTCTTGGTTGCAATTTGATGTCATTTTAATATGAGACAGGAGGAACATTCTTATTAAGGATGGAACCTGAGGTTCAAGGATACTTTCCTTGAATGTGTGATTATRGGAGTARGAGGATAAGCTCTGAACAATCTGAMGCTGAGGAAGACTTTTATTTGTCACCTTAGGGAAATGTTTTTACCTTCAAGTGCTCACACAAGATATAATTTTTCACTTCCATAAGGAAGCTTGAYCATGACACAAGGAAGTACTGATCCCCAGTTTTAAGGTTTCARGAGAGGTGGGTTAGGAGAGCTCAAGAGACAGACAGSTGTGTGGGTTTTTTGKKTTTTTTTGCACTGAGAMTAAGGGTGCCAGTTTAGATGGTTTAGATATGAAAGGTATCTAGTCTGCAAAACCAGACTGTTCAGACATCCCTGTGCTACGATTTTAGGATTATTTATGACAAAAAGTTCATGGTTTGCTTTGACAGCTTTGTCTCAGCTGCTAAGAACTGTCCTGGCTTCTGCCAAGGGGTTCTAAATTCAGTGGGGTCAGCTGAATGTCCAGCCACTGCCTTGGGGACTGCATGGGGTAGCATTTCTACCACAGTAAGCAGAAACTAGATAGCACTGGTGATGAGCCAGAGCTGGAGRACTGGGACAATTTGTACCTGGTGAGAGAACAAGCAGGAGCAGCAGCATGCTTGGAGAGGAAAAGGAAGAAGGAATTTATGACTTATTTTCCAAAACACTAGTTTAATCTTAACCTGCTGATAGGATGTGCTAGGTAGCATGGCAATCCTGACATATTGAAGGAGGATTACAGTTTGGGGAATTTGAAAATCCTGTTTTGTGCTAGCAAGAAAAAAGACTTTGGTCAGAAAAAGATTGTTGTTSGTAGTTGGAAGGGAGAAGTACTAGGATGGGACTGGTCTGCACATAAGACTAAAATAGATTATACCCTCTCATGGACTCATGTAACAGCCATTTACAAAATATTTGTCCATTTTCTATGTTAWTCTAATTTTCTGACGAAAGGAGAATGCCTTAAATTAGCTGGCTTTGTATCCTCACAAATCTTTGTCTGAAAGCATCCCCCTGTACAGCAGGGACTGTTTATACCTGGCCAGCTCACAGAGGTGCTCCAAAGAGAACAGCAGGGAGCAAACACATCTGGCTTTAATTTCACCACTTTAATGTGGTGTAGATGCAGCTGGGCAGGTCTTAAGGTCCATCTCATCTCTGCAGAGTGGTGCAAGATGYATTGGTGTCTTCACACTGAAAGTGCTGGTACTCAGCTGCAGGGACAGGAATTCCTTTTTGAATTTTACCTGTATCAGCATTTCTTGCTATTATGAACATGTCTGCATGGGAAATTAAAAACATCTAACACACCAGAGGGCATTAGTTCTGGCCCTCAGTAATATTAGATGTTAATTTTCAACAGAAAAAAGCTTTTTTTCTCTTAAGGTGTTTTTTTGTACTTTTTTTTTCTTTCTTTTTGTTTATATTTGTTGGAACCCTGGAAGCTGAAAATGTTAAGCTTTCTGTGTTAAAAGGTGCTGACTCCCAAGCAAGCACCACAAGACTTGAGGCCTTGGGACAGGCTCCTGAGATTGAGTGACAGCACAGGGGTTGTGGGTGTGTACTTTGAATGGTGGTGTGTGATCTGCATCATAACAGTATTTTTCTTTAATTCATAAACTTGGCAAAAGGCTAYATGCTGAAATGAATTTACAGGATGTGCACATCAAGCAGTTCTCACAGTGTACCTAATGGTAACTGGTYTATTTATGCTCTTATTTATTTCTTGTGTGGGCAGGTGTCCAGMTCAATACTGGTGGCAGTGTGCAGAATTCAAGGTAAACAGGCAAGTGATGTCACTACAGAAGAAGCAGATTCTCAGTTATAACTTTGTGGATTTTTTTTGAAGACATTAACTCATTTTGAATGACCTTTACTGATCATTTATTCTGAATGTTTTGCTCTGGCACTCMAAAGATAGCAAAATCAGACAGTAAACTACAGGAATAAATATTGYTTCCCTAATCAGCCCATCTGGTCAGGACCTGGCATTTCAGTTTGGAAAGAAATTCTGACATCCTAAAAATTAATTGCATTGTAAATCAAAGGGAAGCAGGAATCTCAACTCCCTTCTCAGCTTGGTGATATTACAGCCTGTTCTTTGACAACGTTACTTCTTGAATWGTTTAAAAAACATTTCAAACGTATTATTTCGATTGTTTTTGACACTTACAGTAATGACTATACAGTACATATTAAGGTTAATATAATGATTGAAATGAACCACACAGCCTCAAAAAAGAATGACAGTAATATTTTATTTCAAAGTTTTTATTTGAAAATTTTGTCTAGTCAGTGGATTCTCCCAAAAAGTAAAATATAATTTAAGCTTCATGAGCTGATGCATTTGGAGGAAATAGTGATATTTTCACTCAGAAGCAGATACCTTTCTGGTTCTGAGTGAATTTATTTATTTAGATTCCATTTTTTTAAGGTATTAAAAAAATCAAGGACTTTTAAAAAAATAGGTATGTAAGGTAGATAAGRAATGAACACAATCTCATCTAACAAAGAAACATCCACAACTGGAGCACAAACACATTATTATTAAACAGGCTGCTTGTACCAGGGGACTGAAAGGGACCAAAATTTGCTCCAAATTTGGGTAGAGCATATGATTTTTACACCCTTGAAGTGGAAAAAAAAAATCCCCTCTCTATGGGTCATGCAGAAGTGAGTGTGAACAACTCTGAACTGTAATATTTCCTACACACTCCAGACTGCAGTGGTTAACAGCAAGAACAAGGGATGAGAAGAAGCACATGCACTGTCTCCCCAGTGTGCTGTTCAGAAAAGTGAAATGTCGCAGGAGAGGTGCTCCTCCTCTGGCCTCCTCTGGAGCTGCTCTGATAGGTCTGGGTCCTTCCTATGTTGGGATCCCTGGACCTGGATGTAGTACTTCAGATGGYATCTCATGAGGGCAGAGTAGAGGAGGAAAATCACCTCCCTTGATCTGCTGACCATAGGTTTTTTTTTTAATGAAGTCCAAAATGAAGTTGGCTTTCTGATTTGCAGGTGCACACTGCTGAGCTTCTCTGCCAGAGAATTCAAGGGCAGGTAGCCCTGAACACAAGGCTGTAGTTGGCCTAATTTAGTGTTAGCATGAGTCCCATTTCCAGCAAAAATACAATTTTAGTKATTGTGAAATTTTCTTCGAGTAGATGTTGTATAATTTATGTGGAAAAAGTCATAAATGTGTCATTCACCTCCGTTAACCTTCTTCCAGTTGAGAAATTCCCTTTCACATCAGCAAAATGATGGAGAATCTTACAAAAAATTTTTTTTGATCAGGCCTTAAAATTTTGGTGCTTTTTGTTCATTAATTAAAAAAAATATGTTTCATCATTTATGGGCCATATGAATGATGACAATTTCTTAKGGGCCTGGCTTAAGCAAACAGGAAAAGAGAAGAATAAAGAATGTCTTACAGAAGAGACACTTGTAGCTGGTGATATTTTGCTGGATTCCCCTTTCTGGGATCAAAGACAGACAGAAAGTAGGTTTGTCTGACTTGTCAAATATGCATCTAAGATGTGGTGTGATCTTGTGGTGTTACTAGCTGGTTTATGGAGCCAGTTCAGACTGCTTGATCCAAGGTCATGGTCCTGAGCAGCTCAGACTGGACCAGTAGCCATGCACCATCCACTCCAGTGCTTCTACTTTGGGCTAACAATTTATGAATAACTGTCTTTGGGGGAGTCTGATAGCACATGATCAAAAACACACTGAGACAGGTGTGAGTTTTCTCTCCAGCTGCTAACAGGTTTTGGATTTGGTACATCGTATGTGTAGCGAGTCACTTGATTTCACTCTCAGTGAAGCATAATTTTACTCAAGAGTTTTGAAGCTTTTTTTTTAGTCTCTGTTAATAAAACGTAGTTGCTTGATTTCACCAATCTGTTTTTGTAATGGGTTGGGTTCAAATTGTGATCAGAGTTTGAAGGTTTCCCTGGTCATTTTAAAATACTGCTGGGAAATCTGTCAACTTATCCTGTTGCTTTCTCGATGATTATTGAAGTTTAGGCTTTCAGTTTATGACTGAATTACATGACTTGAAATAGCTCTTTCATGTTTTAATCACAACCACCATGCATAGTCTCTAGGTCATTGTCACAAAAATATGGAGCAATTTCTTGACCAACTGGGATTTTTTTGCATTTCTTTAGAGGAGACTACATTTAGCACAAAATTGTTCGCTTCTCTTTATCCTATTCCAGATATAATTAGAATTCTGCATTATCTTCATTATTGCTGCTATCTACTACACAAAGTAATGGACGTATAAATTTGACGTATGAGTATGTTTCTGTTAAGAAGAAACACAAAAACAAATTATTTTGCCATTAATTTGCATTTAGTGGTATCTTAAATACTTCATATCTCTGTCTGSAATATTTGAAAAATTTATTGAGCAGCCCCATAGTAAAAGTTTACCTTTTGCAGGATTGATTTTTAAATTCATTTTGTAATTAAGTTAATCGTGTGTGGCATCTGAATGCTTAATCTAATTACATAATTAGACATCTGCAKTATTAACTGATCTGCAGTGACAGAATAAATACATCCTTTGAATTCCCTTTTCTTCGTACATTTGGTTTACAAGTTATTTGGTGTACAGTTGATACAAGAACATTTATTTCAACTGATTTATTATTCCAAATGTATGAAGTTGAGA
Source organism: Alauda arvensis (assembly GCA_902810485.1). Lineage (NCBI taxonomy): Eukaryota > Metazoa > Chordata > Aves > Passeriformes > Alaudidae > Alauda > Alauda arvensis. The sequence goes on from CADDXX010000284.1 coordinate 959,685, forward strand.
TAAAAATGAATGATTTGACATATGGTTGTTTAAGCAAATATAAAATAGCTACAGATGATTTGCAGCACATTTCTTAAATATCACTGGAATACAATGAATTGCTTTTTGTATGAAAGCATTACATGTGAAAATTTCTTCCAAAATTAAATTATTATAGACTAGGAAAAAAAAGATATTGATAGGGAAGCTAAAAATTCAGGTAAAAATGCACTTAATTAACATTTAAGAGTCAGTAGAGAGTTGATGAACTGCAAAGAGATATTAGTTAACTATTTCTTAGATCAAAGCAAAAATGATAACACATTATGACAGAGAAAGACTGAAAACTTTGGACTCAATGTGGAGAAACAAGTAATTAGATCMATGAGATGAATTAAAGCAGAGGGTTTTTTGCAGCTTTGAGGTAATACTTTATAAAATTGGAGATGTCTGAATAGTGAGCAAAAATTGTCACTTTTCTCTTTTTTCACAAAYGTCCTGTGTATTTAGGTGTGCAAACCAGATTAATTTGAAACAAAAATCAGAGATGAAGTTTGGTTTCTAGGCCCACRTAAATTTCTAATTGTTTCAGTATATAGCATAGTAATAAGGAATGCATTTCTCTTTATGCAATGAGTTATACTTATTTTTTCATAAATTAGTGCTTAAAAATGATGATATTAGATGACATAAGACCTTCAAAAATCTGGAATTAAGGCCCTATATAATTAACTATATTGGGCATTATCTACTTGGAAGGGGAGTACAAAATACTCAAATTGAAGATCATAAAATCATAGAATCATAAAATCAACTAGGTTGAAAAAAACCTTTGAGACCATCAAATACAACCAAAGATCTACCTTGTCAGCTGACCTGATCAACTACACCATGGCACTGAGTGCCACATCCAGTCTTTCCTTAAACACCTTCAAGAATTGTGGCTCCACCACCTCCCTGGGCAGCCCATTCCAATGCCTAATCACCCCTTCTGTGAAGAAATTCCTAATGTCCCACCTAAACCTCCCCTGGTGCAGCTTAAGACTGTGTCCTCTTGTCCTGTCACTGTTTGTCTGGGAGAAGAGGCTGACCCCCACCTGGCTAGAACCTCCTTTATGTAGTTTTAGAGCATGATAAAGTCACCCCTGAGTTTCCTATTCTCCAGGCTAAATAACCCCAGCTCTCTCAGCTGCTCCTCACAGGACTTGGATTCCAGACCCTTCAGGAGCCTTGTTACCTCTTCTGGATATCCTCTATCAGTTCAACATCCTTACTAGATTTGGAGGCCCAGAACTGGACACAGTGCTCAAGGTGAGGCCTCACCAGTGCCCAGTACAGGGGAAGGAGGTACTCCCTGGTCCTGCTGGCCACACCATTCCTGGTACATGCCAGATTGCCACTGGCCTTCTTGGCCACCTGGGCCAAGAACACTTTTTTGGGGTCCTTTCTTCACTARCAAGGCTGTTCTGCCTATGGAAACGATTTGACCATCGTGTTTCTTCTGCATAGACAATGGCATTGGAACATCAATGGCCCTTATGTGGGAATTGTGTGACACAGAGATTTATATCCCACGTCTTTGATGAAAGTTGAATTAAACATACTTTACAAAATTTGTCTCCTTTTTTAGACAGATTCATTTAATATCACAATATCCCTATAAGTGAATTATATTGCTATATAATTTATTTGTGGATAAGATACGGTCACCCAGCTGGTTTTCAAGTGATCCGTCTAGATTAATTTGCTAGGTTTTTATGTTAACTTGAATAAATTACAWAAGTTCCTGCACCCTAGGATTTTTTTTTCCTTTTCCCCCCACAATTTTTAGTACTCTGGTTGTTAATATTRCAATAATTTTAGAACAGAGGTTATTTATTTGTACATTTCTGTCCTTTATGTGGAAGAATCTTATTTCATCTGCCAGGCACTAAAAATGAAATGAAAATTGCAGAAAATTTACAGAAGACTAAGAGGAGCACAGGAAGACTATTATATATATATATACTTTCTCAGAAAATTCATGGCAGTAACAAAGCAGAAATGGGATTTTCTAGTACTTTTGCWCATCTTTTTAATGGTTGTGCTATGTGTCCTCTGAGGAAAAGCTGAACTCACAGCAGCTATGTACTGAGGATACTGGCTAAGGGATTGTCAGTGTAAAGGTGTCAGAAAACCAAATTAAATAAAACAAAAAGAGAATCTTTTGAAAAGAAAAATAATTTCCTCTAATAAAAKGTTTCACGTGTGACATATACAAATTCAATAAAAGTCAAACAGTAAAACCATTKTCCATGTTTATTTTTACCTTTACTGACTTGGATATTCTTCCTCTAAGTTGCATATCTCCTGTTCCAGGCAGTTTCTGATTCTGCCCCAGAAAACCATGATTTTGAAATAGTAGCCATTTTCATGCATCYCCCTCCCTCCCGTTCAGTCAGAGCAGATGTGTTGTTGCATACCAACCACATGCTGGAAATCTGGCAAAGCTACAGCATAGATCTTAAGTCAGCCTACACAGAGACAAGAATCTCTGCCTKTGCCCGTGAATACTCTGGGTCTTTTGCTTCTTGGGCCCAATGGTGCCTTCTGAATGCAGATCAGCTGTGCAAAAAAGCTTCAAGCTACAAAATTAGCCTCAAAGTTGGCTCACCTCCAATACCATCTGTGCTTTTAGATCTTAAACATCTATTCAGATGTATTAACGTGTGAAAATCCATTGTTTGTTGTTTTTTTTTTTCCTAGTAAAAACAATGAAAAATAAAAGGGGAGAAAAACCACCTGCATCATGGAAACTCCTAATATWTTTTTTCATTGGAAAGGGTATGGGGACAGAATACCATTTCTGCTGTTGGCTGTACATGTTGTATTTCCTGGGTGAAGGATGTGGAGACTGATACTATGTGATGTATAGTGACTCAAAGGGGAGTTTTGCACGTAAAAGATGTTAGTCTGAAGTAATAAAATAGTTGCATGACATAAAGGCAGGCAGTTGATTTTAGGTCAAGTGTATGTATTTTAGACTGTCATCATTATGGAAAATTAATTTTTATGCTTCTTCACTTGGTAGGTTCTGAGATCTCTCTTATGTTCACAGAYAAAATCCTAGATGGTGCCGAGTACTACTGCTACTACCAGTATGTTTTTCTTCATTAAAATAGTTAATCTATAAGAAAATACAGATGTATATGCTGTATATACATAAGAGATAAAAATCCCCCTGGAATGCGAAGAAAGTGTCCTATTTCCTTCAGAGAGTTTCAAATTAGTCACTATATTTTATATAAAGACTCAGTCATGTGTACTATGAACAATCAAACACTGTGCCTTCTTTCATTGTTTTTATAATATGCATTGAAGTCACACAAAAGGGTTCAGCAGCYAAACTCCCCATGTTTGGTGGAAGTCTTGGCACTGTGGCTGCTATAGGCTCTACTACTCCCTGTATCTTCACTTTCTGTTCATTTAATTGCGCGTTGCTTTGTGAACACCTACAGCACGTCAAGTCAAGTGTGAAAGAAGATATAATAACCACATATGTTTTAATTCTMCAAGTTGTCATTAGGTGGAATGCTACAGCTTGTGCTGTGCAGGCAAGCAGAGAAGATGATGACAACAGTCCGTTAAGACTGACTTTAAGAGGCCTTAAAATCTTTGTGTCTAGGATCTTGTAAGTGTTGCCCATTTTGGAAACTGCTTAAAATTACTGACCWTACTGCAGATTCCAGGATGAAGTTTTTCAGGAGCCTTCCTATTTATTAAGTACCACTTAAATCCTTCCTTGATGCCTGTTATTCTACTCTTCCACAATTATTTCAGAGATATTTCTGCCAGTCACTTGTCAATTCTATGTCCATTTCTCTGAGAATATGAGATTGCTGAACTGTACATATATCACTGTCAGAAAAGTTGCCAGTGATTTGTATCTTGTGATTTTCACTTTGGTACTCTGGAAAATACAAATACTTCTCAATATTGTCCTACTTTTCTCTTCATTTGTATCTTGTGATTTTCACTTTGGTACTCTGGAAAATACAAATACTTCTCAATATTGTCCTACTTTTCTCTTCCTTTTTTTTTTTTTTTTTTTTTTTTTTTTNTTTTTTTATTTCTTGATTATATAATGACTATTTCCCACTCCTTCAGGCTGCTGGATTGGTGGCAATTATGTGTGCTTGTGGTACATTTGGAATCACCAAACTATTTGATGCTGCTGTATCCTTCCAATGTTGGATTGAGACAGCAGAAACAGTTTTAAATGAGCAGTTTCTAAGTCTGGCAGTGCAAATACTCTGAGATCATAGAAATGCTGCTGGCATTTATATGCTGCTCCKCTGATGGGACTGTCAGCTTTCTTGGCTCTTTGAAAAAAAATCTTTCCTTTTGGCTGTCCAAATTTTGCTTGAAATGACATCAAGTTAAATGGCTTTTACCAGGTTGAGAACCACTTCCTCCCCTGCCTCACAACTGCTCCCTGGGCATTTGCAATATGATACTCTGCCATGTTGAAGTAGAATCTGGAGTTAAAAGGTTTCTCAGAGTGTACACAGGTGTAGGAGGTAATCTTTGTTATATAGGTTACCATCATTAACCTACTGTTTTTTAGAGATTGGATRTGTAATTAGTGACATAATTATCACAAGGTCTTTTCTATCCATTTTACATTMATTTTCTTTCTCTTTGCAAAAATGCCTTTTTGACAGAACAAGCAATTAGTGTTACTTCAGCTTCATGAATTCTACTTAACCTGGGAAGCAAAATATTATTTTCTCTTTATTGACAGATGATAAGCCTGAAATAGTAAACTTTGATGGARATTTAATAAGTCAGGCCTTAACCTAGAAGCATTGCCCTGTGACTACAAACAACTTCCCATATTTTAACATTGGGATCTATTATTGTTACTTGCAAGCTCTATTTATTTATGAAAGAGATTAATGTATTCATTTGTACTTAGTATCCATTAGACGGGGTGATACCCTTCAAACAGTGAAGATTTGTCAACTAAGCCAAAGGTTTTTCTTGAACAAGAAGTCTATTTTAACAAATAGTATAGCTSACAAAGAAAACCAAGAACATCTGGAAGGTTGGCAAGGTGTGTCTTTCTTTTATGGTACATGTGTATTAAGTGGTTTAAATGGAAAAAAATTTTCTGAAGTCTACATTTCTGCACTATGCATCTAGGTCTTTTACATTTCTGTGATTGGTTATTCCCTAATAAAATGCATGAGATGCATTTCCAAGTAAAGCAAGGATTTCATTGAAACAATATAGTAGTACTGGAGTAACATTTACCAATGTTTGCTATTATAATTTTATAACTTCTGTTTTATTTTAGCTAAATACACATTTAATCTTTGTGGTCTCCCAGATTTCAATAGGAGTTAGTTACWCTGGATTCACAATGTAGGAAAATYCTYGAGGAAGTTTTGAGGAAACTTCTGCCATAGCATAGGATTTCTGTCCTGATATTACCTTGCACCTTCCCTAGGGCAGTTGTTTCTTATAGGCACCGGACACAGATCCTGTCTGTCTGAAGCAATCAGACATCTGGGYTGAGTGGTTTGATGAATGTTCTTGCCTCTCCCTCTTGACTGTTGCAGGAAGGACCTCAGAAACCTGAACAGAATAATTTYGTAGAAGGGTCTCTGATTCTAGATGGGATGAATCCCACTCCTGTATTTTCTGAWGACCCCAGGTCTGGGTGCATCTGGATGGGGTCTCACTAGACAGAGCAGAACAGAGGGACAGTGTCCCCTCCCACACCCTGCTGGCCCATGCTACTTTTGATGCAGCCCAGGACACATTTGGCTTGCTGGGCTGCAAGGTCACATGGCTGGGTCATGTCCATCCTCTCAGCCACAGCATTCCCCAAGTCCTTCTCAGCAGGGCTGCTCTGGATCTGTTCATCCCCCAGTCCTGGACTGATACTAGGGGTTTCCCCAACCCAGGTGCAGTACCTTGTACTTGTCAAACCTCATGAAATTCCCATGGGCCTCTTCTCCAGCTTGTCCATGTAGCTCTGGATGGCATCCTGTCCTTCAGGAGTGTCACTGCACCACTCAGCCTGGTGTCATCTGCAAATTTGCCAAAGGCACATTTGATCCCTTTGTTAATGTCATTAATGAAGATATTAAACAACACTGGTTCCAATACAGATTCCTGAGGGACGCTTTTTGTCACTGATGTCTGTCAGGACACTGAGCCACTGACCACTATCCTCTTGGTGTCCAATCCACGAAACCATCCACCCATCAAATCCAGCTCTCTCCTGCTGAGAGAGAAGGATATCGTGGGGACTTCTCAAAGGCCTTATAGAAGTCCAGTTATTTGACATCTGTAGCCCTTTCYTTGTCCATTGATGCAGCTGATCCATCATATTTATCAGGCACAGTGTTGGACAACAGTGCATACTGAAAAAGGTAGGGGCATAGGCTAGAGGAAATGCCTTGTTGAAACTTAATAAGATGTGTGAATACCTTGCAAATAATAAAGAGAAATGTGGGCAGTCATTGTTTAGGGTAGCTGAGTGTAGATGCTGTAATGTCTGATGATGTGACATTGTTGGCAATGTGTGCCAGTTATAGGATGCAGAATGCACCTGTGGAATGGCGATGAGAGAGTTAAACTACAGGAATGGAAAACTTTGAAAGTTTTATTCCTGATAGCTGGCTCATTGTCATAAATGCGTTATTTATTTTAATAAACTATTTTTGCTCGTCAGAATGACATTATTAAAAAAAACAACCCATAGGCCCAAAGCAGAAAAATAGTACAGCAGTGTGGCTAGGGATGCATGTCATTTAACTGAGTGGGACTGCTGGTATTTACAAAAGGAAGAATTTTATATATTCTGCTTGTTGTTGAACTAGATGCTAGTTTTCYKGGTGTWCTCTGCAACTTGTCAGAAATTAGTATGGTTCMAGACATATTGCAACAGGGAAGTGCTCTCAATTTTAGAAATGAAGGTTGATGGAGGTTTGTTACTCTCAGGAGGTCTGCACCCGAGTTAGACTCTTTTATGTATTCAGTTCCTTTCTCTCTCTGTAGCACATCAGAATTCTAAAATAAGTTATCTATTAATAAAATAGGTTTGAATTTTCAASTTGATGGATAGTTAGATTCTGGTTCACAGAAGAACTATAGATGGGAAATGCAATTGCATCCTTACAGCTCCTTATATGTAGTAATACAAATTTTTGCTACAACACCTATGAGATGGGAAACTGTGAAAAGGATCTGCAGGTAAAATGCACAAAATTCACAGGCTATGAAGTGACTCAACTTGCAGGTGCAAAACCCCACTAGTAAGGATTGGAAGCAAATGTTTAAATGTATTTTTTACATTAATCACTTAAAAACTGTACATTTGCAGCATCTAAATACATAAGATTTAAAATAACCATTAGCTCGAGATTTTTCAAATTTGCGTTTTCCTTCTAGTTCTTGTTGTTTTTACTCAAAAGCATACGTGGTTTTGAAAATTGTGGCATTAAACTATGAGACCATCAACACATTTCACAATTTCTTGGAATTTTTAGGCTTTACTGTAAAGGCTGAATTGAAAGAACACAGTGCTCACCAGCTCTTACATAAAAGCATCCCYGTGCCTGTGTCTCACACCAGTGTGATATGAGATGGATGAGATGACATGACRTGACATTCATCCCGAGGAAATGCAGAGACCTCCACCCACATATAGGTCAGTCCTCTTTTGAACAGACACGAGATAATTGCAAGAGGTGTGAGAGCCTACATGGCTGGGTCAGAGGGTGAATCTGCTCTCCTACCAATGCAACTCTCACCCAGAGTAATATTTACATATGTGGGAAAACAATTTAACCTGATGGTTTCACAGACAAACAAAAGGGATGGATTTGGACTGGTTTCTTTGCTCTTCAACTGTCTATGAGCCTAATTGAAYTTTAGCATAATTAAACTCACCACGTACTGACAGATTGCATTTCGCACTGCCTCCCATGTTGTGGAAGGAGAAAGGAATTTGCTTCAGGTGCTACTGCCTTTTCCCAAGGGCCTGAATAAGTGGAAACAGGAGGGGGAGCTGTGGGAACATGAAAAAGAAAGGGAATTATTACTTTGCTTTCAATAAAGGRGGAAGAGGAAAACCTTCTATTTGTTTTAACCCTACTTTTGCTCACCTGAAAGACAACATTGTTTGACCTAACAGAACAGGGACTAAGAAGACATAGGGTGGCCAAATATAAACCTGCTGGGTAGTGAATGAGACACTATTGACACATGAAAAACTTGAGTGTAAATAGCAGACCGGAGTAAACACAAACTGGACATATGAAGGTTTCTAGCTCATTAGAGCAACATTTTCTACCTCCTAGTAGGAGGAAGTAAAATTTTAAGCACTGCTAAGRTAGAAATTGGCAGGTTACTAAAAATTTTGGTGACTGAATAGCAGAGAATTGAATTCAGAATTCCAAAGTTCTCCTGGGCTTTTGTGGGTTTGAGGAAGGAAAAGTAAATCTAGCTTGGGTGCTGTAAACAGTTCTCTAGGAAACCTCAGTTTCTATAAGAAAGAGCAGATTCACCTGAGGAATCTGAAAAAACACCAAGGTTTTGACACAGTACTTATGGAGGGGTGGGTCCTGCTTTAAATCTGGCAGGGGAGAAGGTGGGGACCTGTGCCTTGCACACTGTAGCAGCTCTGCATGCTGGCCTCTGAAAGGGGAAGAGGGCAGCATTGCTGTAGCAAATGCCTGAAATACCCTTGTTGTCAGCTTGTAAAGGAGGACACACAGCTGTGSATCCTCAGAGGAGTTAGGTGTTTCTTTCTGGCACAGTTAGCTACCTAAATGTGCTGGGAGAGCAGCCTAAGAACTTGCCCAAGTGTTCTTAGCTGTCCCTACTGCCCAGCCTAGAGGGCTCCTTTGGTTTTGCTCTGCATGCAATATGAGCATGTTAGAAGCTTTAACTGTGATTTTCAAAGGTCTCCATGGAAACTGCTTCAGCTACCTAAGCTAGCACACCTGTCTTGAGTGTGATCATCATCAACACCTGCTACCCAGAATATGTAGATTGTGCTGCATTCCAGCACTGAATTAATTTCTACACTTTGTCAGAGCAGCAAAAACTTCAATACTGGAAAAAAATCTGCTCCAGTCATAAAGTAGATAAAAAAAGCCAAGTAATTTCTCACCTGGTGAGGAACAGAAAGAAATATTAGTTTCTTCTAAAATTACTAAGATATTCATATCCTACTGTGCTAGAAGTGATATTAAACATTCCCCCAACAGAATACATGGAAAGGCAGTATAGTGCTCCTTATATTCACTTAACAGTATGAAAGAGTAAAATTCAATAAATAGAACATGAACTACAGACTTATGAATTGTTCTGTTTTTGTGATATGTTTCTTTCCTATRGTCCTTCATCAGATCTTCAGTCACAGTTATTTTGCTGCCATTTAGCAAGCATTTCCCCTTTTAATAAYTGGTCATGTATCTTTTTAATCAAATTCAGTGAGGGCTATGGTGAAATGACATAGTAAATGTATTAAGCAATATAAAACTGCAYATACAGTTAAAACTATATTTCTGATATTAAAAATAGTTCAGTAATCAGTGTTATAATGATAAGAAACTATCTTAATGTCAAACCAAAATTCCTTTTCCTTTTTTATTTGGACATGTTTTGCAATGCCACTATGTATTTTATTCTATACAGTTTAGACACAAAGAGTGTACTCTTGAAAGATGGGGTTTTACAGAATAATAGTGGAACAGTAAATGAAAATGTTATTTCTTCTGCATCATACAATTTGATCTGCTTTTGTTTAATTCACACCATAGCTAAATGATTTCCTTCTTCTAAGAAAARCATTTCAAAATAATCTTATTCTAGTTGCCCTATGTCATTTGTCAGCAATTGTGTGGCTTCCTGAAGTGAGATTTTCAGCTAAAATTCCTGTTGTCTCTAATAAATGGGGTCATTTTATTCATTATTTGTCGTTGGAATGAATAATTTTAAATCCTAAACGGGACCTTTAGAGCAGCCACAGTTAGCCTGTTTTTTTATCTAGAGACAAAAAGAGTAGTAACTGAAAACTAAAACAAAACCTATCTCTGCCACTTTCACTACAACTGAAGCTGTAAGTCTGCATTTTTAATTTGACAGAATTGAATTTGGGATTCAAAACCAGCTATCTCTTGCACAAAAGCTCAAAACTTGTTTTTTCTTCAGTGCTCAGTGATGGTGTCAACAAAGCCAAACTTGTGCTGTCCTACGCTTACCCACTCTGCCCTGGACTGTGRGTGAATGCCAGAGCAAGAAAAGCTCCATAAAACCTGCACACATGGAGTGGGTGCAATGAGATGGAAGACAAAGGTGCATGTATAGTACATCCACAGCAGGGGAAATCCAGGCTTCAGGCTGAAGACACACTCMTAATTAAGTTTGTAGTAACTTTCTGTGCTCTTCTCAGCAGTTACTGTTGGCAGTGTACCCCAATGACCGAGGCTGGCAATGGTGTTAATGGGACTAAGCACAGCTTTTCTTATACATTTGAGTAACAGAGACACAGAACCTTGCATGRTAATACCTGTAATAATAAACCTTCACTCTTTCAGATGGTTTTCCTRCAGTATGACCTTCTAAAGAAAAGCAACTTTTTATTTTTTAATTTTAAATCATAGGACAGAAGTAGGCAGTTTGCCAGACAGTAAGTAGGGCTTCTCTGTTGGCAGGAAGTTTGTGAAAGGACTGGGACCTGCCTTCTCTCTGGGCTGAGTGGGGTACTTAAATGTCACTAAAACTGAGTTTGGAAGAGAGAGAATGAGGTGGCTGTCCCACWGCTAGTGCACCAGTTCTGTGAGAGGCTGGAGGATGGTGCTGGACAGACCCTCATGTGATTACACACTTGTATAGTTTAAACAGAGTCTTCTAAAATACACTGTGGAAAGTTTCCTTTTCAAGAAAATGAAGTATTTAGGAATTGTGCAGGATAGCTGTTCAGAGGTGGATCATGCTCTTTAAATGTWTTCATCTAATGATGGAGGAACTCTGTATGAAAAAAACCATCAACAATTAGAAGATGCTGAACTACTAAGATACTAACTGCTATTTCTAAGGACAAATAAAGGTGTCTAAATAAGAAATAACTTTAAAAAATTCTCCCAGAAAAGAGGAAATTTATCCTGGATTAAAGAAGTACTGTGAACTTTTGCAGCCCRTTTTTAGAATTTAATGCCTAGGCCTTATGAATTTATTTTAATGTGGGCTGTGATTAATCCTAATGCTAAACTCTGGCTATAAAAGGTAATTGGATCATGAATCAGATTGTATCCACAATAATTTTTAAATTAACAGTGACAGGACCCATCTGAAGATGAGATTAACCCCTTGTGAAGAAAACAGGTATAATGAAAGTCTTCAAAATAATTAAAAGTCTTTTTTTAGTAGTACTTTAGAAAATGCTGSTACTTTTTCTAAGTACCACCATTATTCCTTGATACTGAGTTCTCTGATAATGCATCAGATTCCACGAGAGTGATTTCTGATTGTAATTCTTTAAGAATTGTTTATCAAGTTTCTTGTCACATGCATTTCCTTGTGACCAAAGTTTCCATGAGATAAACTTCTAAATGAGCCCATCCAGCAAGAATAAAAGATTGTTCAAGACTCTAATAGGCCACAAATTGGATTGCTGAACAATCCTCTAATCTGTTGTCTCTGTTCTTCTTTCTCTATAACTAAGACTAGGGGRAAAAAAAGCTATGTGCTGCTGTCAGTTGTAATTATTCCCAACTCAGATAAAATGTCCTGACCTGTGAGAGGTAGGTCAAATGTCAGAGAAGGCTTATGGGAAACACTAGAAGGGTGAAGGATTCTAAATAAGCTTTGCAAGTATTTACCCCTTTTGTAGAAAATAACTGTGAATTTCTAAACCAGAAAAATTATAGAAAATGTCATGACATGTCTATAGTGACCCTGTCTATACTAATCTCTTCTCAAGCATATTGATGAGTTAAGTGGCTTAATTATTATTTTGCCATCAGAGATGACACACATTGATGCCTCTTCAGCAGACACCTTTTTTATATATTTTATGTCTGGACTAAAACAGCTTAAGTCACAATGTTTAATGTCTGTGTATATGCATTCCTTATAAAACTTGAACCAGCTTGTTTTAATTTGGATGAATTTGCTAATCATTCATGTCTAGTAAGTAATTCATTCAGTACAGGCAACAAATTAATAGAATCCTAATTAAAAAAAAGGATATAATTTTAAAATACAAAARAATAGTACTTCTCAGAACTACATTGTTGGTATGTTTGTAGGTTGGGGTGGTGTGATGGTAGCTATAATGTYTATTTTTTGTTAGCTGGAGTAATCTGCAATTTATTTTTTGTAATATGTTACAGTTCAAGCCACTCACTGAAGAAGTGTCTTGAACTAGCTACTTGCTTATGAAAGGAGATGATTGGATAAAATGGTTACTACCAACTGAGAACTGAAGCATCAGACCCACAGGTTTGGGAATACATCCTGAAATCTTTTGTTCATGCTGGATTAGTCATTCTTATGTATGATACAACTATTTTTCACTATTAACCCCCCTGCATTTAGTGCATAAATACTGCTGAAGCAGTGTGCCTACCTTGAAGTGAAGCATGTTAAATGTGGAGAATAGGGAGCATGATCAGCACTTAAAAATGCTCCAGACTGAAGTAATTATCTTTTATATATCATGMAATATGATGTAAAGTCAGGGATGTGTGTCAAGTAGTGAGAACGACTATATTCAGTCCAATCTGTAGTACCCTTTATCTTGTACATTAATGCTATTATTCTGCTTATTTATAAAGCATTAAATGCATACTGRATGCCTTTTAGGTGAATAGGTTGCTGGCTTGCAAGCACAGAAGAATCTTGTTGATTTRCAGAATGRGTTACTACTCTCCCAGTTCTTATACTGCTTCTGTAGCCCATACAAAATATCCTTTYCTTTGGCATTCTAATGAAGAGGACACTTCAGCTGAATTGCCCATGTCTTTCTTCTGTACTGAAAGGTTTCCCCTATGGTGTGCATCCAGTCTGAGAGAAGTGGCTGTTAGTTCCCGTCTGGAATCATTAAAGGATATTGAGTTGTTACTTCATCAATTCACCTTARTCTGACTCTCCTGAAATTTCAAGTAAAATGCCTGTTGTATTGAGATTCTGAAGAATATATATTGCAAATATGTATTGCAAATAAACAATTGCTGATTACTTCTCCCAGAATATTAAAATATAAGCCAGTTATCTATCGAGTAATACCAAGATTGTTTCAATTTTGTTGCTCTTCAAATCCATTTTAAGTGACMTTTACTATTCTTCTTGTAATGCACAATAAATGGAATCACTAATTCTTTTAGAAAAGGATGTAAAAAAGAATCTTCAATTTTAAATGAACATCATCTATATGGATATTAGTTTACATAAAWGCATCCCACAGTATTTTTGTCCTCGCACCAACCACCAGGACACCCATGTGTCAGGTCCTTCATCATAGTTGTTTCTTCACTGGCCTTTTATCTTTAATGTTTCAGCTGACATGTTTTAGATTAAAACAGCATATTAATGCTTAAAATGCAAAARCCAGGTTTATGTAGAAACTTTATAGACTTTTATACTCTGTAAAGATGTCCTTTGGAAACCCTTAATTTGTGGGCTCTGTCTAGATGTCTTTTCAGACAAGAAAAACATGATAGTAATATCAGAGTTTTTTTAGAGTTAGAGGGATTGTTGTATTGCARATTTGCTTTATTGTAAAGATTACATGAGTTCTAGGGGATGAATAGGCAGCTCTGGCCCCATGTCAGTTATATGGGACATTTCCAGATATGAGTGGTTTCATCAGGAATATTGGTCAGGTCTGTGGGACAGCTTTCCCAAATGATTTAATGGGATTTGAACAATTATTTTTAAAAACAAAAAAACAGGTTTCAATATAGAAATATTGTTTTGGTAATTATCCACCCATTAACAGTCTTGAATATGTTAGTCCAAATGGTTGGTTGTTTGCTGAGTTCCTTCCAATATTTTCCTGCTATAGCTCTTGCAGTMACAGAAAGGAGTTTGTGATCAATAAACAGAGGCTTTCATTTTAGACATTAGTCCCTTATTCATACATATCCAGATTTTCAGCCTTATAGTACTTTTGCTCACAGTTCTTTTTTCTTCAATGCATGGTAGAAATAGATTGAAGTCACTTCRCCAGACTTTGACACACCATAAAACTGGGAAGCAGATAATACTGCATATCAAAAGAAAATGTAATATTTGATGCCTTTTTAGCAATTCTCTAAGCACTGCACGGGCAGCAAGAAGGRCAGAGTCTGCCTTCTGCTGATGTGTAGAATCAGTAGTTCTCAAATCTCTGCCCTTGATCAAAACACCAGTGTACAAACTATGACTGCTATGAGAAATAACTCTTTCAATGGGAGATGGCTTGGTATATTAGAGTGGATATATTAGTCAACTAGCACACATTTATGTAGAAGTTTTAAGCCACAATTTAATAAAATGAACTACTGTCCTTGGAGGCCTTTCAATTTTCCAAACTGGGCTCTTCACACTTGAAGCGACCAGCTGGGGAAAGAAATTCATACAGTTTTAAGACTGATGCTTCTGGTACATAAAGGAAAGAAGTACAATTGAAATTTGATGACAAAAATTGTGGCTTTTTGATGCAGAGTTTTGATTTGTTCTTTTCTTTGCTTAACACACAGAAGTCAGAGTATAAGAAACTTGTAAGAAACTGTAAATTTCTGTTATGTCTTCTGAATCTTAACCTGCAGTTGAGGAAGTTTCTCTTAATATCTGTATTATATTAATTTCAAATAATTATATGAAAATGAGTAATTTCCAGTTTGCATGTGCCCTTACTATTATTTATATGGAACCAGTAAATATAAAGTTTCCTGTAAAGAGTCTGTACAGAAATGCCATCTCTTCTGCCACTGTCCATTCTCAGTGCTTGCTTCTCACTTTAAAAAAGATGATCTGTACATCCTTGAAATTAAAGCTTGATGTTATATGAAGTACACATCTATAAAAAGAAACACTAATTTGTCACTGTATAATTACAAAATAGTAAAATRAACTCAGCAAAATTAATTCACAAGGAAAAAGTAATTGAAGTGCTTTTTTTAGTAGCTATCTTGCAAAGAGATTGATGATCTTAAATTTGTGAAACATTTAAATGATGAGTGCAACAACTTTTGTTTATGTTGTGTATGTACTGATTTTTGAAATATTTTTCCTGCTGGTTTGAATCCAAACCCACTAAAAATAGAAAACCTTGAAGTTAAAGTCTTATGGTAGTGTCAGTTATTGTTTTCACTATAAAACTTTTCTATCATATAGAACACTCAAATGTCTTTTCAGAGAGGAAAGAAAAAAACCCCTCAAACTCAAAAGACATTGCAGAATGTGCAGAGGTTTAAATATCTGCTGTGGATTTTAGGAGTTATTTGAAAAAAAAAGGAATTTTTACTTGTGATTTGTGAAGTCACTTTTAATCTTGACTGCTTACTTAGCTATTTCTGATCTGTCATTTTTCTYGGTGACAAGTAAAAATTCTAATGACCTGAAAGCCCTCCAGAGGCATGAAACAAGCCTGTTATTGATACAAAATAGTTTCCATTCACT
>CADDXX010000284.1:976667-1051505 GCA_902810485.1 Alauda arvensis
TAAATATTTAATTGATTATTTTCTGTCTTATTCATTTACTTAAGATTATGTTACTGGGTTTCACAAAGGTCCCCTTATTTTAAATCTTTGTGTTTCAAAGCTTTCTGTTTAGTTTCATCCAGAAGGATGAAACCAAAGGAAGGGGAAGGGAGGGAACGGATTCCTTTGCAGGCTTTAAGAAATGTTTAAGAAAACATCTTTAATGAATGAATTTTTTTCCCCAAAATTTTATATTTTAGCTGTAATACTAAAATTGCTCATCACTGTAAGCTAATAATGGAATGGAAAAAGTCCACTGTGTGATATGTTTTTGTGTACCCCCACTGAGGTTTTTTGATTTGACATATGCATATACACAAATAAAAATGTTATACTTTATATTATTTTGATTGCTATACTGTGTAATTTGTGTGCCTTAATTCAATTCAGCTGCAAGCTGAATTACCCAGTCTCCTGACTTACTTGGATATGGCTCAAGTCAATTAAAATTTCTAGCTATTTATTTCAAGAAAATGTGAAGAATAGTGAAAGGATTTTCTCTTTTGGGTAATACTCTTTTAAAAATATTGGCAATTCTTAAAGGACCAGGGCCAGAGTTTCTCTTTGTTTTGCATATTTTAATATCTCTTTCTACTTTAAAATCTAGATGGATAAAACTTCAGCTTGAGCCTAAAAATGAAGGTAAAGTACAGCCATTACAGTGAGAAGAGCAAACCACCATTTCTCAGAGAGAGAGAGAGACTARTTCTTTTGGATTTAATGGAACTGTTATGGTTAATTATATTAATAAAGGTTGTGACTAGAAATTCCTGAGAATAAGACTCTTGTATATTATTTTGTGTAAGCAGAGTGCCCAGTAGGGCCTACAATTAGGCAGGACAGATTTTTGGTGAAAGAAATTGTTAGAAGCCACATGCAGGACCGACCATTCTGAGAGAAGTAAATATTCTGGTAATTTTATTCTTCTTCTTAGAACACTATGAGTTAAAATTGTGGCATGAAGTCTGGGGTAWACTATTCTATAAAATCCAGATCTAAGGTGTCCAGATTAAGATCATATCATAACAAGGTTCTGCTTCTTTTTACCATATACTGTCAACTATACCAGAGATTTCTTCCTCTGATTAACGGCTGCAGATTTTTAAACCTATACTTTCCTAGTCCCAACAGGTCTGGGAAAATGCTTTTCAGCAAGCTATTTATTTATAAGAAGTTCAGGTTGAGATTGACCAAAAATATACTTTCAGGCCTAATTTAGCATACAGTGTATTTTAGCCTTCCTGAAATGACACACTTGTATATATATACATATATAGATATATAAACATACATATATAGATATATCCATCCACATGTTTTCAAAAAGTGTATAAGAAAAGGCTGATTTCTTTTAGAACATGATAGACATAATCCGCCCATGAATTTTTTCCTTGAAAACCCCAATGCATAAAATGCTTAGAATGGCTAGAGTCTGGGTAGAAAGTATTTTGAAATAGCTTTTCCATCTCARATAAATCAGAGTGTATTTAAKTCAGTGTATTTCAGTCTGTCCTACTGATGCTTTTCTACTTTCTATGAAGAACTCAAAATAATAGTAGGATTAGGGATCAAATTCTAATTTTGTCTTTTGGTTGTCCTTAACCTCCAGTCTCCATGGTCATGCCCAGGCTCTTGTTCAGTGAATAAATTTAGTTATGTAGAGTACTATTTCATGTACCTTTGTAGTCTGGAGCAGCTTCTGGAAAAAACAGTGAATGGTTAAGTGAATGAAATTTTTGTTATAAAGGGCTCAAAACACTCCAAATGAAACTGTTAGTTAAGTCTGGTTCTCATTTTTAGTATCTTTTAGAGTGTTTCACTCTGCAGTATTAATAAAGTTATTCTAATTCATGTATTTTGATGTAATCAAGACTTAAATAATTCCTTTAATTGGATACAATTCCTGTCTTCACTGCAAGAAAAGTTTAGGGCATGGTAAAACCCTGTGTAACATAAACGCCTATGTTGCTTCAGTATTAAAAAGATGAAGTGGATGAAACTAATACTCTGCAGAGATTTTTTTACATAGGATTTTTGACTGTGTTTTACTTATAGCTTGTATAAAAATCCTCCTRACAGCCACACAGTCACTTTTGTCAGTCTTGCATCTGAATGCAACAACTGGCATTAGCTTAGGGAAATTTCGAGAGGAAAGAAAAGCTTGAAAAAATGTGGAAGATCAGCCAGAGTGAGTAGGATCTATGTAAGCTGAGAAAGAGTGCAATAACAGGAATAACACAGGTTGTAATTGSCATCCAAGTCTGTTCTCTTCACAAAGGTCTGTTGGATAGGTCCTGCSCCCTCATTCATCCTGGACTGGTGATGGGCAGCGGGTAGTTTGTACAACAATTATGCAATTTAATCTGACCTGTGCTGTGCAGAACAAAACTTCCAAAGGTAGGGAGGTTTTTGTGTTTTGGTTGGTATTTGAAAGGAGAGAGAYACGGAGGAGATTAAAAACAAGGAAAGAGAAGAAAGGGAGAGGAAGAAGAGTATTGATTGGCCGACCTTTTTTCTTTGTACAGCTGCAAAGTGTGCTGATAAAATGGACTTTATTCTGGTAAATATTCCTACAAAAAGGGTGATAGTATGTACTTACATATGTTTTTCTACTGGCATAAAAGCATCTTTCCAAGGGGAAACAGAAGGAACAGCAGAGAAGAGAGCAAGCAGACAACAGTCCATTAAAGAGATGGAAGTAAAGAAGTCAGTAAAAGGAGAATGAAAAAGAAGTGAGTTTGACAACAGTTTGTAAGAATTGGGAAGCTCTGTTCTGTGTTCTGTCATCAAATATTTGGGAGCTGAGATTATCTAGAGTAGGAAGAAAAAACAAAGACCTGTTGTAAGCAGATCAGACAAGTGTACCTCAGACTTAAGAGACAGTGAGCATTTGGAATCCTGGTAACAGCTAGTGTTGATATTGCAAAGATGATAAGGTATGAAGATCTCTATCTTTTAAGCACACAGCCTTGGGGAAAATTGYTTCTGGTTCCTTGTAGAAGTCCCTCATTYTAAAAAAAGATGCAGGAAAAAYTTGTCATCAGTGCTTCTCCCCCTTGTCCTAGAACGAACCCTTAACACCCCTCACCTCCTATTGGCTCACTGGTTTCTTTCCATATTCCAGTCAGAAAAGGTCTCGCTCACAACTCATGTTCTAAGATCTGCTTATGAATAAGGAACTTATTTTTGTATGACTTAAAAGGGAAGGAACTGTCTGTGACATCAAAGACTATGATGGGTTTGTTTGTACCTTTAAGTATTATTAAACCATAAACTAAAATTTGATTTTGGTTATAAGAACAACCAAGGTTACAGGCCAGGTAAAGGCATAAATAAGAGTCACCTTCTTCTGTGCATTAAATTAATCAATAAGGGAACAAGTGTGGAGTGTCCTCGAGTGCAAAAGGCTTTCCTGGAAATCATTGTACAATTGTAAGGTCTCATCCAGTTAATAGTTTCTGAGCAGTGCAGAATGCCTATAAAGTGCACAAAAATAACTATTTTTTTTCACGTAGAATTTGGGGTCTCTTGGATTTGAATTGTCCTTTCAAGGAGAAGATAYGCATTAATATATATGTAATTACTTTGGATAAAATATCTTCTAGGCTTTCTACTTGTAATAGAATAGAAATCTTGACTTTATAGTAGAAAAATAGCATTCTTAATGATGTTAATAGTTTCTTGATAATACTAATTATATTAAATCACAGATAACTCTCAATTACTTTTTTATTAACATACAAAATGATCTATTCTAACTCAGCTTATTAATATACTTTATAAATGTGTTGATAACAAACTATAACATACAGTTACTGAATATGTTATTACAAGTATGCTTCATTTCATTTGTAAGTCAGATGACCTTAATGGAGCAACCAAGTTCTTTATGAATAGTGACTGAATTCTTTGGAGAATCATGATGTAGTTAGTTCACCAACTATAACAGCATATACTCATAATATTTGGAGAACAAAAATAGTTATTATCTTTTCGTTTTCCCATGCAGRTTGTGGATATCCCACTCCTGAAAGTGTTCGAGCTGGATGGGGCCCTGAGAAACTTGATCTAATAGTTACTATGGGTGGCAGTCCTACCCATGGAGTGGGATTRGAAATAGATGATCTTCAAGGTCCCCTCCAAGAAAAACTCTGTATGATTGTATATTTCCATAATTCCATGACAAGGGCTATGGTGTGTTTAAGGTACACCTATTCTTAAATAGTGATTTGTTGTTATGGTAATTTTTTTTTTGTTTATCTCATCATGCTTTATTGCCAGTAAGACACGAAGTTAAATAGATAACAATGCCTCAGGAGATCTCTGCCTTCYAGTCAATAGCCTATTTAAAGATTGCAAAAGCAGTACTTAATTACAGTTTTTCTGTATTTTTGTTTTTGATAAAGAMAAAGCCAGAAAACTGGGTTGTCATTGAAAATTGAAGACAAGCACATCAGAGAACTGGCATCTCTTGAAATACAAAATACTCAGTTCAAATGAGTTTCAAGTTATGTTCTTGTCATTTGGACCATTTTGTTTTGTTGTTGKTTTGGATATTTATCATGAAAAGTACTAATACCTTGGCATCTGCTACTTCTGCAGCTGTTCCTATCTTTAGTTTTTCACAGGAGAGATAAGATGCTGAGTGCTGTCAGGAYGTTGCAGATTAGACATGCCAAGGGGCAGATGCAGTTACAGAGGTCATGCAGAACCTCCTAGAAGCTTTCACRCAGCATTATTGTCATTTGCCACATTTGGGGAAAAATAAACAAATTAACAGATTTGAACTTTGGATAGAAAGAAAAGATTTCCTGCACTATTTTCTAAGCATCACTGCCTAATGGTTGTAAGTGCAGCAGCTATACACAGCCCAGAGCCCAACTACAGCTCCATCACTCAGATATTTATTTTGGATTTTAGAGGTTTTTGTTGCTGATTTACACAGAGTAGATGTTTTGTCTAGTTACATGTTTTATCTAGTACCATCCATACAACTCCTGAAATCCAGCAGTATTTTTGCATGTATTCATATACATGTACTCAAATCCATGTCAGAAAGTATCAGGTTTCTTTCCAKTTTTTTTTTTAATTTTGATACTCAAATAATTTTGATCTTTCTAATTTCATGAGGTAAGGAAAGATGGCTACTTTATGAACTATGAGTAGCTACTAATTAGTAATGTACATAATTAAAGCTATTGCTTTGTCCACTTCAAGTTGATAGTTATTCTCCTGGGGTGGGGGGAAATATAATTTAATTTTATAAAGGAAATGCAAGAATTCTAGTTTCACTGACTTTCTTCGCTGGCTTAGTTTTAAGCAATATTAATTATAGTTTATGATTAAAATCTTTGGCAGAGGGAACWCTGAATTATCCCAATGCAGAAACAGTGTTTGGCTCTCTTTGCAAGGTAAAACTTGTTTCCCCAACAGGGGAACTACAWGAGCATATAAATTAGTGTTACTTGGGCAATTTAAGTCTAAGCTCCCCAGTGATGTAAGGAGCACAGGTGTGAAGTTTTTTTCTTCCCTCATGCAAAAATACAGGATGCTTTTTCAAACAGTGAAATAATAATTGATAAGATATGCTCTCTGATCCTTTCCTTCATAAAGTCTTGTAAATAATCACATATTTTTTAAGAAAAGCTTATSCAGCTTTTAAAAACCTGATGTCAAAAACAAATCTTGCTTTTAGAGATAATCCTCAGTGGAATGACTTGCAGCTGAATAATGTTTTGTCTTTTTATTGACAGGTCTTAGCTTCTTCATGTCTTTGTGTTTGCTCACATCAACCTTGTTATTTTTTACTTTACAAGAAAGCAAACAGCCTGCAAATCTTTTCTGCAGACAAGTCAATACATTTTTCTACTTTGTGGTGTTTTATTTTCAAGGAAGYTCACATGGAGAGGTTGGGCATGAAGCCAGATATCCTGGAGATAATTCCTAGAGCTTCAGCAAACTGTGCACTTACTATCAACTGCTTTGAACAAATAGCTCCAAATGGCAAGCTCRCTGATGCTTGTCTGTTGACCTGAGTCCAAGGCAGAGAAGGCTCAGGATCTGTTGGTGCCTTTGACCACTGATCCATGCCATGGTTCGAGTATGGAAGGAAGTTTGAGGAAGGTGAGAGTGGGGGAAGATCTTCATATTTCRAAAGTCTGAATGTAGATTATATTTAGCAGGGATGAGCAGTTTGAATGATACAGTGATATGCTGTAATGAAATTTTTTAAAAGGCAATGGTGATTAATTTTAAATACTGAAATAATTTAGCTTCCTATTTAAAAAATATTCTATATCAGTATGAATCACCTTAGGATCCCTCAAAACCTAATTCTGAGAATACTCCYGCATAAATCTCTGCACCCATATTATAGAACAAGCCAGAGATTTCAGCCAGCAGGGGGAACTGCAGAAACAGCCAAAGCAAGCATTACTGTGATGTAAGGACTAGGAATAAAATTATCCCTGTGTGTCTGTTTGAAGCCACCTTCATCCATATCTCTGCACAAAACCACCCTCATAAAGGTATTCATAAGATGTTTCCTTCTATCAACATCACCTAACAGAAAAAGGACTTTGGGAACATATTGGAAGCAGCTACACATAAGACTGTGAGCTGTTGCAAGAATGTTCTAGTTTTCATGCTTTCATGGATGATTAAAGCTAGATCTTATCTCTTTAGCTTACTTGTGCTAATGTCATAACATGAGGTGTCAGAAACTCTACAAAAGATATATCACAACCACCCATCTCCCATCATTCACCAGCAAAGTTACACCATCAAAAAAAAAATTGTGCTCTGATCATGATAGTTGAGTCTTTTCATTAGTTATCTTATTTCCAAGATGTTTAACAAACTGGTTTGATTCAGAAAATTTTAAGCCACAGTTCTATATTGCAGGATGAATTTTCTCATACCCTGTGAATTTGAACCTTCCCTAAAAAACTTGTTCTTTCCCTTTTTTTGGCCTCTACACTACTGGTTTCTTAAAACTAATTTTGCTAAGTATGTAATTGCAACCATTTTCTTCGGTGTTTTTTTAATCTCCATGGTGTTTTAACCAAAGCATTAAAATACAAGCTATTTTTAAGGTCAAGGTCAATTACTTAGAAATCACAGCAGCAGTTGAATTTGATACAAATACTCAGTGCTACCAGGGGAAGTTTCTAGGGATTGMGAGAGATAAGTGTTATTTTGGCCTGAAGAAGGCAGATTTGGAAAGCTTCAGGCTTCTTAGATTTACCTTGATCCTTGGGAAGGTGGTGGAGCTAATGATGTTGAAAACTTTTCAAACCAGGAAGGACAAGATAATGGTGGGAAAGAGTCAGYGAGGGTTTAGGAAGGAGAAGCCATGACTGATGGCCTGAGAATCTTCCATGACAAAATCACCAGTTCACTGGAAACAGGAGAAACATGGGATATCATTTTACTTGGCTTCAACAAGACTTTGTACACTGTCCTCCATAACAYTCTCATAGACAACTGATGAAATATAGACCCTGTAAGAGGACAGCAAGGCAGGCTGAAAACTGTCTGAACTGCTGGTTTAAAGGATTATGAGTGGTGATAAAAAGACCAGCTGGATGCTGGTCACTAGAGGTGGAGTACATGGTGCTGGGACACTGTTTGAAATCAGCAAGCAAGTGAACTGCACACAGTTTGGAGTTTTTCAGTGRGAACACTAAATTGGGAAAYASAATTCCTAAACTATGACAGTATTCAAAATAAAATTTTATTCTTGAGACATCCTTTGAAATGAAGTGTGATAATTCTTGACAAAAACTTACTATTTTTCAAATAACAGAAACATAACTTCTGWTTTRTTAATCTCTCTCTTTTTGTGTGTASATGAACATTGAGATATGCCAAATCTGTAGAACTTCTGCTTTTTCCTCACTCTCTGGCAGTGTGATGATAAAGTAATTATGTCAAAACAGGAATTATTTTATTCYAACATGATTGAAGGGAAGTGCAGGACATCAACGCATTAGTGCTCAAAAGTGTCGTGATACATGAACAGCATAGAGAAAGTGGTAACATGACTTCAGAAGTGGTGCCAGCAATTGGATTCAGTTACTCACTTCCTTCAAAGAAGTCTGGTGCCCGGGAGAGGATCAGCTGTGATCCCTGCTGACCCCTGTGTAGTGGGAGACCCCATGCTGCAGCCCTTGCAGCCCTGGACTTGAACTTGAAAGCCTGTTAAGATACTTGGTGTTGCCACAAGCCTGTCTTGCATAGGTGGGTACCAGGAACTGAAATGKCTCCTTGACTGCACAGGCAGATATTGCTAGAGCTATGCAAATGTCCAGAATCATGTTTAAATGACTGTGGAACATATTTGTTACCTGAACCGTGCATTTGCTTTTGTCCTGAATTAAGCAATATTTTTTGCTGATTGAAAAGACCAATGTACACACCTGCAAACCTCTTTTTACGGGCAGAAATTAAATTCCACTGCAACTTTGAAGAAATATAGGTTATAGTTATGGATTATGCTTATTGTACATATAACGCTGAACTCATTATAAATCCATTTGCTTTAGTTGCATGTAATGATACACTCTGCACTATGACTTTAGAAAGCTACACAGCYTGGATCTGTCTGTGTTCCTTAGAACACCAGGAGTGGTTTGGTTCCYGGTCTTACCTTACAACCCAACTGGGCAACAAAATTATGCAACAGGGCAACAMTWAGGCAATGGTAAGAGGTCTCCCAGTCTTGGTACTCCTGTCTGCATACACACTCTTGAGCCTACAGGATACCACATTTGTCTCAGTTTGAAAGACAGGTGTCTGCTAGGGAAAAGCTGGAGCCCTCCCCTTGCAACGGAGAATGCAAACCCGCTCCCTCCAAATTATTATAAATTTGAAATTTGAAATTAAGGGGCTTTCAGGCAAAAAGATGTGGGGATTTTTTTTTTACTAATATATATATATATCGAACAAAGTAAGCAAACAAACAAACAGCTATAGCATTAATAAGACAGAACCAAGAACCTCGAGGGACCACAAATCCCAGGGCAGTCTGATCTCTGGCTCTGAGGCACCAAGGTGTAACGGTGGGAGATCCCGGGCTGGTGATGAGGTAGATGGGCAGTTCCACAGTGGTGGTTGGAGCAGCAGAGATGTTCTGGCTGAGCAGACGGTGTGAGGTCAGCGTAGGCAAAAGCCTCAAAGCAGGGCAGGAGGAATGGCCGTGGTGGGACAGGGCTGGGCCCGCTCCAGCAGGGCAGGAGGTGAGCTCAGAAATCCCCAGGCACACGAGCAGATGGTGGCGGATTTCACAGGAGCGGAGTCGGTGGTGACAGTGAAATTCCTCTTGCAGCAAACGAACAGCCTGGGCGTCCTCTCCTAAGTGCCAAGAGGAAGAGTGCCCAGCCCCTCCCCCAGCCCCCCGTCCCTTTGCTGCCCCAAATCTCGCGTAAACAGGTTCTGTCTTCTCTTCCCTGGCTTCTTTTGTMTTAGGTTAAGTACCAACAAGTACTYGGTCCTTAGTGTCTTAGTAACTTGAGGGAAAAAATTCCAAAAGGAAAAAMCAAAAAAAAAAAAGAAACAAATCTAACCCCCAACACACATGAACATCTATGATTTTCCCAGAAGATCTTTGGAGATCTACCTTTGTAGATCTTACCTRTCTTTGAARTTTATTTATATKATAYRTCCTTGTCTAATTGTRTGTTTACCTGGAAGGAAGAAAACAYGRGAGGAGGATTCTGTGCTCAACTCAGAATAACCCAGAAATTSTGGAGACAATAATMAACAGCAGATTATAAAAGATATGTCAGATGCAAGAATCATTATTCACAGGAAGCATACTAAGATATCTGAGATACTGTGTGTGCTCTTCTCAAACAAATCTGTCAGGCAAGATATTACTGCTYAACTTCATTTTTCCACTGTGATGTGTAAAAACCTCAAGAGGCCTCTGTTTATGATGCAAACCTAAAATATTCTGAAAACAGTCAGTTGTTGTAGAACATGGGCCAGTTTGGCTAGTTCAAAGCCAAACATTTTATGTATTCTTTTTGCTATTACTCTTTCAGTGGCTTTTAAAATAGGGTCAGATTTTAAATGTGATTTTGAAGGCATAATTTTGASTTGAAGCAAGACAGAATCCCACAGAAGATTCTGTTCTGTCCTTCAAGGYAGCTCAGGTCTGTTCTTTTATCAACCCTCATTTGACTGTAACCCCTTAATCTGCTATGTAGAAAGTCTAGAAAATTTATGTCCAAAACATCACCTCAGAACTGTTGTTCAGCTCCTTGCATCCCTGATTACTACTTTCTACAGAAAACATTTCTATTATGTTGTATCTGTGGCCCTTTTTTGGAGATGGAATTTCAGACAAGGCAAAGTGGAGTTTGCTGTTCTTGAGACAGGACAAAGACATGTCAATCACTGTCAGGTTTTCTAAGCTCCAGCGTCTCAGGTGTAGAAGACARTATCTTTGGATTTTTCCTGCCAGATAAAGACTTTACTAACCATTGTATTTTAGGATCCTTTTTCTCCGGGGGCTTGAAATAAGCTTGGAATAACAGACATTTCTGTAGCKCAGTGGGACAAGTATTGGTATGTTGCAGGGACACAGCATAAAGGATAATGTAATTGAAATCAGGAACGAGTCCCAGAGAAGATGTGTCTGCTGCTGTCAGCAGAGGAAGAGGGAAAAGCTACTGTCTAAGATGCAGGTGAAGAAGGGCAGGACTAGGAAACCTTAAATGAAAGCAGCCAGTGTTTCATACATAACCCCTGTTTCTGGAAAAATAGCCCTTGTCACCTGGGCAGTCAGTTTAAATCTTGGTAATTCCCAGGTAWCTAGCTAGCAATAAACTGAGCAATCTCAGACATATCCTGTGAAGAAGAGTGCACCTCTGGGCAATTCCAATGATCTTAGGGTTTGCTATGCTGTTGTGGTTGCCAGAGCACTGTGTACCCTCACTGGAGTGGTTGGAAAATGCTGAAATTGCTAAATTGGTATCCCAAGAGGGCTGCAACTCTTTCAGCAGGACCCTGCTGCTCACAAGCAGTGAGGAAGCCACTGAAAATGGCATCTGGGAGTACACCTGTACTTTGGCATAGAGCATGGGTTTTATAGCACAGAAGCAGATCTCTTCATGTTAAACCAGTCTTAAGTCTGTTCCCAAACTGCTTTGGCCAAATACCTAGGAGACTCTTCTGTCCTGACCCCCTGCATGACAAATTTTTTGATATCCCTGTCTCATTGTTTATTGGGAATGAACCTTGTATTGATTGTGGCAAACAGCCAAAACTCTCTGAGGTGACAGGCACTTGGTGAGAATGAAGAATAGTGCTGAGAATTGTGTGGATATTAGTAGGGAGAAATGGGATGGGGAGCTAGCATTTTTTACTTAGATAAAACCACTCCTGTAGCTGTTCAGCCTCTSTAAGTGGGTGATTGCTTTCACATGTATCAGAAAACAGAGCTGTGACACTGATGGGTCTGATCTTTACAGGGCAAAGAGGACTAAGCAGGCAGAAGATCCATTGGTATGTGTTGCACTGCTACACAAAAGAACGGCACGACACAGCAATCACGAGGGGAAAGAAAAGAAAGAGATATTTATTAAAAATCAGGGTTATTATATACAGAAAAGGGAAAAGGTTCTAATWGGGTGAGAAAATTCCCACCTCTACACACACACTGGTTAATACACATGCTTGTCAAGGAAATCCATCTCACTAAGAAAAATGTAAACATCCAAGCTAGTTAGAAAACAACACCTGTTATCTACATGAAAAACCATGGGAAAAGTGACTCCAAACTACAACTTATCAGAAGACTTAAAAGTTCAGGGTGACTGATATGGAAGCAGGTTGCAGTCAAGGTGATGGGAAAATAGGCTTATGGCATAGGCAGAGTTACTGGTTGGTGCTGCTCTGGACTCACATGTAAAGCATAGAATTGTTTGTTGCATCCCATCTTTGGATTACTGCTGTTAATGGCAGGAGAGACCCTTTCTTGGAGGTGGCGGCTGTGGATGTGGATAATTGGCCTGAGTGGCTGTTRCAGCAGCATGGTGGCTCATCACTGTGTCAGTGACAGCCTGGCTTCCAAAGGAGGAGTCACACTGCTTCAGGCACGCTGCTTCAGAGGGAAGAGCCCTGAACTTTTTGTTGCTTTGGAAGTAGTTTCATCCAAAACCATTACAATGGTTTATAAGTTCAGTAGTATGTGGATCTAAATAGGAAATGGGTGTTTGAATTAGGGATGAAATCAGGCCTAATACTAAAATTTGGTACAAAACTCGCTACCAACTTTTTTTGGTTATACAAATGGCAAAATTCTTTGGATGTAATTTTCAACTTGTCAGACTGGAGCCAAAAAGCAGTGACTTCTCTAGTTTTGGATCTGATAAGAYGGCATAGTTCCAGGTTATTGTGACCTTTTGTTCTGTGACAAAGGTACATCTGGAAAGGACCTCCACAGATACAGACTAWTGGGGAAAGTTCTTACCACGCCATCCACATCACAGAATGCTTCTTGCCATCTTCAAATGTTGTCATACTTGAACAGTACCGCTGATAAAGCASTGTGAATTTGATAACTTTTAACAAAAAAAGTTGAATGAAGTAAATTATATGATAGTAAGTTGAGGCACTGACTACTGAAGCTGTATTTTATTTTTATCTTATATAACTTATGAATAAATGTGCAAGAAAAAAGAAGTCTTACAAACACTTTAAATCCCACTGTGAGTTCATTAGTCAAATGAGAAAGTAGTTGTAATTTTTAATAGGAATTTTTATATRCCATCATAGGCCTGGAGCTGTAAACTTTAAATCCTTAATTTAAGTAACTTAATGGCTGCTGTAGCCATTAGGCTGGCATATAATCTCAGATAAATGCTAAGGTAATTTGTTTGCCTCCCAGCATTTCTGAAGTAAAGAGTGTACAGTATCACAGAAAAAGGGAGCAGTATGTTGCAAAAGAAACAGTTTTTACTGCATTACAATGATTTCTTCAGTTTATTTTCTTACTAGGGTTAAATGATTTATCTGAAAACCAGAAAGTTAAATTATCACATGTATGAAARTCTTTTCATATGTAGATAAGACAAAGATAAAAATGTGTGAAAGGCATTACTTTCTTATATGTGCTGTATGTATGATGAATCCACTGAGGAGCTGCAGCCTGTTTTTTTTTTTTTTTTTTTTTTTTTTTTTTTTTTTTTTTTTTTTTTAAGGAAGAGCGGGTAATTAGAACAGTTTCTTCTGGCCTTGTGATGAGTAAGGGTATTTGTGCATGTGTGTTTTGTGGATAGAAATTAGGATAGATTAGATAGTATTTATTTACTTCTTTATTCACTCATATTYAGAACAGCTATAAAATGAATACTTTTTCAAGCTGAGAACATATTTGCAGTTAACACATTTCCATTTCTGTGTTGCTGCACTGTCACTGGATGAATTTGTCTTTCCACACACAGATTTGGTATCACACCATCTTCCTGATTACCTAATTTGCAAAGTTATATTTCTTTACATCTTGACATTTTAGTGTTAGTTTTTAAAGTCTTACAATGACAGAAATTTCACTTATTTTACTTTCAGTATACATTTTCCTTTTGGTAATATTTTCTTCCATCATTTTATGATATAAAATCTTGTATATTTGTGACAGTTTGAATGAATGCATTTTCCTTGCAAATGTCAGTGATGCTCTAGAGATAGTGATGATCAGTTCAATTTAAAACAAAAGTGAATACTTGTGATTTTTTTTTAATTGTTTGAGAGAACAGGTGCATGCATTTTAAGCAGATAAMTATCTTGCATTTCACTTGGATGACACTAGATGGCCTTCCAAATATTTTTTTGGGTGGATATTCTATACCATGATACATGRAGTAGTATGGCATATATAAACTTCAGACCCAGAGTATTGCCTGCTGACCTGCATTTTGCTCCTTACTAAGGGTGCTTGGCTACATAACTCTTCTAAACTAGTTTTCAGACTACCACAGAACCACACAGCACTTTTGGTTGTCTTCTGTAGTAGTCATTTATTGTAGATGGCAGAGTTTCTTCCTTTCAATTTTGAGACAGGGAAAGTAAACAAATATTAGTGATTAACCTGTGGTAGCTAGAGAGGGAAGATTTTAAATAAAAATAAGCTGTTTAAATACATCTAATTTTGATATTGTGAATTATATTAAGCAAAAATATAAATAAAGTGAGGTTTTGCCGACATTTTTTCTGCGCATGACTTATTTACTACCAAAATAACATTTGAGAACTAAAGGCACATTAAAATTAATTTTCCACTTCCAGCCACAATTGTTACTGTTAACTGTTTCAGTGATGAAAAACCCCAGTTGTTCCAATTTAGCTCAATCCAAAGTACACCCCTGCTCCCTTCTAGTTGGACAAACTCAATTTCAGTACTAAGACTGGTATGTGAATAAAAATCACACTGAAACTACSTGATCAATAAGGTGAAGGTACTCTTAAACTGGAACAGTCAAGGTTCATCTAACCTAAAGGAATAAATCTGCCAACCGCGTTATCAAGTTTTCAGTGCAACAAGCAATGTTTTACTTTGTAAATTTGAATCCCTATGTCCACAACTCATGAAATCAGGCTTGCAGTTTATTGAGACTCATTTCTCACTGTGATTGTCTTGTCAGCATGCTTGTAGGACATCTTATGCCCATTTTCCCCTTGTAGACTCTAATCCTTTAATAATTTTTCTAATGGAGAACTTCTGCTCAGTGCAGTATGCTTCTTATTGAGGATGTGGGCCAACTGCCACTGATGAAAGTGGAAAGATTCCCACTGACTTGAGYTGAAATTGGATCAAGCCCATGGGAAGCTAATCAGCACAGGAAATATGCACATACTTATCCCATTACTGTGCATTTGTGTCTAAGTAAACAGAGTACCACCAAAATTGCAAATTAAGCTGCCCCCAAAAATTTTCCTACTTCTCATATACTGCCAGTATAGATTGACAGCACATAAAAGTAAATCAGTGGTGACACCAGACATGTGCAGTCAGTGTATGAAGCTCCACACTTAATTTGGCCCCATGCTGTTTTCCCTTTCATGTGAACTAACATGACTGATGACCTCATGGGTAGCAATTTGTGCCAGGCTACCATGTCTGGGTTCTATCTGAAATAAGGAGTTTAAACACTAAAAGTGTACAAGAAAAGCAAGAAAATTACTCAGACAGGGAGGCAATTATAAATATCCATGTGCTACTTCTAATTTTATTATTAATTTTCTTTCCTTCTTTTTATAACATTTATGTAGCATAAAGTGATGGTAGATTAAATTCCAGCCTTAGATAGTGTGTAGATAGGAGGGAAAGATGATGCAATATTTTGTCAGCCTTCTGACTCCTGGGAGTTTCAAGTGGCAGCTACYAAATTCAAAGTGGACATCTGGTGAATTTCCAATTATCTGTGATATTGAAGAGACATGGTCATGAGAGGAGCCAGCTGTATTGTTTTTATTACTAACTCATATAGTTTGCTAAAGACTGGATTGTACTGGTTGAGGTAAGCATAAGGCTGTAGGAAGAGCACRTACTCATTTATCTAAAAAGGTGCCTTGAAGTCAAAGTCTTTTGTAATCTGTTGGGATTTCTTTCCACTGAAAAAGGTAATACTTTTATATGAACTACACCTCGACTGGAAAAGTAAACTAAGCCAGGCATGAATTTGATAACTCACACATGATTGACCCTATGGTTTATCTATTTGTGTGCTATTCTGGCTCAGGATGTGCCACCCTCTCTGTGGCTGAGGAGAGAAAGGAGAATAACATCAGAGCTCAAGCCACACTGTGGTCTTTTGCCTACAGGCCAAACAGTTGGCCATAGACAATTTTATTTAGCAACAGACTGCATGAGGGGATCAGAAAAGATACAGATTCTTTCATTTAATTAACACCTAGCATGAATTCTTATGTGATACTTTCAGAAACTGTAACTTAAGTTGGCTGTTTCTATCAACATATTTTCAATGCCTTGCACTTGGCAAATAAGTAAAAGCTATCTAAAGACATGTGGTTATTGTCTCATAGTCTTGAAGAAAATTGGAAATGGCTATAAGATAGTCTAAATCAAGATGATATTGGAAGTAACTTTCATCTCAAAACAGAGCAGTGAAGTATGGCAARGAATATGTCAATATACTTATACAATAGAAAAATTATTAAAAAAACCCCCACAAAACAGTGAGCATTAAAGTTCTTTTTTGATGTTACAAATACATATAATGTGGCATAAAGTGKCAGCTATCTCCCAAGAATGAGCCCCAGTCAGAGCTTAAGACTAATCAAGTTAATTTTTAAGACCTTCTCTTTTTCCCAGCCTTAATTGATAGATAAATTGTGGCAGCACTGTCTGTAAATAATGGCATATTGTATTGGTTTTGCATGACCTGGTTTTTGGTAGCGGGGGGCGTCACCTCTGTGGGTCCCATGAGAAGCTACTGGAGGCTTCCACCATGTCCAGCAGAGCCAATCSTTGATGGCTCTGAAGATGGACATGCTGCTGGCCAGAACTGGGCCAATGTGAGAGGCTGGTAATGTCTCTGTGATGACATGTTTAAGAAGAAAATCAAAACAAAGTCAYACAGTGTTTCTTCTAGTCAGAGAAGGGGAGGAGATCAGAATATGTGAGAGAAACAACATGGACACACCAAGGTCAGTGGAGAAGGAGGGTGAGAAGCTGCTCCATGCACTGGAGCTGAGATTCCTCTGCAGGCTGTGGTGAGACCATGGTGAAGCAGCTGTGCCCCTGCAGCCCATGGGGATCCAGGGGGAAAGCAGAGATCCACCCACAGCCCATGGGGATCCAGGAGAGATGCAGAGATCCACCCACAGCCCTGGGAAGGTGCCCATGCTGTAGTGGGTGGATGCCTGGAGGAGGCTGTGACCCCGTGGGAGACCCCTGGAGAGAGGAGCCTCGCTCCCAGGCTGGAGCAGCCTCTCCTTGGAGGACAGCACTCCATGGAAAAGTGACCCACATCACAGCAGTTTTGGGAGAACTGTGTGCCTGTGGGGGTAAGTTCATGTTGCGCAGGAGCTGTTGGCTGCTGCTCATGGGAGCGGACCCACATCAGTAGAGAGAGAATTGATTTTCATGTGGGCTCTGAAAATTCTGCAGCATGAACCATGTTCCTGCACTCAGAAATCAGAATAAAATACGTAAATTGTGAACAGGAAGGAGGGGGATGAAACAGATATTCTTGTGAGTGTTGCCAGTCGAGACATCGTGAGTAGAACAATAAAGTTTGACTACCATAGGACATCTGTAAGCAGAATGTACTGCAGAAAGCATTCTGATGACAGATACTGCATTTCAGGGTAATTGTAGACCTTATGCAAAGACAGAACAGACTCYTTCCAGTGGCTAATGATAGCTAATAATCTCTGTCTTGATTATCAAGCTAAAGTCAAGTTTCTTACTGACTTCTATCACACCAAAAACAGAACACATACAAATGATTTGAGTCTGTAGACATGATAGTTGCACTTTGTGAACTTCTCTGCCTTTTTAATATTAATGTAATATTGTGACAAAATTTTTGTACATCAACATTTTMAATCTTGAATTCAAACATCTTATTGAAAATTTTTTAAGAAGTCCATTGAGATRTTTACCTTGTAACTCCATGCTTTACAGTGCTTTACATAGCTTTATATAAGAAAAACAGCAGCAACACTTTAAAATCCCCTTGGTTGCTTCTAAACACGTCTTTCAGTGCAGGTTTTGCTGTGTTGTCTCCCCTTTGAGCCAAAGCAAGTGTCCCACCCAGTCCTGAGGTATTATCAGTGTGCTATTCTGCAGGCAGATACCAGCTTGTTTTGCCCATGGCTCACACCACCAGCAGAGAAACTGGTTTTGTGCATTGACACAGCTGATGTTAAGCCTGAGAATAAACTGGGCCTCAGGCCTGCATGAGAGCAGCTACACAGCTCTAGGCATGGACAGTGGGAGCCTGCTCAGCATTTGCACACTGTGACATCTTGTTTGCCTGCAAAATGTGCGTAGCTTTGCTCTGGCTGCCTGTCCCATCTGTTACCCCTCTAGGCCTGGGTGCCCAGTGCATTTGCAAGTCCTTTTCTTCTAGAAGACCACARCATTGCCTGATTAAAGTAATTCCAAGCTAAAATGTTCAAAACAAAATATTGATCATTCATCCAAGATGTTATGGAACAAAGGCATAAAACAGGGGGCCAGAATATAAAACCAGAAAAATTCATGGCAGGTTTACCTTTATGAAAGTCTCTTTTTTCTTTCCCTCTTTTTTTAACTGCCCTGAAAGATGCTGTTAATTTGAGTCAGTGCCGTCAGTTGCATTCTTGTCTGGGGAAATCCTTGTGCAGTTTATGAAGGACTGCAGCCCATGGGAAGGGCTCAAGGAAGAGTTCATGGAGGAGTGTCTGCCTTGGGAGGGCCCCCCCCATCTGGAACAGGGGAAGGACTCCTCTCCCTGAGAAGGAAGCAGTAGCAGAAACAGCCTGTGATGAACTGACTGTAACTCCCATTTGCCATCTCCCTCCACCACTGGGGGAGAAGATAGAGAATTGGAAATAAAGTTAAGGTCAGGAAGGAGGGACATTGAGGATAAGGTGGTCCTAAGATTTGTTTTACTTCTCAGTATCSTACTCTTATTTGAATGGTAGTAAATTCAATTMATTTCTTCAAGCTGGGTCTGATTTACTGTGATGGTAAGTACTCCAGCTGTGATGGTGAGTGACCACTCCCTGTCATGAACTCCTCAATTCATGAACCTTTGTTGTATTTTCTCTTCCCTGCACCACTGGGGAGGGGAGTGATAGAGTGGCTTTGGTGGGTACCTGGTCTACAGCCAGRGTTGGCTCATCAAAGGAAGACAGCCTTCCTTTTATAATTTAGATGTCCTTCTCAAAGACTCATCTCCAGTTACTGCTGAAGCTGCATAAACTGCTTTCTTCTTGAGAACCTGTTTACAGGTTTTYGGTTTTGTTGCTGTTATTTATTCARKATACTTTTATTACTGGCCTCAGAGATGAGATTTGTCCACTTTGTTGGCCACTTGTCCTGCACTTTTACAACCTCCTTCCTTTGAACTTTTGCCGTTCAAAAGTGAGCAGTGGGGGAAATTATTTAAATTCCAGAGTTGAAGAACAGCTGCCAAGGACAGAGGCTGAAACTATAATGCTTGAATAAATATTGCCTGGATCTTGGTATTGAAAACTCCTGTTTACCAGCTATACCAGAACTCATCCCTGGCCTGGTTGTGTCTTCTGCAGTGGGAGGGACAGGAACCAAAATGTTAGTTAGCTTTCTCTTTCCCTTTATGTTTCTTTCAGTAGAGATTTTTATAGCAAAGGTGTCTTAGCTTGTGTGACTGTTTACCTGCTCTCCTCAGCAGCCTTGAATGGTTAAATGCTTTTACACAGAAGAATACCAGCACCATTGGAATTCTTTTAGAGACACATTATGACTTTCATAATGCTTCATCCAACTGGACTATGCAGAGTAGCACTATTCTAAAACTATTCTAAAAGTGGTYTGAAGCAATGGAAACACCTGTTCTCTCTMATTATATTGGAMCATTCTTATGTTGCCAGCATGTCTKTATGAACTGTGGTTATGTTTAGAYTGACAGACAGAGACYTTGGCAGYAGGAAGGAYAGCAGCAAATTGGTGAGTGAAGCTGYATTTTATCTGCCATAGCCAAAAGAYTGAGGAAACATTTCCTTTTTGCAKTAAGGCTACTTGTTCCCTCTTGTTGGACTGTTAAAAGCAATAGGACTGTGTCTCAGCTAGTGGATAGTGTGGGACAGAGGTTGCTCTCTGCCCCYAAGATTGAGTGCTGTGGTCAAGCTTACACCTATATGGTTTTAACAAATACAGAATGAGTGAGGCTAATGTGATACTTTCCTAAGAGAAGATAACTGATTTTCCAGACAAGTGAACTGCAGCAGGTCTCATCTATCTAGAATACAATGCAGCCTTTGAATGTAGTGCCTCATAAGAGGTTATTAGTTCAACAGCAATTCAATGTGTGTACATATCTGGGTAAAAAAAGACTATGTTGGATGAAGTTGAAAGGGAAACTGTTGGGTTGGAAGGAAGTCATTATACTGAAATTTCTCAAAGATCCATCTTCAGACRATTTTCTTCAATATTGTCATAAATAAAGTGGACAGCAGTAGACACGTGCTAGAAAAATTACCAAGGTCACAAGATAACCTTTAAAAAAGCAGGAAGAGACTATAATATGGTAGGTAAACTAAATGAACCCAAGAACTGAGTACAATAGTTTTATTAGGAAAGAGCATTGATAGACAATCATGATTTAGGGACTGCAAGTTGTTAAGATAATAGTCCTTTTTCTATACAAGATAAAAAATGTGGACATAAGTGGACACGAAAATGTCAAATTCTACCTGAGCAGATTTTGAGTAAAACATTTCTAATGGTAGTAGGGGGTATTTGTCTCATGACACCTCAGTCTTGGTGTTCAGGACYGAGAAAGATACATTTACAAAATTAGGAACAGGTGGAAAGAAAGATTGTCAAATGCCAGGAMGCTTTTCCTTGAGGAGAGGCTGGAAAGGAGGCTTGCTTTCTTAGTCTTGCAAAATGGAGATTGAAAAAAGTGTGATTAATCATCCTTGGGCACAAAAGAGAAGAGGTATTTGAGATAAATTATTGTTGGCACAAGGATATAAATTAATTTAAATGCCAAATTTTTAAGAGAAACCTGAGGTTTTTGTGAACTGTGAACGCTGTGAAAATTTGGAATAGTCTTCTAGAAGAAAGAAAGCAAAATCTTGATTTGTTTCCTTGGAACTGTAAAAATTTATAAAAAAAAGATTGTGTTGTAGGTTGTCCTCATTAACAGATGACTAGAGTTGATGATGCAGGGGGTATCTTGAGCATGGTGTCGTGCTCATCATCTTACATTTTAGTGCCTAAATTTTGACCTCATTTGCTGGAGAACACAACATTCATCAGGTTTTGCAGCCTGTTCTTTTGAGAAGTACTGGAACTCTGATAATGTTTGTAAAATTGGGCTCAAAGTTGGTAACCCAGGCTCACACAGGACGTATGCTGCAGAACTAGGTTTTAAATTTAAACTTTCAAAGTCCTAGATGCATGTCTTAAGCATACAACTGTCCATTTGCTTACATCTTTTCACTTATGTTTCAGGCACAATTTATCTGTCTTAGATCTTATTTTCTGGCTATAATCTAAGTGGAAGATCAAGGGAGTGTGTGTTTCGTCTGCACTTGAGCTGTAATTAAATCCACAGTAAAGATACTGCACAAAATTTGCATCTGGTTAAGCCAAACAAGGAATTAATTCACCACTTAACCATGGGGAGACCAGTGTTCAGCCATCTYGAGGCATGGGCTCCATTACACGTAAWGGTGACTTGGGAAGACAAACACCATCACTCTGAACGTCTTCCCTTCCTCCTTTTCCCAGTTTTATAAGCTGAGCATGATGCTGTATGGTATGGAATGTCCCTTGGGTCAGCTGGAGYCCATTGTCCCAACTGTGTCCCCTCCCAACACCTTGTGCATCCACAGTGTCCTTGCTGTTCAGGCGCCATGAGAAGCAGAAAAGGCCTCGATGCTGGTCAAGTGCTGCTCAGCAATAACAAAATCATCTTTGAATTATGGACACTGTTTTTCAGCAATAATCCAAAACACAGCCTCACACCAGCCACTGTGAAGAAAATTACCCCAACAAAAGATAGTACAGCTAATGAATATCCATTGTTGTTTTATAACATATTAACTTCAAAATACCTTTAAGAAGGGTGAGTTAATTACTTTCAAACTCCTTATCTCCTTGGGGCTTGGAAAATTCAGAGAAATACCTTGAATACTATTATTAGTTGTAGTACTCTACAGGATTTCTATGACATACACAAATTGTTTTTTTCTTTGGTTGAAAAATAGAGAATATTTCTTGTAGGAGTGGCATTGCTTCAGCAAGCAGGTTTGAGAGATAACTCTGCTTTTTTTGTGGAAATCTCTTCTGGAGAAATGTTTTTCAATTTTATGCTGTGCAAATTTGTTCTGGTGTAAAGCAGGGAAATGAAAACTCAAGATATTTCTGAAAACCTTTTACAGTAGTGTACTGAGTACCTAGTATACTTGCAGAGAGACATCTGACAATTTATATTAGGTGATAAGTGATGACAGAATAAATGAACTCATAAAGAGCATTAGGAGCATCAATTCTATCCTTTAAAATATTTTATGAATTTTTAGAGCAAGTAGGAAGTCCAAAATATTAACTTACAAGAATTTTCATTAATTTAGGACACCTTACCATAAACTGAGATTGTTTTAAAAAACATTGGATTTTTATAGCCAAGTGATGAAAGAGGCTGGCTCTCAAAAAGTAGTGCTGYAAAATTAAATTATTTTTCTTATAGGGTGGAAGGCAACAATATTTAAGATCCAATTTGCTTGAAAGATGAAAGCAAAAAAAAAAAGTCTGCCAATTATGGATTTGAATCTAGAAAGAAATGAAATGCCTACTCCTTATATCAAGTTTGATTTGGAAATTTTAAACTGTTATAAAATGCTTTTAAACTATTTTAGTTTATTTTTGAGGTAATTTTGAATGACTRCTTCTCAGTGAAAGAGGTAGCTTTTAGAGCTGCCTTTTTTGTTTTTTGGCACAAACCCCACATAAATATCAATAATTTTCTTTGGGTAAAAAAATTGCCACAAAACCAAGCTGCCATTCAATATTTTAAAWTTTTTATTAATTTTGTGTGACTTTTCTTGACTGCAAAGATGCAGAATTATTCTGAAAAAAACCCTCTAAGATGCATCTCATATATAACCAATTTCATATGGTTATAATATGTAAGGTGAGGTAAACTGCTAATGCCATTTAGACTTCATAGACTTCTGCACAAGGTTGACAGGCTTATGGCCCCTTTTTAGTATGGCAGCTAAAGGTCAGGAAGGATACCACAAAGAGGTTAAAATTGTTTGTGTATGTAACTGATGCCAAATATTTGCCTGTGAGAAGACCACAGTTCTAAAGTTTAATTTTCAATCTCAAACTTATAAATTAATAATTATTACATTTACAAAACAGTACATTATTGGGGCTGCTCAGGTGTATTAATTTCAAATAAACACAGAGATTCAATTTTTCCTTGACAACCCCTTTAAGTTGCACACATTTCCACACATAGAAGAGGGAATGTCTTTGAGTTCTGAAGGAAAAAAAAAAATTGACAAAATATATATTTTCCACAACTATTTTTACTCTGAAAGTAAACAAATTTCACTGATGGCTTTCAAACAACAACAACAAAAAATGACCAGGTCTTTGACTCACATTAATTCATACCCAGTTGCATGCATTTAATGCTCACATTCTGAGCCCAAGAAAATACTGGGTCTTTTCAAAACACATTGATATTGAAGTAGACACCTACACAGGTGTCTACTAATGCACTGCCTACTGAAATCTAACTAATTTATGCTTGCAAATAACTATAGTCCTTTTGAATTTTATACATATTGCCCACAGAGAAATGTTTTCTATCTCATAACATTGTACTCCTAGTTGAAGTGCAATTTTCTTGCAAATATAGTAGAATTTATTTTCTCAGAGACATCTAGAAGAGTGTTCAATGCTTAAATTACAGTGAAATTTCTGTTTAACAGCCTCTTTAGGGCTCAAAGGATGAAACTTCAAGTCCTTATCCAATGGAATAATAACCTAACAACTATCCTAGATTATTAAGTTTCYGAGTCCCACAAAATCAGTTTACTCCTGATGAAGAACAAGGCAGAAGTTGGGCTGCTGTATGTAGCTGAGTTGGATATGTACTGTTTTCAGACCTAAATTCCTGGGACTGCAACCATTAGGTACCATTGTAAGCTCTCCCTTAAGCAACTGAGACAAGAAATGATAAGATTTATGCTCTCATTTCTAGCAAAAGTATATCACAAAGAAACCCCAACAGACCCAAACCTTTTCCCATATGGTCCAAAAACTCATATTGTAGTCTAAAACGTCACTTCATAGCATAAAAAAAAATAGAAACAGTAAAAAAATATTTTTATCTATGTCGGAAGGTAAAACAAGGCTAGCACTTTTTCCCTGGCCACGAGTCTGATGGGCACGGCTTAGCTTGTTTCTATACCACTAAATACTGCTCCCTTCCTTCCCTTCTTCCTTCCCAAACCATCAGAATGCCTAAATCAACAGCTGTGGGAATGGTCACTCACCTGTGTGGCCCTAAACTTGCCCCTAAACTGTGTGTGTCCACTGTCTGGGGCATCCCAGTGCTGCTTGGCCTGAGCCACAATCAGTCCTGAGTACAGCTCTACTGATTTAGCAACAGGGAGTACTGTGAGCCATGGTCACCCCTGAGCCCTGACTATGTTTATTTTGCTTTTAAGGACAGCTGGGGCAGGGGCAGAGAAAAGTAGCTTGTCCAGGAAGCCCCTGGGGTTTCCTCTTTCAACTTTGAGCTGTGAGTGGAGCTTCTCTTCACTAGATCTGCTGTGTGAGCAGCTCAGACCCATCCTTTGTCCTCCCCTACACTACCATGCCCAGAGCCCTTGCTGAGACATACCTGTGCCTGKATTTGGGCCTCCCTGATCCTGACCAAGGCTTGTCTTGTTGACTGGACTTGGTCTTTCCTCATCATCATAAACCTATTTGGAGATCTCTGGGCTCTTGGTTGACTGACCGTTGCTGACCTGCTCTGCTCACCTTATTTGGAGCCTGGTGAGTRTTGCAAGCTTTCAAATGTGGGATACTAAATCTGGAAAGGGAAAACCACAATCTTATTCTCACATGTGTCAGCACTTGCAAAGCACATAGGCACTCTTCATACCATCTCAATTTTTTTGCTACAAGTATAACAGTGCAGTGTGTCAGAGGTGTATTTCAAATCACAGCTTGGTGATTTGTGTGCAAGTGTGCACAAATAGTAAAAAGAAAAAAAAGCATTTTCTAAAACCTTAATCCAATAATTTCATCTGTTAAGTAAATATTTGTATTGCTACAAGGTAGTGCTTGTGCAATATGACCTAAAATCATTAATTGAAACACTGATCTCATATATATCCATTTGCTGGCCTCCCACTGCTTATACACTTGCAATTTCAGCACCCATTTAGAGCATGAATATACTGTTCAGTATAACCTCCTCTAACTTTTATTCTGTCCTRTTTTTATATATTTTGGGTAAAATAAGGCTGTGGATTTCCATCTCTTCAAACTGAGAATATAAGTTCTCTTTCCTCACAAAATGAAGAAATGGCCATCCTGCCATTGGAATGGTGCTCTCAGGAAATTCCCTATTTATCTTCTCCAGATCTGAAACATGGCTYGAACATTTCCATTGTTTGCATGAAAAGTAACAGTGGCTGTAATGGATCATCTTTGTCATTATTGGGTAAGATCAGAACCTTTCAGACAAGGAGTGGTCAAATCATAGTGTGCCTTGAATACAAAGTGCTTAATTATAAACTTACCTTGAGTATGTGCAGACAATTGCTTCAGTGAGCAGGTTGCAGGAGTCACTCAGTAGTGTAACCTTGAATATATTTGTAACAGGTATGTAAGCACAGAAAGTACAGGGTGATGTTTTGTGGTTGGTTCAGCCCAACCCGCTCTCCTAAGAGCATTTAGGCAGCATCTAAATACTTACCATATCTTTTGAATTAATGTTTTAAGTTTAGGGATAAACTGTGAAATTATCCTTGAATATAATACATATTTGTACRTATATACTTGCATAGYAAAAATATATATTCATCAAATGTGTTAATATGCCTAAATTTAATTTTGTAGCACCAAGGCTCACAAAATAGAAAACAAAACCATATCAGTTCAAGCATACATTATTTGTAGTCTTAGGGCATCTTAGTTCCAAGTGTTTTATTTGAAAATCAGGACAGGTACACATTTCATACARCTCTGTTTTCAGGAACAATATAAAGGGAGAGGACAGAAAGAAAGCTTTAGTGTGACTCCATCCAGTAACTGTTTGAGCAATCAATGGCAAAAGTCAAAGGTTGTATTATTTGCCTTTAAAGTCAATGGAGGAACAAAACTACTATAAAAGTATCCTGAGTTGAGAAGTCAAATATTTATTAACACTGAAGGAAAGACTGAGCTGATTACAGGACTTACAATAGGATTTAAGGCTTCTCTTTCAAATAAAATTTGATCAATATAACCCATCTGAGTGGTGCTCAGTTTATTAGATTCTTCTACTTAGGAGGTCTTTGCAGAGTTTAATTTGTCTTATTGGTTTCTGTTGCTATACTAAGCACAGAATCTTCTAGAAGTATATTATTTAAAGATTGATTCCTGTTCTTTTTTCACTTCAAATAGCAATCCCTAGTTAAATAAATAGATGGTTTTAAGGGTTTTTTAATAATAGACTTCCATAGATCACTTCTGGACCTCTAAAAATGATTATTAGTCTTGGCCAATCTCCATTTATGATAATGAAATTAATGTGTACTTGCTGATATAAGACTGAGAGGAAGGGCTAAGGTAAGAAATTTTAAACTGTATTTATAGTTTTTTCTTATGTCTTTTTTGCATAGATTCATGTGGACTTTTAGGATGACATTAAGCCTAATTCCATTAACACTGTAAATACATTTTCTAATAAAGTATTGCAATTATGTAAATAATATGTGTTCCAATTATATGATTTGACCAACAGTAATTATGTATATGCATTGCCAATTATAAGTTAAAATTGCATTAATACAAATGTCACTCAATGCAAAGAACAAAAAAATAAAACTAAAGATGTGGAAACGTAAAATATGGAAATGCATGTCAAAGGCTATCGCAAGACATTCACTCATATAAATGAACATTGCTCTACCTTCTGTTTCTTTCTTCTGTTTCCCAAGCATTCTCGTACTTATAACCTTCTGTAGTAATTTTTTTTCACCTGTTCAAAAATATTGACATTGAAGTGATACAGGGTGAGGCAATATAGTTACGTGTTTCTCAAGAATTTCGTTGAAATTTCTTCCTTACAGAAAACCAAAAACCCCCTTATGGTTTGTTTTGCAATGTGATTTTAAAATGCARTGTTGGTAATGAATAAGCTAGAAGTGCTCTCAAGGCTAAAGCTAGTTTCTGAGGATTGTGAGYGTCAGATCTTGCTGGCTAGAACTGAGCATAGCAAATCACAGTGATTGACTTATTGCCRTTAACATTGAGCATGGATTAAACACATTTTTTCACCTGTTCACAAAGTTGATTTGTTTCTTGATAAATTTCTGTGATAGCAAATATTTTCCAAGCAGAATGTATAGGAGTTTGACTATTTCCCAAGACATGCCTGTTTTAAGTGCCATGAACTTACGAACTCTGATTGTAAAGGACTATATATGCCTTGCCAGCTTGTCTCCTGAAAGCAGGAGAGGACTCTTGATTTATATAGATACTCACTTTATTTAACTAAATGAGATAGTGTTACTTATTTTTGATCTATAACCACACAAAAATCTTTGAAGCAATATATCTTGCTTTTCAAGGAGTCATGACATGTAGACAGAGGTAGCTTAAGCGGTTCATTCAGATTTAGAAGCTGTAATTTATCAAGTGCAATGTACATAGAGAAATTTGCTTGGTGCAGCTAATGCAGTGAACTGAATGTTATCCTCTCCCATTCAGGATCCTTTCTAACTAAGGGCATATACAGCTGCACATTTACAATATTTGGGAGCATCAGCAATTTTAGCATCTGTAATTTGTCACTTTTAGGTGAAAAGAGAAACCAGCACATCCCCATAGTATTTTCCTATTTAAGACACTGCAGTAGGCACGGCAGAGGGAAGAAGTCAATTTTCTTCATAAACCTGATCCTACTTTGCAGAGTTGTAATGCCAGGTTGCGGATGAAGAAACACTAGCCACACATAAAAGTCCTCTTCACAGTTTATTAAGCCTGATAATAAAGCATTATTTTTATTTTCTGTAAGCAGTCAGTTGGATCAAATGCAACTCATTATGTTTTGTTCTGCATAACCTTTGTATAACAAATCTGATTGTCCGASATTATTTCAATGCTGAAATCATACATCTATAACCCAATTTATTGTTTTATATCTTCCTTCATGCTGGGTGTGATAACAATTCAGAAGTCTGTAGAGGAGAGTAAGTATAAATTTGGTAGACAATGACTCTTCTGGCAATGGAGATATTCTACAGATTTAAGATAAGAAAATGCCCTGGTGATTGTCTGTGGTGAAGCAAGAAACAACAAAATGGTGCGGAARGAAGTTTGATGTTGGCTAAGGTTTACATAACCAGGTTTTCAGTGGATTTAATCTTGTTAAAAGCTATTAGGCTGAATGTGATGGTGTGAAGAAGCCTATTTTTGGTCACACAAGGAAACATGGAGTTCAGAGGTATGGGAAAGATAGAAAGTAAAGGAAATGGTCCAGATAGACACTGAAATGTTAGGCTGAAAAGGTCCAAAATAGGTCTTTTAGGGAAAATATGTTTTTAAGTGTARTAATAATCAGAGTGAGGTAAAAATAAATAAATTCTTTAAAGATCTCTTGAAAAGTTTATGAAGATTTCACAAATAATAGCATATTTAAATATTTTATTAATTTTCAGGAATAAAACCRCTTGTAGAATAATCAACAATAGTCTGCCATGTAAAATGAAACTATTTCTTATAAGAATATTCAAACAGGATTTATAAAAAATGTCTAGCTAATTTATATCATTCTATATTTGTCATTGTATAAGAATGTTGTATCTGTTTATATATAAGGAGTGCCTGAATATATTTTATGGATTCATATGAAGTAGAATTTTGATATATGAAATCTACAGCTTCTATTAGAAGAAAGCATCATATTTGTATGGTGCTTGAGGTGTCAGAAACATAAGGCTACATTTCTTGTGTCTTTTAACTAGGCTGCTTACCACCCGACATTATTGTTTGTTAGATTACCTATATCCATCATTATCAAGCTCTGCCTTAAATTTGGAGGTCAGTGGCCCTTTGCACCATGATTCACAAGACCTGACATCCCCTCATTGCTTGAGGAAATTTCCCTTCTGTTATGTTGCTAACCCARTCCGTGCTTCCAGTTCTGCTTGCAGTTCTGTCTCACACTATT
Source organism: Alauda arvensis (assembly GCA_902810485.1). Lineage (NCBI taxonomy): Eukaryota > Metazoa > Chordata > Aves > Passeriformes > Alaudidae > Alauda > Alauda arvensis. The sequence continues at coordinate 1,005,839 of CADDXX010000284.1, forward strand.
GTTTTTGCTGATCGATCTCCATCTCTCCTTGGAATGTCCCTGAAATATTTCAGCTTGCTCTCCTTGATGTTCTGGGAGCAGTAATGGTTCTTTCTGCRCTGCTGCAATGGATGCTCATTTGTCTTCTCTGCTGTTCTGATGTCTTCGATGTATATTAGCCACACAGAATCTCAAAGGACTCTGATAACTTCACATTTGCTGCCTTGAGGACCCAGCTTTCACAGTTATACCTAGCAATAGATCAAATTGTCAGTGATTACAYAAGCTTGACCTTTATGAACAGGTCTCCAACCTGCCCTTTTCTCTCAGACTAYCTTTTAATTTAACGTCTGCTGAATATGGCACAGTCAACCTTACCCCTATGACACCATGTTCAGATGCTGCTATATTTATTCATAATGAAGACTAGGTAGTTCCTATACTTTTCCCCTTCCCTCACACTTTGTTTTAATCTACATCATCCAATGTCTTTTTTTCTTATCCTTTATTTCTCAGCTTCAGTGGAAGAGTCACACCCACATTTTTCATCAATTTATTACTGTGGCTATGCCATAGAATTATTGCAAATTCAAATTTAATTTAAAGTAAATGAAAATTATTTTGAACCTAAATTATAAACTCTTCACTGAMTTTTGTTTCCCAGTATACTTCTGAAGTTTCTAGTCTGAGAGATCATAAAATTAAATTCGTGATGGGATTCTTTCTCATTTGGGAGTTCCCAAGTTTTTAGTAAATTGCTTACATTTGATGTCAGAAACAGATTTTATTTCCAGAAAAAACTGATGAAATAATTAAGAAAAAAATTCAGTACAGTCAATTGGTTGATGGATCAGAATTTTCAGGAGACTAATACAAAAAAGTGGATTCCACAGTGATGAATGCAGGGATTTTTTTTTTATGTAATATGTCTATCCACAGCTTGGAGGAGCTGATGGAGTGCTTGCACATCCAGTTTAGAGGTGGCATCAAACACAGGGGGACAGCTGAAATACTGCCTGCCTTTCAGAGAGTTGTGGAGGAAAGGGCTGACAGGAACCTCACACAGYTCAATAAGGACAAAAGCCAGGTTGTGCATGTTGGAAGGAAGACCCCTGACCATGGTACAGGTGAGAGCCTGTCTGTACARGGTGTAGCTGTTGAAGGAGCCCTGGGGGTCCTGGTGGGCAATGCACTGGGCCTGAGACAGCAGTAAGACCTGGTAACAGCAAGCTAAAATGTTCCTGGATTCTGTTAGCAGGAGCACAGCTGGGATATCAGAACCAAGTGCTGAGTTCCCTCTGTTCAGCACTTGTTAAACCATATCTAGAAAACTACACGCAATACTGGGCTCCCACTTCAATAAACTCCTTGACAAACTGCAGTGTGTTCAGTGAAGGGCCACCAGGATGGTTAAGGGGAACTGGAGCTCTTGCCCTCTGGAAGAGGCTGAGGAAGCTGGGCTTACACAGCTGGGAGCAGGGAGGGAGGGATCTGGGAAGCCCAGCAGCAGCCCCAGTGCCTGCGGGGAGGTGACTGAACAGAGGCTGTTCACACCACTGCATGTGGCAGGATACAGGAGGCATCAGGCCTAAGGTGAAACRAGAGAGGTTCAATCTGAAGATAAGGAGAAACTCTTTCACTATGAGAAAAGCCAAACAGTGGGCAGGTTGCCCAAAGAGGTTGTGCAGTTTCCATCCTTGGAGATTTTCCAAGACATACTTGGATAAAGCTCTGAGCAGCCAAGTCTGATTGCAAAGCTGACTTTGCTGTCAGCATGAGACATCTCTCTAAGCTAGAGACACTCTTAGATCCCTTCCAAAGAGAATTATTCTGCAATTCAGTCATGTGCATAATTTCAACCCAYTGTCATAGATTCACTTTCTGGTACTGCAGAGGAGTAGGAAAAGGAAACAATTGAAAAGACTTACTAAAAACTATGTRAGCAGAGATCTGATGCACCCATGAGCTGTCTGGCAATGTTAACACTGTGCATCAGCACATCCAGCTGCAATCTGTAGATCACTTAAGGTATGTAAGGTATTGCTTGTTGTGATCTTTCTCTCTTAATTTTTGGCATCTGTCTCCTAAGAGATACTGTTTCTCTGAGACTGCTTTTTGTATTAACAGATGTTTTGGATAACCCTTTTCTTTATCTGAAATCAAAGAGTTAAAGATCCCAGTCACACATTCATAGAACACAATTTAGAATTATTTGAAAACAATCAGCTTGGAGGTTTTTTGGACTGTTTTTCTACTTTCTAAGGAATATTTTCAGATCTTTATTAACTATTGCATAAATTTATTTATTAATTATTATGTAAGTATACTTTATAAGTATATAATATCTTTTCTAGTGCTTGTATGAGCTTGTATTMTTATTCTTGAAACTTACTGTCTCATGCAATATTCTCTTCCACTCCTTTCCTGTGATTGCACTGCATGTCCTGACACTGCTTGAGGAAGATACCCACGGCTGCTTTCTCTGCTTAGGCTCAAGAAGCCAAGGTCTTATAGTTCATCTTGTACTACAGACATTTTATTTTGTGCTTTTCTCAGCARCTCTTTTTAAATTRGTTTTATTTGTACAAAGGGCTCTTWAATRTTTGTGATCCAATGTGTACAACAACACTTGCTAGAGTAGTTTTTATCCATTCTTTGTAGAATAATGCTATTACTTTTTTTGGTATGACAAGAAATAAATCAGTTGATGCAATGTAGCAAAAAATATCTTTTTGCATGGGTGCTTTCAGAGATTAATTAATGCACTCTTATCTGCTATTCCTTCTGGCTTTGCACCTGACTGAATYCCCTACTTTACACAAAAGTTTTATCTGTGTTCCCTGATGTGCAACAGTGCATTTCTCACTTTTTTTATTATATTAGTTCTTAACATCAGACTTATCTCTGGATGATGCTTAACAGTCTAGTCTAATTACATTGTAGGTTATCAATGCATTTCATAAGTACACTTTCCTTTTTCTGCAAAGAAAAATAATGATAAAATAAAGTATGCTAAGTCCTAAAAATGGTTCTTTAATACTTTAATTGACAACTGTTCCTTTTCAGTTCTTATAAATAGTTTTCCTGTATCCCACTCTTCACTCCCTTTACATTTCATGCACAGAAGTTCCTTTAACCTCTTCATCAATTTCTGTTCTTCATTCTTCATTCTGTTTCTTGCACTTTTTATATTTAATTGATGTTTTCAGGTCCCATATATTTTATGAAAATCCAAATGTGAGAGCTATCTTTTTGAATTCTAAATGTGTACAAAGATCAATAATATTCTCAGAGAAAGATATACACCTTCTCAACATTATCTTCAGGCAATGAATATAACCTCACAATGAAAATAACCTACAAAAATATGCCCTGTTTAAAGATGGGTTTTAATGTGGGAAAGCTTTTYCCAGATATCACAAGCTAAATTAATATTTTAAGCATATGCAAATTCTGRTTAAAATGAGTAATAAAGGACCTGCAGGATAGAAAAGATCTGCAGGAAACCAGATCTATCACAGCAGAAATTAAGGAGTTAAGAGATGCCACAATCSTTCTGAGAGGAACTGTGTAATACTTACTGTTTGCACTCAGTKTCTGCTTGACACTTAACTCATCATTCATCGTCCTGACTCACTTTTTTCAGCTATTTACTCTGATATGGCAATAATGGAGCTCTTTGTGGTACTGACTGCACTCACCCATACATACCAAATTAACCGAGGATGTTTCTTCTTGCCAGTTAAGCTCAAGTAGCCCACTTAAAGTCTTGGAATGAGTGTCCTTCCTGACCTGCAGGCCAGGTTATTTCTAGAAAATGGTTTAACCAGGCTGGACACTAGACTAAGATGGCAGAGTCTTGTTTTCTGTACAGCTGATAGACTAAGCCTATGATAACAATAAAAAAAAATAAAAAGAGTAGTATTAATTGGTGACTCATGGCCCATTAGACCAGTAATGATATACTACATGTTGAAGTATTTTCTTCTTTTCTCAAAGGGCAATTTAGCCCAAATTTTCTCTATCAAAATAAAGTGTTTCAAGCAACATAAATAAATTTATGAACAGAATGTTTTATTGCAAAAATTCAGCTGCTTCTGTAGTCTTTATTTTTTCATTAATTTTGAGGATAAAGAAAGAAAATAAACAGAAAGGAAAATAGAAGTATTCTATTCTCTTCAAATTAAGAGTATATAAACAAAATAAATCTTAATATTTTAAACTCTAAGAACTTTTTATCAAGCATGTGTTTTGACAACTGTTTAAAATACTATTTATGAAATCTAACAGTAATAAACATGCTGTTTTAACCCACTTATCTAATTTTTTTCAAAAGTAGATTAGAAGTAAGAATAACAGGATATATTTACCTGAACTGCAGATATTCTACACAGAATCAATTAATGAAGGACATAATGTGTGTTTCTGTATGTAACTGATAGTACATTTTGAAAGTTAACCAAGGAGATCATATTCTCTTTACCCCAAGTATTTTTAGAGGGATTAATTAAAACCCATTCAGCCAGTTGAAAAGTATGTTGGTATAGTCTAAGTCATAAGTGGTACTGTATAACACTACAGAACAGATAATGGTATTGATTTTAGTGTTTGTGCATTGTACTTTTCTGTATCAACACCAGTTCCTATTGGGAACTGCATTTGGCCTACAGTCTGTAATATGATAATTATATGAAAGACTGAATTAACAAACATAAACAAGGCAAGAGATAACACAGATCTCTGTCTCGATAATTTCTTCCACAGCCAGCAATTACTACACTACAGGTTGGCATTCACCATCAAAGCAAAAATATCTGAAGTTTTCTGTTTAGCAGTCCATACTGAATCAGAGGACATTTTCAGCAAACTCATTGTCAATTTTTTAATTTGTGATTGTATATTTGACATATGCACCTAAAACTGTCAGTGAAAAAATATCTCCCAAAATCTACTGAGTTTCCTAAGCCATTTGCAGAAAGCAGTGGTAGTAACCATCCTAATATTTTAGACATTCAGTATGGATGCCTGTCCATATGGGAMCTGTCTCTCTTCACAGATGATAGATGAAGCCAAAAGGATTTCTTAGTCTAATATTCGCAAGTTGGATGAGGTGAAATTGACATTTCAAGGCTGTCTGCTGTTTCACTGTTCTCTGGCATCTGAACTATGGTCCTCCAAGTTGACATTAATGATTTTAGTCTTAACAAAATGAAAATGAGATTGTGTTTGAGCATGGAAGTGGATGTGTAACACAGTATAGACATCAGGTTGCATAAGGAAAATTTRAAGTTAATAATATGAAGATCTGTGAAATTGAAAAACTACGTAAATAAAATGGATGAATCAATTAAAGAATGAACCTTACAGCATTGAGTAGTTTCCTAATAATCATATGCCTAAACCCTACCAAGATCCACAACCTTRTCTTTCTATTACCTATATTCACAAGAGTCTAATTTAAGGATTACCTGAGCTGGGAGCTGGACTCTGCTCAAACAAAATTGCACATAAAACTGTTGCTGCCCTTCCAAGACAAACGWAGGAAGGAACCTGATCTAATTGTTTCTTTTGCCCACAGAGCTTCCGCCTAGTTAATACAATCAGTCCCAGTAACAGGAGACGTAATCCCATCTGCATTTATTCCTGCATGGACATGCACTGGGAGAAAATTCYGATTTCTGCCACATGCTGTGTGGCYCCCCAGAGAAGAAGCAGTGAACAGAGCTTGCTGTAGGCAGTGTTTAACAGAAGCTATAATACCAAGTTTTATTGAGTTAGGCTATTCTGCTTACAGAATAGCTTTGCCTTTGCCCCAAGGAAAGGTCAGCTCTGCACAAACCACACTCTGCTGTTACTGCTTGAGACAATACGCACAGACAATATATTCCAGAACTTCACCATTTCCACCTGTAGAATTTTTCTTACACCAGGGTTCATCTTGCAATTCACACGTTCATATAAGTATACACAAAGGAGACATCTGCATTTGAGCAGCTGTTGTATGCAGTGTAAATCCCATCAATAGAGGCAGTGGAGTACAGGGACTTAGTCAGCTGAGCACATGTACATGTCAAGTTTTGGTTAAGATGAAGAGCTCTCTCCAAGTTCCACTGAATGTGATGTAACTGCCCAGCTGAGGTGTGGATGCCTGCTTTTCATCACTGAAATGTAAGTATGTGAAGCAGAAGCAGATTCTCACTGTTTCATGTCTTACATAAGTCTGCATTATAATTTCTTTCCAGTATTTCTCACATTATTTTAGATTGTTGCAATTTTTAGTCTGCTCCTTTAATTTTTCCCTAACCTAAATTAGCTCAGATTGCTTAGCATCTCCACATATTTTTTAGGGTTCTGATTCTTTCCATTGCTCTCTTCTGGRGTGTATTCAACATGTTTCCACCTTTCTTGAAGTGCATTGACTAAACCACATAAGTACTTCATTTGAGGCTTGACTATGGAAAGAGTTTTAAGTGCATGTCAGTCCTCTTTATTTAACCTAGTAAGACAAATGAAATGTTTTGAAATTAGTTCCGTGATAACTTTATTCCCTATGATGCAAAATTACTTCAGTTGAAGTATTTTACTTGCTGACATGCATTTCAATATATTGCATAATCTCATTTAATTACTTTCCTTTGAGAGTGATGAYTCAAGTTGTAAGTCCTTGAGTGTGGTCAGAAATTTGAGCTAAATCTCTGAAGGTATTGAAAAATTGGACAGGAGAAGAACAAGCTTACTTTCTGTCCATKTTGAAATAGGCAGGGTAGGCTCTAGCTTCTACAATTTGGGCTGAATACGCTTACGAGAAGGAGAATTTGCCATTCAGCTAAATAAGATACTTAATTTGAAGAGACATGTGAAAGTGAACACATGCTCCCAACACATTCTATCATCTATCCTAACATAATTCCTAATGTTTCCTATCATCATAGGCACCTCCCTGTATACTGTAGGTGATGTGAACTTCACTGTTACTTAAAAAAAAAGAACTAAAGTGAGAAATATCAGTACACCTGAACCTAAATTGTGCATCTGAGTCTTGTACCTCTTACTGAATCAAAGTTTTTCCTTTAGTATTATRCATTTTTTAGGTATTTTAGGAGTCAAGGGAAAATTCAATTAAGAAAAGGTTGGCCTGCCATCATGCTGGCAGTGTTCTGTCTGAAAATACAGACTGCTACCAAATCTGTTTTCAGCAGCTGACATGCCATGTCTCAGATGTAAAGACCATGCTCTTCTCAGGGTATCTCTAGTCAAATCCTTCAGGCTGTAGCACTGACTTCTATCTAACTAGAAATATCCATTTGGTGTCTGTTTTGGTTCTATTTGGTGCCTGATGATGCCTTTGCATGTATAGAAATATGAAAGGAATAAAGAGGCAAAACCAGAGGCTATAGGCAAAGTTAACATTAGAATGAGAACTACACAGTAAACAAARTTCAGGCTGAATGCATTGCTCTGTGTATACATCAGCTTTCTTATGTCAAATATAGTAAGTGGCTTTCTCTTGGATTACATTGTACCTCCTGAAAAATATGCAGACATAAGGTTTACTTTGAAAAGTGAATACCTTTATTATAGAGGAAGTTCCATAAAACCTTTGAAAGTCTTTCATGGTTATAATGGAATTGAGGATGTATTTAGTGTAACCAATGACAAGCAATTTAGCAATTAAAATATAACTTCAACAAATGGAATGATACATTGCTAACAAGATTAAAAAGCCTGAGCCATTTTTCATATGCAGAAACATGTGAAAAATAATTTCTAATCTACAAAATGCATGAAGGCTGTATTTATRGAAAAATGAGGAATGATGGGTATGTTTGCAAATATGTATCTAATCTCTTACAGCCCAGACTCTGCAGTCTTGCTGTGAAAAAACTCCACTCCTTTGATCCCGAATACGAAAAAGTTTTCTTCATATTCATTATTGGAAAAATATGTGCATACATATAATTGTCTATGTATACATAAAAGATATAGAGTTATCTACACCCATTTTCAATACTGTGGTCAACCTGCATTCAATTTCTAAGTTTTGGGGTTTTACTCTTTGTGGTTTAAAAAGCATATTCATTAGCATGCAAATCAGGACAAAAACTTCTATTCTTCTTGAGACTTGCCTGAGTGAGCAGAAATTTTAAGTGTTAAAGGGGTTTTACTGAATTSTTTTTAAGAAAATTATGGCAGAAGATGTGGATTGTGAAAGTGGATAGTGCTGACACATGGTCCAAAGTCAAGAGAGCTCACAATTCCATCCATATTGTTTCTATAGGAATTGCAGTTGTAARGAATAAAGGAAGTGCCATCTAAAAGGAAGAAAATAAAGAAGGTGAGAGGAATTTCTAAAGGTCYATCTGTATTATTATTTGCAATATTTAAGCTACTGAACAATGCCATTATTTTCTCCATCTCATTAGGSGCTCAGAATAACCCGGTCTAATGGAAGGTTCCCTGCCCATGGCAGATGGCTTGGAGCTACAYGATCTTTAAGGCCTCTTTGAACTGTAACCATTCCATGATTTTATGATTCTAYTGTTTCAGCAMCATGCCTAGAGATCTTCTCCATGGAGGAAAATGTTGTAAGAAAAATTAATAGCATGTGTTGGTGATGGCTTGTCAACATAAAAACTGTATTTCTGTTGAATATTTTTGCTGCATGCCCATTAGAATTAAATGTTGCTTAAATAGGAAATGAAAAACATTTTCTTTTGTTTCAACAGGTTAGAATATTGAAATTAGCTTCTTCTTAGGATGTATTTCTTATTTGAGAACTTTGTTGAATAGTCCTTTCTTGTGATCTGCTTTAATTATTTCAAACCATTAAAAGCTCTGCTTGCTCATTTCAAGTTTCTCACGGGGAAAAAAAATCAATGGCTGCCTTGAAATGCATTTAAATTTAGTATTTTTGCTGAAATTCATAAATCAGTTATGAGTCAGCATAAAGGTTGTTAATTACAAAGGTTGATAGTTGATCTTAGTTGRTGTTATCTCTTTCTTCACATAGTCACACATCACTTCTAGGAAAGGGAAAGTATCTGAAAACGGAGCCAAGTGCCAAAGGAGTCAAGACTGTCATATAAATAATGAAAGATAATTTAATTATTATTTAAGTCTTACCTTCCTGATTCTAGGCACCAGTAGCAGAACTCTCAGTTTACTGTCATGGGTTTATAAAATATAAATAGCTGCTTCTCTACCACACTTCCATCATTTACATTTTTTCCTACACTGACAAACTCTTCCATTTGCAGGTATCTCTGGATACAGCTGGACTTCACAGCACATCAAATTCTCACTTGCATCCTGATTCCTGTTTCTCCAGATGTGAGACTGGGYTTCAACATGATTTCCTTCCAATATTTAATTTCTGTGGAAATCAYTGCATAGAGCAATGAAGGGTGTGTGACTGGGGCTGTGTGTTTTAGATTTTTTCCTGTTACAGTTTGGGATGAAGCCAACCTGCACACTGGGGTTCAGAAGCAAAGTCTCATCATTTTAGAAGTTTAAGCGCAACTCTTCCCACATGTGCAGGTCCTGTAACTTTTGTCTCTTTTTGTTTTATGGTTAAAACCCACCCTCACTGAGTGAGATCAGTTTTTAAACTCTCCCACCCTCACCTGAAAATGTTTTATTATTTGTACAGCCCTTATGCCTGAAGACTTTTTCTTAGTTATTAAGCACCGTCTGTTTTATCAACTTTACTGTAGTTCCAGCATAAATTTACTTTCTTCACTATCACCRGGCAACATTTTGCATATTTATTGAWTCATGGGCAAAATGAAACTAAATATGCTTAAAAAAAGATCATAAAACCAACCAGGAACCAAGATTTCTAATAATGAAATGGAGTGTATTCAATGAATTAGAAAATTAAAAGGTTCKTATGCTTCAAAACCCACCAGAAGAATATTATGGCTCTAATCCAACAAATATTTGTGCACATATCTAACTTTTCTCATGTGAATAAGTTTAATAACATATCTAATTAGGATTTGCAATTCAGGAATCTCTGGGAAAGAACTCTTAAGAGACAAGGCAGACAAAGATGACAGTAATGTTTTCTGGGACATCACAATCTTTGTCTCCTTTATATTTATATTCACCTTAGCAGATACACAGTGAAGATAACATTTTATTTAAAACTCTGCTGAAAGATTGTCTTGGCTCAATAATAAAATTTCTCCCTTACAATTTCCACTTTTAGATCTCAGTTTGCTGTTTTTGTCATACAGAGGACTTAATCTAATATCTGTGCTTAATACCTGCATAATTTAATTATGTGTTCATTTTTCACTAGATTTGATAAATCCCACAAAACGAAATTTTGTATTCTTTAAAGTACTCCAGAGGAAAGCATACTAGAAATTATGGTGTTACAGTTCAAAGATCATRTTTATGTTTTATAATCCTTAATTCAAACTAAAACTAAATACCCCTATTGGAATATGTACTTCTGCAAATCGCAAGTATTAGGCAAGAATTACCAGACAAAATTCGATCTTTATACCATATAAAAGAGTCAGGCTGCATAACTGAATGGTCCATTACGTTTTCAGAATTTAAATTTCCTTATTTATTTATTCATAAATCTCTGTGTTTTTGTTCTATTTAGTCAAGGCTGATAAGTGACTTATGTTCCTRTCTTGATAAGGCATCTCAGTACAACATGAAAGGAAGTTTTTTAATTGTTTTTGTGAGGAGTATCACAGAGTGAAGAGAACAGTGCATTTTCAGCTACCTTTATATCTTTCAAGTACTTGAAAATTATTATTTGTTTCCAAGGTCTCAGCTACTGCTGGTTCAAAGGCATTTCAGCCTAGAGATCAGAGCTGAAATTTTCTCTTAAAGAATTCTGGTAATGAAGCTTATCCATAATAAATAATTCCAGCAACGGAGTTATACAAATCAATAACAAATTGTACATATGACCACTAAAAATATGTARGGATTTATTTTCATAGATTTTTTCATGTACAAATCAAGAGTTCTTTCTAGAAAAATTTAGCATGTTTTGTGTGAAATATAGAGCCATGAATAGTCAGAATACAATCTCCAGAAAAAGCCCAACATCAAAACACCAAACAAAGCAGTGTTTCTAAAATCAGACCCTTAAGATGGCAATCCAGCATGCCGGGCAGCTGAGAGAAACCAGGCACTGTGCCAGCTGCACGTTTGGCTGCCACTGTGTCTGTGCAAGTTTTCCTTGCTTTGTGAATATCTTCATCATCTTTAGACTTTCTTGACATATCATCTGGTGAAAGTCTAACCAAAGAGGGCTTTCCTCAAGGTATAGCTTAACTGGGTAGTTCTAGGATCAATTGCTGACAAAGCACCATGGAACACAAATGGCTGACGCTGAAGTATTCACTTTTGCAGCTGACAGACTGTTTGGGAATATAATCTGATTTGATTTTGGAGTAACCTTGCCTATCAAGCATTTTTATGAATGTGTATTTGTGTGGAGCAAACTGTCTGTATTCAGAAAAGATAACAAGCATGCACTGAAAAGGGGGATAGGGTGACATACGAACAGGAAAGGTGCATCAGTTCTGGAAGCTGATCTTCGTCCCAGCTTCAAAAGGGAACTACTACATTTTTTTTTTTTTTTGCTTAAAAATTCCCTATTTTCTGCATTTGATCCTTAGCTTGTGTGAAACTATTTATTCCTGTTGAATAAAGTGGAGCTATATCAAGCTAATCCAGCTGAGAATTTAGCTGCCCTGCACTTGTCTGTGTAAGAAAGGTGGTGTGGCTTGGCTTCACCCACAGGGTTTAAATGTCTGCCTGCATTTGTTGGGTTCCTGTAACAGCTTTAAAATAACCTCTCTTTCTTAATGAATTATGTTGCACTCTTGTTTGGGGTCTTCCAAAGTTTGGTTTYAAAAAYCATACTCAAAAATAATTTTAAMATATAATTTGAAAATCTTGATTTCAGGTTCTTGATATTTATTATAGTAGTTTGTGTCCATATAAGCTCAACCATCTATGAAGACAAAAAAGAGACAATAATTTTTATAATAATCTTGGGTTTATGTACTATGATAAATATGATACATCATATTTATTGCCAGGTCAGCTAACAGAAGACTGAAGATGCAATATATCCAATTTAAAGAAATGTCTAGCATGAAATACAATGCTGTTACTGAGCATTATTTTCAACTGACTGATTAAGGTGCAGCTTGATAATTTGTCAGTGCCACTTTAATTTCTGTATCAGTGTACTTTTGAGTAATTTTTAGCCAGYATAATGCATTTATTCTGTGTTTAATAGGATCATTACCATTTTTCAGCAGATATAATTTTAAATTATGGACAGTAACAGGAGGACCAAATCACAACACATCCTCTGTCTTTCTTCATATGTGAGAGTTTCTGTAGAAATATTCACTGTGMTGGTTAGATATTTTATAATAGCAAATGACAGCACTGGTCACCAGAAATTTGACATCAATGAAAAATCTTCTTTAATTCTTGTAGTTTGCTTCATGATATTGTTTTGCAATGTAAATAATTTGATTTCCAYTTGCATTAAGATGTGAGATGATTTAGAGAAGCATACAGAAATGTCCTAGTATCACGCTTTATCCATTTATCACATACAGAACAGCATTTTTTTCTGTTATTTTTAGTAATGACATGCCAGCAGTTAATTTGAATATGTGGTGGCTAATGTAATCCTAGATAATTTATGTAAAACTAATGTGTACCTATAGGCATTTATTTTATTTTAGGGAGGATACTAAAAGAAAAAAAAAAGAAAGCATCAATTCAAGAAACTCTCCAATGTATGCTGAAAGGAGTTCATTATTCTTCCTGTATGTTTGCTATAAGACATAATTTTAAATTATGCAATAGTTAGGAATTCATAAGAATTCTGCATTATACTCCATTTTCATGCAAAAAAAAATTGYCATGAGTCTCTTAGCAGTTTATAACCTATTATTTGATGCAATATAAAATATTTGTTTCCTTCAAAGATACAAGTATAAACACACACTCACACAAATCTATAATTTGTGTATACACACAGAATCATGCAATATAAAATTCACATGACAAGGGTCTGCTAGAAAAAAATGGTTGTAATTACAAATTCAAGAAGATATAAGATCCCTTTATTTGATATGCCGTGGAAAAAATKAAATAATAAATTTTAAGCAATTACAATCAGTCTTTTAATTAGAAGKAAAAACTAAAGTTGAGCAACTAATGTGTTAACTCACCAGTGATTTGCAAAACCATCTTCTATTAGTTGTTTTAGTACAACATACTCAAAATTGTAACATTTCACTATTTAAAATTGTTTCATAATAACTGAGAAGAAAACTTAAGAAAATGCCTCCTGGTCTCACCAAGATACCTTGGTCTTACTTTTTGCTATCACTTCATAAAAGGAATTTATTTTTAAACAGAACTGTGGAACTGTGGAATCAATCAAAAATTTTGTCTCGCTTGCTAYGAAACAATGGGTTTTTGTCAATTTAAATAGTGCTAATAATGACATGATAATATACATTGCTGGGCGTTAAAGACGAAATTCTGGGTCCCCAACAGAAGAATTAGGTGGATTTGTTGGAATGAGTCCAGAGGCAGCCCCAAAGATTCTCAGAGAAGCACCTCTCCTCCTATGAATACAGGCTGAGACAGTTGGGATTGTTCATYCTGGAGAGGAGAAGGCTCARGTGAGACTTYTAAGTACCTAAAGGGGCTAGAAGAGTGTTGGAGAGGGATTATTTACTGGGGTGTGTAGAGTTCAGACAAAGCAGAATGGCTTAAAACTCAAAGAGTGTGTTTAGATTAGATGTTAGGAAGGAATTCCTCATCATGCAGTTAGTGGGACACTGGAACKGGTTGCCYAGAGAAGAYGTGGAAGCCCCATTCCCATGACAAGAAASTTAATGATAGTAAGATTTGTTCAACTCTGTGAAAAAAATGTTTTGCAACTCAGACACTTGTAATGGAAGAAGAAGGAGGTATAATGGATGAAAATAAATTTGATGGTTTCTGTGGCAGGAAGAGGTTCCAAATAAGATAGCTCATGTATTCTGTTGATAAAAAAAAGAACAGTTCTGCAGAAATGTCATATTGAGATCAATGTGACTGTTTTAATATCAGCGTTTTTGTGTACTTGGCACATTATAAATAATTGCATATAGTAATCTTTGCTTCTATGTGTACCTCAGTGCTGTATTAGTGCCATCTAATGTTCTAATTAATCTGCAATATCTCCCAAGTCAGACTTTCAATAGCAACAAAAAAAAAATGAAAAAGCTTCCAGGAATGATGAGGTTGGCCTTACTCCAGCTGATAATGTGGCTGCTACTCAAATAATCTCTTGTCTTTTATGGCAACATAATCAAGTTAAGAAAATCTGGACAAGATATTTGGAGTCAATTGAGTACTTTATTTTACTTTAAAATGCTGAACAGGTGCAAGTGGGATACATTCAAAATGGTCATTAGGCAAAACTYGCTTTGAGGGAGGTGGAGCCAACATCTGTGCTTATTTTCACAGATACAAAAGAGCAGGCCTCCCAAGGAAATGTGAGCAGGATCCAAATGGATGAAGCAGCAGGACTAAATAAAGCATTCTGATTTAAGACTTTCTCTGCTTATACTAATTAGCATTTGAAAAAAGCATGATCAATCTTTTTCTTCTCTGGGGGTAGAGAAGGAGGAGTCTGATTTAATTAAGAAGGACATTAACTCCAAGCACCTACCTAATCAAATATTAACTATATTCAGAACAAGTAAATTATTATAGTTTTGTAGTGATTTAAATGTTTCCCTCTATAGCTGCATGGATCTTTTTYACAGTACTTTTTATTTTTTACTAAAAACCCTGGTTTTAGTTTACCCTTCAGATGCTCTGTGTTTTAATGACTGGCTGATARGACCCCCCTGCAATAGATATCTTTATTACATCATTTTATATTTTATGTCCTARAAAATGAAAGAGGATTTTGTGTAACTTAAGTAGAAACACGTGCTGAAATCATAATGCTGCAGTTTACACTAACAGTCAAATATCTAGAAGAAAGCTGTTTTTTTTTTTCTTTTTGACTCTCTTGTTAACTCTAAGAATGAAATTTCATGTATTGCAATTGAATTTTCTTCCTCATTTGACCTCAAATTATCTTCCCCATTTTGCAGTTTGAAGGGTATCCTGGCCTGAGTTTATCTGTCATTATCTTCAACATTATTTATTTMTTATGGTGTTGGTTTTGGTGTATTGCTAACATCTGCACTTATGTTCCTGTCCTGRCACTGCTCTGAATGGTGTAGTGATGTATGGTTAGATGGGAACACAGAGGAGAGCCAAGCATAAGATGGAATTACATTAATACTGGAATRTCTGGTAAGGACTGTGTCTGGTCCTGCCTCTATTAATGTGTTGTATGCAATATAAAAGCACAGGCAATTATTTCTAGCTGATATGGTAGTGYTGCATTTTGTATTTCCATCTTGCAGAAATAGTAATCTAAAAGCTGTTTTGCTGTCTTTAGAAGGCCAGCACAGGACAGTGGTTTATTTGAAACTTCCCAATCATAAAATCCATCCTTTCTGAATTCAGGAGACTGTGTACAAAACAGTCCAAGGCTGTCAGCACTTCAAGTCACTCYGAAATTCGATCATAGTCTTGAAAAGGTAGCTCCCTTGTCAAACTGTTCTTTCATGCTGCTAAGATTTTACTTAAATTCTACTTGTGGTCAGTAAGTTTTGTTCTGGGTTTAACATAGTATTCTATTTTTGAGAGCATTTTTTGGCTTGGTTCTTTAACATTGACGTAGGTAAAAATTCCATTTCCAAGCATCCAAGTATATTAGTAACTGAGAACAACCTTAGTATTATTAAATTTTCTTTTTGTGCAACTTTTACGCCTTAGAACCTTCATAAACATTTATGTCACTTCCCTTTCAGATWAAGTATATCCTCACTCTTCTTTATAATTTTGGTAAAAGAGATAGAATATACATTTAACMCTTGTCTCTGGGAAAGATTCATATTGTCACTATTACCAATATTAGAGGAATTCCAGCAGAACTTTTTCCTATYACAATTCTTTAATCCACTAATGTATTTTTGCAAGTAGCCAAAATAGCCCAGATATGACATTTGSGATGGGCTACAAAATTCACCTTCTTGCGTTTTGATAAGAAAAAATATGCTGGAGGCTGTAATTTCAGAACTACCATTCACTATTTTAATTTTTTAAACTCTAGAGATACTGAATARCACACTTTCCATTGTGGTAGGCAAATGAAGTAAAGGATCTTAACATTCAAATAGGCAAAGAATATAAGGTATGAAAATTAAATTTTACACCTCACATTATTAGAGAGGAACTGAGGGAAAAACTTAGAGGGTGATCTTTGTGTCACATTATAGCTTTCCTCATGCTTTAGAAGCTRTATTGACTTATATGTCAAGAGCAATCATTTCGTGTTCGAGATATACGTGACCTTTTGTGCATCTTTGCAAGCAGAACACAGTGAAAACAAGAATAAAAACACGTTTTTGTTTTTTTTTAATTTTTTTCCCATTTTAACCATTATTGCAAGTTTTCTGACAAATGGACAGCTTGGTAATCACTTCTGAAGTTTAAAGCATCTTCTCTGTGGTTTATTTCTTCATTTTTACAGGGGTTCCAGACCTGCAGTGGAACAAAATGGTGGCAAGCCCAGCTTTGGAGTATGCAAGTGTATCTGGATGCTCTGGATTTTTAGGGGGAGCTGCAGATGTTTAAAARCAGTGAAAATCATACATAAACACAATAAAAAATAATTTTCCTCTCTTTTCTCTCCGTTCATTGTTCTGGTTTTGGAAGGAGAGAAGGAGATTTTTTTTGCTGGTTAAAAACCAGTACCATGGTCTTTACACAAGTATAAATCTGTATTCTTCATTCTGACTTCCCCCCAAATCAACTCTTTCTAAATCCTTTCCCTACTGGAGGATCATCTTCTTCTCATTTTTTGTGAGATGGAGAAATCCCAGATTTCTTTAGAGGGATAAGTCCTCAMACTCATCTATATTGYTGGAGAAATRGACTGACAAAAACTTCCTTCACTTCAAAGGGAAGTGCAAAGTCCTATAACTGGGGTGAAAAAACCCTGGGCACCATSACAGGCTGGGAACCACCCAGCTAGAAAACAAGGAGCTGTTGAGCTCTTTCCATTGGTTCCCAGTGACAGGGGCAGTGGCAATGGGCACAGACTTAAAACACAAAAGCTGCTGCCTGAACTTCAGGAAACACTTTGTTACTGTGAGGGTGATCCAGCACTGGCAGAGGCTGCCCAGGAAGGCTGTGAAGTCTCCATYTTTGGAGATAAAAAACCATGTCTTGACACAGTCCCAAATAAACAGTTCTGTGTGGTCCTACTTGATATGGGGGACTTGGACCAGATGACCTCCAGAGATCCCTGCCAACTTCATCCATGCTGTGATAAGGCAATAGATGATTCTGATGCCAATCTTGCAGAAAATACAGGGGCTTGCTTGTTCACACATATGTCAGTGCAAGCTTAGGACATCTGCAAAAGGTCTATTTTAAATAATCAGATTTGAAAATGTTAGTATTGGGACCAGTTTCTTGAAAACTGTTTMAATGCTGTATTCCTATGAAGAAAATACAAGCCCCAGGAAAAATCTGGCTATTAGTTAGTCAATTTAATTTCTATTTTTTTCACTCAACTCAATATTCTTTGCAAATAGAACAATGAATTTTCTGATTCATTTACTGCCTTTAAATCTATTTTTAAATCCTCTTGTGAGAATATGATTTTTTCCTGAATAATAATTACTTAYAATTTTTCACTGAAACTGGAAAAGCACCAGTCTAAAAGGTCCTTTGAGTGTGTATTTACATGCTGCAGACTAAACTGGATRTTTAAGAAGCCAGTGTGCCGCTTCTCAGCAATTATCTTTCTTCAAAGCTAGTTTCACCCTCTCAGTCATATATGTATTTGTTTTCTCTGCTCATGTGATTGATTGCCCAGAAGAATGAACCTCTTTATCCACAGGCCACCTAWGCTGCTTGTCTCTTTGTGACTTTTGTGCCTCCCTATCTAAACCCTGACCCAGCTAGATAACAACCAGCTGAAGTCCTCTCTTTAGACTTGCATACATTCATCATTGAAATGCAGCAGTCTGTGTTCAGTATAAGAGGAGATTGTATATCTTCTATGTGATAGTGAGAATGCAACTCGATATGAAGGAATGCAAACATGCTCTTACAGTTAATTTTTTTTGTGCTTCAACAACAGAAGAAGGACTATCATTGACAGTCTGGTCTTTTGAAACCTTAATTTAGTAAYTTGCTAATAAGAATGTGCAGGATCTAACTGTTGCTATTTCTCTTTGYTTCCTCATAAGCTTCTAAATTACATAAAACAGCATTAAAAGTTTTATTTTCTAGAAAGAGTGAACTAAGTGTGTGGACTTATATTGGTGTATACTGGGGAATGTTTGTACAGTTATATATGTGTGTGCATATATAAAGATACACATGTATCTGTGGATTTTCAGAAATGAGAGTGATTTTGATATTTCTGCATTTGTCCTATTGAAGCCAGCTTTTGTAAAGTGCTTATACAGATTCTGAAATAACAGAGAGACTTCAGAGCTACATAATTCTGCAAAAGGTAGTTTGTTTGGGGGGATGGAAGCACAGATATAAAAGGATATACAGTCAGTTATACAAAAGAATTTGGGAATGTTGATGTTTAGYATCATCACACARCATTGAACCATCTAGATAGCTCCTCATCTAGGTTGTTCTGAGCCAAAAATGCAAATTATTTCTCTAAATTCTTTACATATCTAGACCATAGAGTAAGCTGTGGGTGTTCAAAGGTAATTCAGCCAGCACTTGAAAAAGGTGGCAGTGGCAAAGATATGCTTAAACTGCCCACAGGTGATGCCAGGAAGAGACTGGAACCCTTCTCTTTTGAGACTTGCACTAGGATTTACATCCTGAAAAACCCKCTTGAAATTACATGCCTTTAACATCCTGGCAAATGAAGTAGTCATCTTGAGTGCAAAACTCCAGGTTCTAGTCCTCCTTCACAGAGATCCAGAACTCTTGGTTGCACTCCTGGGCAATGGATCTGCAGCTTTAACTTTTCCTACTAAGACTCTGTAYATGAACAATTCAAGAACAACTTAAGAAAACAATTCAAGAAACAGGAGTCAGAATAAGAAAAAGCAAAAGCAGCATAATTCCATAATTTTCTGCTGTCAAACCCAGAAACAATAAACTCTGTGTTCATACTATGCAACTGAGTTACTACTGCTAAACTGTATTGTTGCACCAATGTGGTCTCATCATCCTACATGAGTTTTGAAAAACTTTTCTGTTCTGCAGTAGATAAAGCTGGAACTTAAATTTACTTTAGCCTTAGTGGAACATGAGTTATGACAGCCAATTCTRTCTTTTTCATATGAGGACTATGAGTGACAACTTAATCTAGAAAGACACATTTTTTTCCTGTTAAATATGGACTGATAGACATCAGCTGGATGAGATKTTAATGAAATATAGCACAAAGGAACTCTTCTGTTGCTTTTTTCACTCAACTTTACAACTGCAAAAGCAAAAGGCAAAATCAATGGAGCTGTGCAGAGTAGAAAATGAACACATCACAGATTAGATGTAGTTAATAGCATTTAAATAATACAATTAATAGGTGGTCCTCATGAAACAGTTAGGACATACTGATGTTTCCGAGGCTCAGTAGACATGGATGTTATTATTACAGTATTTTTGGATGATTTTACAAAAGTTTCTCTCTTGATCTTGTTTTTACAACAGTCATGAAATACCTGTATTTTTCCATAACAAGTGTGAATTCTATGTTGGTAAAATCAGGCCAATTGCTACAGTCAGTGAACACTAACTTGTACATATCAATTGTAGGAACAAAAAGCCACAATGTACCCACAAATGTAAAGGCACTTTCATGGAACTAAATGTGTAAAAAGCCATGTAAGACTTGAGTGAACATYAGGCTCAAGTAAGGAACTGTAGGTGTTTTGAACTTCATTTGCTGTGCATTTGTGTGCAACTTATCTCAACAAATAAGATTTAAGAACCCAGCCTTCAGTACAGTGCCTGAGAATRCTTTTGAGAAGGATAGTTTAAAATACTCCACACACTAACTATATAGTTAAATGCTAGGAACCTAGTTGAAATAGCTATACAACGCAAAGTAATTTTATTTACATTTAAACCTTTTAGATCTACAGTTTAGATAGCTTTGCATTTAGASTGGGTTTAATAAAATTTATTTCCTCATACTATAGGTGGATGAAGAAATTCTAACAGTGTAATTAAAGTATGGCAACAACAATGTTGCTCTCAGATTCTGATGGCTATCAAGAGAGAGGAAAATACAAAGAGTGGAAATTAATTCACACACTAATGAATTTTTTAATTAGTATTTAAAACCCCAAACTTCAGCAATATATTTCCCTGTAGGGAACAGTGTCGAATCATCCAGGTAATTAGACCAAGTGAAGATAATAAAACAAACTTATGGGTATAATGTGATAAAAGATGTTTGAAGGTCAACAGCAGCAATCAAAGCAAGTACAGAAGTTCACTAGATGAAGATAAGGTTTCAGTATGCTATGCTCTTTCCATTTCCTAAAATTTCTGCAAATTTTCTGAATTCAAGTTAAATAACTGAAAATCTAAATATATGGTGGTTTAAATCAGGGTTTAAACCACCATGTATTTAGATTTTCAGTTATTTAACTGAAATAACTGAAATTTAACTGAATCATCTAGACTTTTACAATTATTTATAATTATCTTATTATTATCATTGGTCAGCAAAGAAAATTCTTCAAATACTCTGGATCACACATTCCTTTGTTTCCCGATCATGATGCTTGTGTTAGGTTGTTACCACCGAGTGTACACTGCCCACCCAGCATATGCCATCATATACTGGCATACCATGGCTGTGCTGGAAGTGAGGTAAGTCAGAAAAAGCCAAATAGCCTCAGGATGTGTTTGCCTCTGTATCCCACTGATCACAGTTTGGATAGTACATTTTCTTGCATCTTGATGCTTTAAATGTATTTCTTACTACAGTCAAGATGGATGGAAAGAGGCAGAGAAAAATGGGATRATCCTTGTTTCTATCCAGAGCCCTCCTGTGTCCTGGCCAAAGGAGTAAGTTGACTTTTGGTCTTTGAAGTGCAAATAGGAACTTATTGCCTCCCTGGAGCGAAATAAAAGCAAGGAAGGAGTGAGCCTCAGATTTTGTGCCACCCTTAGCATTCCAGGCATGCATTAAACTAAAACAAATTAGTCAGAATTAAGTTTTTCTTAATTTTTAGGCCTAAGGCTCATCTCCCTGGTAGCTTTGAATTTGGCCATGTTAGATTTCATCCTGCTTTACAGCTATGATAGTGAGTTTATATAAAGGAGTTTTAGGGAAACTCCAGGGGGCTACAGTGATAAAATACAATGTGTTTACAGCACTGAAGCTATTCCTCAGTACACATATAGACTAAGAAAGGATGAGACAGAAAGAAAAGCTGACCAATAAATGTTTATGGCTATGTAAAGCAAAGCCATTCTGTTGAATTGCAACCCTCAAATTCACCCAGGCCCCTGGCCCCAGTCTGACAGTTCACTGCCTGTGAATCAACCYCTAAAGACAGTGAGTTTTAGGATGACAGGCCTTTGTCTTCAAACAGAAATATGTTATTGTACTGTGATCTCATCTGTGGTATCTACAGCTTGTCCTGGTTTCAGAAGYAGACTGAGCAGAAAACTCCCCCGCAAGCTAAAATGAAATGCACACTATTTTGGCTACCCCATCTGGGGTTTTGACAAGATTTAAAGCAAATGCTCCTCTCAAACTACTTGGATTATTTCTTTTCCCTAGAGAAACAGTTCTAGAACTGTCTTGTGAATTTTCTTGGCATCCAGTATTATTCTTGTCACATATTCATTACGCCTTACATCAGTGCATTGTTTTATCCCAAGAATATCTGTAGTTGCCATCTGTCCTGAAAACATGGGTTGATGGCAGGATAGTGACCTCAACTTCCAAGTCAATCACCAACAATTTAGGAATTAGCAATGACATCCTTGATTTCCAAATAGTGGAACTACTTGTTTGGAATAATAAATGGTCTTCTAATAAATCTATACATAAGTATGTTTAGAGTACTTGGAATGTTATTACAAATAGAAGAATTTATTTTTCACATTTTATGAATGAATATGTTTGTACAAATGCCTTTCAGTTTTATTTCTTTCACTAAACTTTATCTGCACATTTCAAGGAGCTGTTACTTACTTAAAGACATGCTTCATTCCTAAATGCRACCAAATAGAAATCTCTTTGTGCAAGAAAAAAAAACCCTCTCTGACTTTCACAAAGCTAAGCTTAAATAGAGAACTGTAAACACGTTCTTACTTTTTTGATAGTTTGACAACTATCAAAATTTAAAGCTAATTAAAATAGAAGGGAATTCTGGTGAAGTCAGTGTCACTTTTTACTTAMATTAATTTTGTCCAGACTTTAAATATGAGATGTAATGCTCACAATGAAAGGAAAATAATAAATGCTTTCAATTTTTTGTGATTAGGGCTGGTGTCTATCAGTTCATTATGAGCTATTCTTTATGTATTTAWCTGCCAGGTGACATGCAAAGACAGCAAGTATACATTAATATGAAAATATAATTTATTTGTTCCACTGTGCCAATCTCCACTGTTTCCTCTTGACAGTGTTGCAGTTCTCTTGCAGATTATTCTATATTAATGTGAAATACATCCTGCTAAGGAAGAGTGGGAAGGTTGATTCTGAGGTGCTACTGTGATTTGGCACAAGCTGCTATAAAACTCAGGAATTCTCAGCACATGCCTCTCAGCCTGGAATAGACTTTTTAAAGCTTTTTGCAAGAAACACAAAGCTTGGTTCTATTTTTATTCTGGATTTGGGAGAGTGTTAATTTGCCTTCTAGCAAATTTGAAAGGACAATTTAGCTCAAATACTTAATTTGTGTTTGAAGCAAGTTATATCTGGAAAGAGAAGCCAGTGAAACACTGAAATCCTGTAATGCATCAGTAATGAATATTGACTTCATGACATGAAAAGAACAAACAAAAAGAGAAAGCAAAATGAGCTGTGAAGACCATTATTTGACAAGCTAGTTTCTAAAAGCTGATGCATATTGGTGCCTTGAAACACCATGTGAAGTATCAGYCTGTGGCTTAGTCTTTGAGGCCAGGAGGTATCTCTGGCCACCTGTCTAAGGGAGAGATCAGTTCTGTACCTTGTCTTCTGTGATCTCTGTGTGTCAGATGTGGAATGTGTAATGAGTAGCAAAATCTGCAAACCCATCAAAACCCCTGTGGTTTTTGCTGGAATCTAGGCTAGCAGCTTCTCATTGGCTGAGGCTGTCCCAACGGAGCACAGGCATGGGACAGGAGGGACTTCCACCCTGGGGGATCCATGTTCTAGCTCTGCTGTGAAGGAGTGTGTGGTTCCTGGGATGCAGAATAGCCTCACTGTCTTTTCCACCTCTCTGACTCTTTGTGCTAGATGYCACCAGCTGGGGAGTGAGCAGTCAGTTGCCTCTGTCACAAAGGATAATGGGGCAGGAGGAAAGCATGGTKCCATCCAAGCATGGCAGGAGGCATAGATGTGGGATGTGAAAAGAGTAGGCTGACAGTAAAATCATCTTCCTGCTTATGTGCCACTTAGCAGATCTCTGTAGAGAGAAAAAGAAGCAGTTTTTTCAATGCATCTTATATGGGAATAAATGCAAAAAGCCAGTGGCTGAAGCCTGAGGTGGATGTCTGTCCATAATTATAAACTATAACAGATCACACTGCATATCTATTATAATTCTCCTCCATCAATATTTAATAAAGGCATTAAAAAAGGTGAAGCTAATCCTGTAATTACCTTTCTACACTTGCAGTGCATATTTCCTCTAAAAACTTCCAAGTATATTATTTTGACCAAGGCCAATAGACTTTACAAATAAACATTACTATTTTTTGGAGACAAATGCTGTCTTCATCCCTGTGGAAGATGTTCCTTCTGTCCTTGAAGTCTCTCACTGGCGGAAAGTAGCCTAAAGTATAGCGTCATTAACCTATTATAGGCTGGGAAATTACAGGCAAAATTTAGGCATATAAAATGAAATTACTCATATTATACTGGTCTGGGGTTAACTGTATGCTAAATACATAAGAGTTGCATTATCACCGCAAGATTCTGCCTTTCAAAAGATTTCTTTACATAATCAGRAAATATTTTATGTGTTTTGCTACTGCTTAAAAGTTGTTTTGATGTCAGGTATCAGTATGTCTACCTTGCAGATTGRCTTAAACACAACAGCTATCAAAGCMCTCCTTTACCAACTCCCTTTAGCACTTCAYTTAACAGRCTGCATTGGCTAAGTATTATTTAGGATTTTAATAGTAATAGTAGTTATTTTAGGAAATGCTATTAAGAATGGAAGTTATCTTAAATCATATTAACTGTCACTGAATAATAGTAACCCATCAGAAAGTAATAGCAGCAATAAATACAGTAGAATTATTTTAAAGTCATAAGGCAAGGTCTTCATTTTATCTTTTGCAATAGTCACAATATTAAGGAATTAAATAAGATTTGTGTTCCTACTGTTTGCAGGATTTTTCCTTAGATGATGCCTCAGTGTATTTTTGTGMATGGGTTGTCAGTGACCCATTGGCAAAAAAAATCAAAGTCAAAGCACTATTAGCACAATAACTTATTGAAATTATTATACTAAAATAGYGCTATTCCATAATGTTTTGATGTGTTTAATCAGTTGTACATATGTAATGTACTGTGCATTCTTACCACAGGAAGTCAGATAATGTTGAACTATTTGGGCACAATAATAAATCAAAGAAAGCAGACTATGAAAAAAACCCTCTCTTAAAATTTATATTTGCTTCCCTTCAGGTACGACTCTCATTTTTTCCCTGCTTTTTCCATTTCTGTTTAGAACACTTTTTTTTTATTGTTGGACATAACATGGTTTTATTAGATAGTTTATTGCCAATTAATCARTTCAAGTGCTAAAGAAGTTGCATATTTCTGCCAAGATAGCTATTTCTATATTCCATCTGTACTTTATAGTTCCCTTAAATTGTTAGTGTCTTTTAAAAAATCACTAGTTACTGGATAATGAGAAAATATAAAGCCAATTATATGATTTGATGAAGGTAGAATTAGTTTGGGAGGGATTTTAAATTAATTTAAAACACTTGTTTAGAAAAGTAATAACATTTTACCTTTCCCTGAAGGACTCTGTACCTCAGACTACTGTCTTATACATAAATACAAATATTCCATGAAAACCCACTGCATGTTCTCTGTCACATGATGGAATATACAGTTGCAGCCAGCAGATGTCAGCCAATTATGTCTTTCTCCAAAATGGTGCTTTTTTTGCCTTGAGTGCTGGAATCCATCTGATTCATAATCATCTAAAAGACACTGCAGTCCTAGTTTAGCATTCAGTCAATGAAAACCTTCCAAAATTTTAGTAAAGTATAATCCTTGTTTCATTTCTTACCATCCTCYGTGTTCAAAAGTGAGAGGAAGCTCTGCACCAGACAAATGCTGTGTGTTCTCTACATTTTGTGACTTTCTACAAAATCTGTAGAAAAACACATTCAGATCAAGAGGAAATATCAGCCAAGGGGGATGCTCTTTGCCAAAAYACAAGATAACATTGGAAGAGGGATGGAATCTTTATCACTTGAAGAGAATCCTTTGGCTATCTACTACCACAGCTAAAGTCAAGTAACCAGAGCTGCCTGATGCCTTTAGAGTCTGGCCTTGACTTCAGCTTTGCTGCTTTTCTTACTAACCTCTCCTCTCATGCTACTATTGGGTTAAAACGTGTAGCAAAACAACTAACTGATCCAACAAAGCAGTAATACCTTGGGAAACCTCATTTGTTGCCCTCTACCAGGTTTAGCAGCAGCTCCTTTGGGAGGAGCTGGTAAAGCCCCCTCCTTTTGGGGGCTCCTTTCAGAGGAAAGGCCACTCAAAGAGCTGCAAATAATCCAGAGGATGCTACAGCAGTAAACAGCTCATATTTGTAACACCCTGAACACATCCTGACTATGCCCATTCCTAGCTGACAAAAACTTGATCGTTATTTAGGACTGTAGCACTAGAATGGTTAGCAAGTGTCCTGCAAGGGACTAGACATAAGTTTAGCTTAGACAAAACCACAGCATCCCTATTTCAGTTACCATGATAATGCAATAGCAGTCACAAAAGTCATCCTAACACCTGCAATCAGCAACTGAAAACCCAAAAGTCCATAATTATTACCTGTCAGAGGGAGTGAACAGAGATCACTGATCTTGCTGATGTTTAGGCCCCTGCATTAATGCAACCACAGTAAGTGTTGGAGGGATTTTGAAGAAAAATTATCCACCTTTTTTTCACTCTGGAACGAGGCTGACAACTGGACTTCATGGCCAATTACAAGGCARGGGATAAGGTAAATTTAAGTGAAAATCCTTTGAAATTTTCATACTCTTATGAAAAAAAAAAGTTTATTGGGTGAGTTATTCATGAATCTGTGATACATTTTGAAAAAAGTCCTTTCCAATCTTTGACCACAGGTTTGTGTCTTTTAATGAAATTGCTCCTTCTCAAATCTATTGTCAACCTTCAGATACTCTAGGAGGAGTTTGGGAAGCCRTATCTTGTTTTCTGCAGTTGTCATTTTGTGTATGTTGGCCAGGATTTTCCAGCTCTGGGAAATGTTTTAGGCTATATAAATATATAGAGAGGGTCCCAGGTCATTTGTCAAACTGTGACGTGCAGACAGTTGAGTTTGGGTGACTCTTGGCTTCTAGAAATGCAAACTGCATCTACTGGTAGCAGAGGYAGCAATGACAGCTGTAGAGAAAGACACTGTATAAAGGAGTTCAGCACAATCCCCCAGCCCTTCCTCAAGCAGTGGGAAAGCTCTCTGCTTYTCCCAGCCTTGAGTAAGAGACATGTATTTTATTTAGTGTTTGCATTCTTTCTTAAGCACTGGTCTGTGGCAAGAATTGCAGAGAAAAAATGTGTGAGAAAAGACATATATTTACTGTTTTACAAGGAGCTCATCTCAAAGCCTCGGTACACTAAATTGAGGGAGGTGATTTCAGCTTAATGGGGCAGGTTCAACTGCTTGAAGTTCACAGTTGTGCCCTTCTCAGTAAGGCCCCAGAATGTARCATGATATTCTAAAGTAAGCTCCACTAATTTTTCACTATGTGAAGTTAGTTTATTGGGACAGTGATTAAGTGGCAAGTATTTTCATAATATGTACTCTCTGTGTCTTCACAAAGATTTTCACTGCTTTCTTCCTAGTTTAGTATTTTGTTTACTGTGCAGGGGGAAATGACAGTAGTATTAGGTGTAGAAGTGTTCATGTAGGTAGAAAGCTGAAGTGAAATCTACTAAGTTTAATAAACAAACTTTAAAAAGTGTTTTCCAATGTAGAAAACAATGCTCCATTATAAAATCGAAACAAGGAAGGACAAGAACACAAAAAGATTTACTCAGACCCTGGCCATCTTGCATGCCACTTACCAGCTTCATGTTTACATCTGTTCCCAGAACAATAACTATTTGTTGTATTACTTTCTTAAGAGTAGATTGACCACTGTGAATATTGTCCACTATTTTAACATGGATTTTTTTATTTTTCCAAGTATAGCTGCTGCAGATTAGTATTTTTATCTGCTGTAGTAGCCCTGTGAGATCAGGGCAGTGAGAAATGGTGAGTCCCTAGCAGGCACATTGGTTTSACACACTCAGCTGGTACACTCAGTTTGCTGGGACACTGGAGGGGGCCAACACACTGTTTTCTGGCAGGTGCCCTCCTGCTCTCTGGAGGTGGCAGATAGCTCAGTGTCCATGAGTTACCTCGATTTTCACATGCAGGCTTCTCATTGCACATTAACACCAGGCCACTATCTYGTTAGCAAATAGCCCTGGTATTCAGTGTTTGATAAGCCAAATATTTGAACCAGGTGACRTTTGAGCATTTTCACAAAGTAACACTTGGAATAAGCTCTCACCGTTGCTGGGTTGCTAGCAATTGATTTCTTGTCATGCAAATGGAATGTTATTTACAGCTGCCAAAAATCAGATTTTAGGGATGTCCTGAAAATTATTTCAGACTTATATAGATTTTTTGCATATGCTGGAAGATACATACCATTTTTCTCTATAAATAGGTGAAAATACTTTGCCTTGGCTGTAATAAATATATATTCTTTGCATGACTGTGTTGTTTCACAGCTGGTGCTTTGAAAAGCTGGAAGTATAATATATGTTTCCTTGGTATTAATTTCATTTTGCTAGTGTACTCTGAGATTATGCCTTCAGTTTGACTCAGAGTAGACTGAGACTTAACTTCTTATTCTGCAGCCTTTTCTATTTCTGCTCATCTCTGTCTTCTTTCAGTTTCAAGTGTTCACCTCTTTTCTCTGCTTTTGAGTTTTGTCCACTACCAGTGTCTATTTATTTGTCTTTTTTGGATCATCTTCCATAATTCTAAAACTGTAAGTACTTTTTCACACAGCTGCCAGCCATTTGCTCTCATCTGTGGTTTCTTGCACAGTGTTACTTATATTTATAAAGAGTGCTGTAAGTTCCTATATATATCAGAAGTGAGTAATCTAATTATACAGCTATGTCACTTTAAAGATAAGGTGATGTGTGTGAAATGGGTCAGATTCACTGCCACTTCATGAATTATCATATATTGGATGACTTACTGTGCCCCTTGTACCACATGGCTGCAGAATAGTGTTATGCTAAATTTATCCAGCTCTAGCAGTTGGATAATTTTGAAATGCAAGGACTGAATTAGTTTTAGTTAAACAGGTATAACAATGTTGTTGTTGATGTATTAGAGAGAAATTGATATAAATATTCTAAGGTGGGAAGCAAGAGAACTATGMTCATATAACCTTACAAAATTCCTTCTTTCCATTGTTTGTACCAAATTGTCTGTTTTAATTCAAGTGTACAAATTGATGATTAAAATAGATRTAAGTTCKCAAAAAAACMCAAAAAACAACTCTCTGCCTGTTCCATGGCAGGGATGAGGACTCTAGGACTGTTTCTGTAACACCTAGTCCACATCCTCTTTCAAGAATCTATCCCCYGCAGACTTCAGCCCCTTTGCCCACTGCACTTTAATTACTGTGAGCAAAGTGCTGATATCACATCAGCCTGTAATCCTAGAAGTACTCCCTCAGTTGCTCTCTGTTTTTTTTCCTTTCAGTTAACATGAACAAACTAAGCCATCTAATTAAAAACTCCTATTCTACCTAAAATTCAATATGTCCTTCTAGCACAAAAGGAAGGACAGCACAAAGATATTGGTCACATCTCTCTCCCCAGTCCAGCACAGAGATTCAATCCTCTGTGGTACAGGATCGTTTAATTTCAAAGCTTTAAAACATGTTTAACCTAATGCATGTGCATACATTAAAGAAAACAGAAACTTCAATGCTCTAGGCACTCTGCAGCATTGAACTTCAAGGTGGTCCCTTAGAATAACACACCATTGATAGTGATTTTGTAGGAGGGGACAGCTCGTGGTACAGATTAAGACAAGAAATCTAAAATGTTATGAATAGGTGAAATAAAATAGTTCTGACTGACCTGACTAATGGGGAGACAAAGCATAGGATTAGGGAGTTGGTAATTTCAGTACTCAATACTATTGTGTCTATGAGCTCTGAGACAGTACTCAACTTTTTTAGTTTGAGAAGGTGTTTTCAAAAGAGCATTTCACAAGGCTATTACAAACTATGAGAAGCATAAAAAGAAATTAATTT
The DNA here is from genome assembly GCA_902810485.1 of Alauda arvensis. NCBI lineage: Eukaryota > Metazoa > Chordata > Aves > Passeriformes > Alaudidae > Alauda > Alauda arvensis. The sequence goes on from CADDXX010000284.1 coordinate 1,035,698, forward strand.
TCTTCATATTTTCATCTGAAATGTAAATAMAAAGTCTTTTTAAGAAAGCTTACAATAAAAGGTTTCTTAAAACATTAATTTCAGTAGATTAATTAGCATATAGACTTTTATAAAAGMATTTCAATTATATGACATTAATAAAAGCCTATCTGGTATTAAGAAAAKAAAGTTAGGTTTGGAAAATKAAATGCAGATGTTCCTGTGAGACCCTGATTTTGTTGCCATRTAACTGTGATTTGACTGCTGCCCTGGGTGCAAAATGTTTTGTTGCAGGGTTGCTGCCAGCTGCTCACAGCACAGAACAGGGTTCCTGCTTCAAACAGTTCCCTCTGCTGGATTTCACACTCTTGCAGCTTGCAATGCAGGTGTAAGCTCACTCTTCCACCAGCTATCCAACTTTTTCTGGTGTCACTCTGTCGTGGCTTGACACTGGCCAAAGGCCAGGCTCACTCAGCCTCCCCTGCCACAGCTGGGCAGAGGAGAGAAAAATTAAATGAAGGGTTCATGGGTTGAGATAAGGACCAAGAGAAAAACACTCCAAGAGCTAAACAGACTCAGAGATACAGACTGAGTTTATTACTGACAAAATCAGAGGAGGATAATGAGAAGTAAATTAAGCCCTTAAAACACCTTTTCTTCCCCCAACCCCCCCTGCACCCCACTGACAGCAAGGGAGACAGGGCATGGGAGGTGTGGTCAGTTCATCACTGAGGTTCTCTTCTGCTGCTCAGGGAGAGGAATCCTTCCCCTGCGACACTGTGGGGTCTCTCCCATGGGAGACACTTCTCTGTGAACTGTGTGGTTCCAATCCCACGAGCAGCAGTCCTCCCAAAACTGCTGCAGTGCAAATTCTCCCTTCGGGCACACAGTCCTGCCAAAACTGCTGCAGTGTGGGTCTCTCTTTCCAAAGGGTGCAGTCCTCCAAGGACAGGCTGCTCCAGCCTGGAAGCAAGGACTTTTGACAAATTCTCATGTTCTTCCCAGTACTTCTGATGCTATTTTCTGTTCAATGGAAATTAAAGGTATTTCCAAGTGTATTCATGTCATTTGTATCCTGAGAACTCACACTTAATTCATGTTTATRTAAATCAGGCATTTCAGTCAGTGTCCTTATGTTCTGTGTTATAATAATTAAATTCAATACCATTCATTAGTGTGGTCACTAGAAACATTTTCTTTCTAAATGGTTTGTGGTAGACAATGTTTCATCTTAAAAATTGATCTTTATCTTAATGAAARCTTTCAGAGTCAAAATATCAAGGTGACCTTATAGAACACCGTGACTTCAATCTTTTAGTCAACATTGCACACTGACTATACTGATTTTTTCTTTTCATTTTTTTTCCCCGAGAWGATTGTAGTGGAGGAGYGATCCACTGATTCTAGTTTTCAATTGGTTTTGGCTATTAAAGTCATATTCCATTGGTATTGTATTTTTCCTAGATACCATTTGCATTTGTTAGGRCATGTTTGAGCAGTCTTAACAGTTTCCCTTTCTCTCAGATAAAAAATCCTATTATTTTACCTGCCAGACTGAGTGTGAATATTTAATGGATAGCATGGATCTGTCTCACTTTTGTTAGTAAAATGTCATTATTTTATTGCCATAATTGTAAGAATTTTATTACCACAATGGTCACTATTTCACATTTAAATAAACAACATTGTTTACCAATAATTATGGAACAGCTCAGAAAATATGGACAAACATAATCATGACAGAAGTTTGTCCACTTTGCACWCATATGCCACTGTGCCATTTTTTCTGGAGACACAAGCAAGCTCAATTTATCTCCTGTAGATTGCCTTTAAGAAGAAATTAAACTGCATAGCAAACAAAATCTTGTTTATTTATATAAATATAGTATCCTATCACCCTGAATAGGATCAAACTGGAAATTTTTTTTTCTCAGTGYTTCAATGCCTTTTAGATCTTCAGCTCTCTGCTGAAAGTTCTTTCCAGGTATGTGCACTGTAGTTTAGGAAAGACTGAGCTTTCCCAAAAGTTTCTCATGACTCGTTACACAGAAACTTTCCTTGGTGCACTTAAAATTACCATATTTTTATTTTTTTAAATTTTGATATTATTTTAACTTCAGCACAAAAACAGTATAAAAAATAATCAACATTTTATTTTTAGGAGACTATTGCTTTAGATTGAGAGCAAGAGAAAACAAAACCAATATGCATAATTTGTGTTTTCTCTGCTTGCATTGACATGGCTGCCTTTCCTTGCAGAGTATTTAGAGATCTAATTAGCAATGATCAAGAAAAAGCTCAGTGTTTGTGTAATAGAATTAAAAAGAGTAAAGCACCTGGAAATCCATCATGTAATTCTGATTCTTCTACTGCTTTAAAGTGACCTTCATTTGTTGCAGTTTTTTTAACACATGTACACCAAGTGAAACAAAAAATATGCATTAAAAATTTTCCCTTAACTTCAGTAAATGTGGACTRCTGGAGGATTAGAGTAAAAAGAAATCTATTGTCCAGAAGAATTCAAGAATGCTGTCAATGGCTTGTCCTTCCCTGCAGACATAACTAGGAGAGGAAAAAGGAATTTCTTTTGTAAGAGTTAGAGGTATGAAGTGATTTGGTACCCCATTTCCTTGGTAAAACAGCACCCGGTTTCAGACAAGGGGGTCAATTATTCATCTGTGGGTGAGGGAAGAACAGTGAAAGGTGACTTGGGTTTGGTGGATGGAGTCAGGGGTGCATGGCTGTACTTCAGGTATGCAGTCAACTGTGAGAAAAGAAATAGGTTATTTGTCTTGTGCTTTAGGGAAGCACCACAAAAATTTTTGTGCTTGTCTGTTTTTTCTTATCCTCTCTTTTATGTATTTCATGCCTTAAAACAGACCCCAATGATCTCCTTTACCTGGAGTTGTACATCTTCACACTTCTCATGCTAACCTCTGAAAGCATTGGATAGTTCAATTTAAGTTCATCCCTGTCAAAATTCTGTAGAACTGGTGATTTTCCTCTGAATGAAACCCAACAGACCCCCACCTCACACACAAGATTTTAGTTTAACCAAGAGAAGTAGACTGAATTAGAGCAAACATATGAGAGATGAAGTCAGTAATCATGGTTTTGATGGTCATAAAGGGAAAAAAAAATTAAAAGTTGATAAAAACTTACCAAGAAAACCAGAAATACAGMTAAATCTGTGTGTATTTATAAGACAGCCATATATTTCAATAACTGTGTTTTTTCTTGTATCACTTTGTCATTACAGGGACWCCATGTAATTTAAATTAATAACAGGAAACCACACATGGAAAAAGACTATACAGATACTTAAAAAAGGTTATATAAAGAAATAAAATTATATCAGTGATTCCTCACCTACATCTCTTATGTTGCATCTTCTCTCTTTACTTCATGATTATTGGCTTCATGCTGTTTTAAAGAAAGCACATAAAATTAGTTATATTCGAATATCATTTGACTTGCCCAAAAATACTGAAAATTACCCTTAGTTTCATAATAATTTTCAAAGCTCATTTAGTAGCCTTGTACAAAACAGACCGTACTTTGATATGCATGTTCTGTGACCCATCAAATTAAATATACCACTTAAGCTGCCCAACATACCCAGATATTTTTGCAGGATAAAGAAATATTAATATAGTTACYGACAAATAGTTGAATTTTTCAATGTTTGATCTTGGTTTTAAACTCYTTGGCTCCATTCTCCTTTGTGTGATCTCATTTAATACAGGGAAGACCTTTGAATGAGACATGTCTGTTCATGAAATATGGCAATCAGTTCCTCTCCTAACGTCATTAATAATTGTGTCTCTGATTCCATCCTACTTTCAAGCAAATGCTTTATGCTTTACACAAGTGTTCCTTCTGAACCAAGGGTCTATTCAATACAACTGAAAATTTTAATGTGCTATGTTTAGTTCTGAACTAGAGACCAGATTGATTAAGCTTTAATTYTGTACTATTTCCTGTTCCCAATAAGACAAATGTATTATCAAACCCACTCTCCTGGAGAACATTGAAATTTAGAGGCCAAAGGTATATTTACTCATGTTTGCTGAACAAGACAATTTTAATTTGATTTCAAAAGGGTTAGATAGAGACAAAATTAAACATTAGGYTATTATTAGGCATTATATTTACATTTATCCATATAATAGTACATTTAACTTTAATGTGTGATAATACATTCCCTACTAATTACCTTTCTGCTCACTTTTATGACCTTTGCCAGAGTTTTATCTGGACATCTTGTAATCATTAATGTTTTTTTTTTCCACTAAGCTCCTGAAAGATAGGGACTAAAACAGTAAAAATGGAGATAGAGAAGACCATGACTTATAAAGTTAAACAACTTCTCTCACACAGAAGTGAGCTGCAATTTGAAAGCATGTATTTAGAGTACAAGCCTATAGTCTAGTCACTAATTTACACTTTGCTTATTGATTATTTAATTTGATCAAAGAAGTTATTGAATGGCAAGATTTATTCTTTCGTTTAGTGATTAGTTTCATTACTGCTTTTGGTGCCAGTACATTTTTCTCTCTTAAAAGCAGATGGTTTTTTGACTAGGAGTTTCAGTTGAAACATTAAGCTAATAATTGCCAGTATCTGGTCTGCATTCCTCAAACATCATTACTCCAGTTTTCCCTAGCATCTCTTTAGCCCTCTGTGACTTTTTCAAAATAATTTCTTTTAGTTTAATACATGTATTTTTAGTAACTCCCTTAAAATTATGGGATGATAAGTGGACAGGCTTTCTTATGTGTTACATTTCCCAAAATGCATTATGTTTCGTGAAAAGCTTTATATGTATTGTATTTTACTCATGCTAGAAGATTGGTTATAGATAAAGAAATATTAAATATTCATATGTTCCAACATCTTTCAGGAAAACAAATAACAGATCTCAACAACTCTACGCAGTTTTGTCTTTCATAGAACTTGAATGACAATTAACTAGTGATTGAAGTCTAAAACATTCTCATTGGCTGCAAAAGACTTCTTAATACAATGGTGAAAATTAATCAAAATACTAACACATGTTTTCCCTGAAGATCAGGTTATTTTTCTCTTTTAGGAGAGCCTAGTGTGCAATCACTATTTCAGGGTGTTGGAACACTGGTCATTGTGAATTTTAGACTTTCTGGGCTGACAGGCACTGACCCCCAAGGAAACACTGCATTTGACCTGAGGTCATGGAGGAGCTTCCAARGTTGAATGATAGAACTGGGCTTATGGATGTGTAGTTTGAATAGAAGTGTGTAATATCACATGGTGGAAAACTTAGAGTTTAAGCCTTTAGAATATAGTAATATACATAAAGCAAGATGGAGGTTTTAGGCTGGAGGCTACTCCTTCTTTTACACCTTCTTCTTCATGGTTTAGGTGGTATTTTGTGATTGGATAGAAAAATCCACATCACAAACTATGAGTGGTTGGTTATTGGATTAAAAGTAAAAATAATTTAGGTGTCATTCCTTAATTGGATGGTTTATGCTTAAAAGGCCTTGTAGAGAGAGAAAGAGGGCTCCACTGTTAGTTTGTTAGCTTGAAGTGCTGTATAATTCACAGTTTGTGAGACTGTACTATAGATAAAAATTAATGAACATCTGAGTCCGAACAAGAAACACAGTCTTGAGCATTTAATCCTGACTCTGGCAGAAAGAAGATAACACACAAATTCTGAAGGAAATAAKTTTTAAATAAACAAATGTAGGAGACAATGGGAGAAAAAAGGTATAAATTTTTAGACATATATTTTGGACTGTGTGGGAAATTCGCACCTCTACTCACTTTCTGGAAGTGTTTTCTTTCTGGAAGAGTTTTCTTTTCCTCCAAGCCTGATGAAGATTCTCTGTGTTTTCTTTCCTTTTCAATTAGAAGCCCTTGTGAAGTTTCCTGCTCACACTTTGCCAAGGACTTTGGAAGTACTGGACATCTGGGAAAGCAATCTAAGAAAGTGGCAACTTCAGTCATAATGGTGCAAGAATCTCTRTCAACCACTGGCATTGGRGAGGAGATATGTATTTCTAAATTCTAAAGTGGTCAAAATTCTCCAGACTCTATTACAGTATTTTGAGCATGATATTAATCTTTGATAGAATGATAAGTGCATCTTTCACTCATTTGCCTGAGATTCATGACAGTTGTTTGGACTAATCTCTTAAATGTTTTTTTTGAGCTGTGCTCTTTCACATAAGGGACCCTTTCATTTTATGTGCAGAAGATCAACTTGAGGTCAACTTTTGTCTTGCAGAGTTAAGCTGAAAGCAAGTTGTTTGAACCACATAATACTCTTTCTCCCTTATTTTACATTTTATATATATCTTTCCAAATTCTAACATAAGCTAGATGGGTCATAGCAATTTAGTTTTTTATGTGTTTCTTTCAAACTACAAACATCATCTTGTTAAAAATTTAGATGCAGTTTAAATGAAGGAATTATAGATTAAAAGAAGACAAATACCATAGAGTTGGTAACTTTTGCAACTGTATTGTCARTGCAAATCTATAAATGAAAATCAGATAATCTCTTCAATTTTGTATTTTTACGTAACAATTGTGCTTGGTTTGTGATGTGCACAAACTACTTGCACAGCTGCTATGTTACATTGGTTGTCTTCTCATCTCACCTATACTATACTTGTGTCATGTAGCTCACCCAAGTTTAATTGCATTTTTTACTAAAAAATAAATAAGAAGGCAACAGTCAAAAGGAAGACCCTCCAAACAGCAAAGCTGTGATTTTAATCTTCCAGCAAAGAAGTTGTTTAATTTTTCTGGCTCTGCATTGCACTATAGCTCATCTTGAGTAGCTTGTTTTGCTAAATCTAGGTGTCTTCCCYAGTCAATTAATTCAAACTCAGTTAATAAAAGAAAACTATTGAAAAGGCTTTAGTAAATTGAACCTCTAAGAGTAATATGTTATGTTTACATATCAATATCTAGTGAGAGTTATTTCATCTCTAAATTTGAGAAGGTGTTTTTCTGACAGAAGAATTCTGACTGAAGAAACAGATTTACCCCAGGAGTTTAAAACAGGTTTTTAATTGCATATAAATATAAGGGGGGCAAAAAGAGAAGAAGAAGAAACTTATTGCAAAAATAGGCTTATATAAGTCTGGTATGGCTGGTGAAGATAAAACCAAGTTCACTGACATATTTTATTTGCTACTATAAGATTATCAAATGTTGTGTAGTACTATGCAGGTAAATAAGAGTGGTTTTTATGCTTTTTATTTACTGCCAAATAAAATGCTATGCTCAYTGAATRTGTAGAGTTGGAAAGCTCTCACAAAAATCATCWAARTCAAACTCCTTGCCCTGSACAGGGCAGCCCCAAATCACATATTYCTGAGAGCAYTGTCCAAACAGTTCTTGAGCTCTGTCARGMTTGGTRCTGTGACCACTTCCCTGGGGAGCCTGTTCCAGTGCCCAACTGCCCKCTGGGTGAAGAGCCTTTCTCTGATATCCAACCTAAACCTCCCTTGACACAACTTCAGGCCTCCAGTTCTGTGTAAACATTGGGAATAAATCAAACAATATCTCACTGTGGGAAATTCTTTCAAACAAACAGACTAGAGCAGTCCAAGGTATGTTATACAAGCAGGAGTGACACTAGAGAGCTCACAGGTCATGAGATAAAGTTAGGATAAAATAGGTACAGGAAAACCTTAGTGTCCTCAGCTCTTCCTCAGTTTAATCTTCACAGCTTCTTCAGAAGGAAGGCAGGAATAGAAATATCAGTTTCTGTAGTTTGGGAGTTCTGCAAGTCAGCTTCATCATATGAAGCATCATTATGAGTGCTATTTCTATTTAGAGTAGTTGTGTTGGACACTCCCTCATCTATGTGGCATACAGAGGAACAATTCTCCAAGCAGGAAAAGTGCTCGTTCTCCTGCTCAGTCTTCATAGCCAGGCATACAATTATTTTAGTGAAATTATCATTATTCCATGTTTTTCAATGTTTTAGTCCATTTAGAAAGATATTTTAAATATAGTTCTGGGAGGAACACTGTGACATTTTCTTTATGACTAAAATTTATCTTCAACTTTTCCTTGTTTTTCTAATGYTATATACAGTTAGTGCCTTTCATCCAAATTACATACAGGTCACAGAAAATTAAATAGAATTAGTTAAACATAATGCATTTTATTAACATTTTATTAAAACTTTATTAGCAAAATTTGAAGCTGGAAAAAATAAACTAAATAAGGTTCTTTCCAAGAGGAAATGTCAAAAATCTCTTGGTATTTCACTAACTCAAGCTAAACAGTCTGTATGGATTCCATAGGTGAACAGTGATATTCTGTATRAATATAACCTTCCTTTTGGTTAAGGTGATCATTATCATGAGAATATAATTAAATTTTTCTATTTTAGACAAAACTGTTATAATGAAAATAATCTTTATTCTTGAAACAATACATTATTATGGGAGATGGTGTCAGATGTTTTCAAAAGAGATTGAAACAATATACTTGAAAAAATATGAAGGCTTAAAGAAGRTAATTTCAAAATATTCCATGACTCACAGCGAAATACAGTATTTTATTCTCCTTTTATCTTTTRTGAGTTATTAATCTTTATTATTCCTATGCAACTGCAAAAGTTAATATCTGGATTTTAGTCAGTGGGTTCAAAGGGATGTTATCTACTGCTTTGCCTAAAATCAAGTGATAAGGGGGTGAGAAATACTTCAAACATAATGCATAACGCAAAAAATATATATAAACATACAAGTCATTAGGTTAAATTAGAGCATTACAAAGACTACTCCAAATTAAGCTGATTAGTGAAGGAAAAAAAAAAAAAAAAAAGCAAACTCTTGTGCCAGCTCTGAGACTGTAAAAGGTTTCCTAACTTGACAGTATCTTTTTAAGGACAGTTATACAAATCAGGTGCCAAAATATTTTAGCAGCATGGAGCAAAGCCACCTCTAAGCAGCCAAAAATCTACCCTGGAGACTTAAAATTAAAGAAATATATACATTCTCTTCTSTTTGTCAGGATTTAGTTATAAAACAGATGAATTTGATATACTTTTATCCAGTTTTATTGAAAATATTCTTGACTTTTTTTARCAGATTTGTTTACAGAGCTAAATATGAGCTATATTGGGAAACAAAATACATTTGTAACTCCTTTGTATGACTTTCTTATTTTATGCCCATATAATACAGCTTGATTGCTTCCTTGWTACTCTGTCTCTCCCCATCTCCACCATCTCACCATGCCTTTAGTTGAAAATCATGTTAACTAAATCCTGTTAATCTGGTACTGGAATAAAAGTATGTTCAAAACTCAAGAGACTAATTCTAAGCTTTGAATTTGATAGGAATCTTGTAAGGATTTTTGAGAAGTTCATAAATATTTCCATCAATATKGTGAAATTTATGAGACTGCATACTTACAAGACAGCCTTTTTTTACCTCTTTCTTTTTTTCTTTATTTCTTTATTTAATTATTCTTCTAGTTTGGGATATTAAAAAAAGAGAAATTGGCAGATGTTGCAAGAAGAAAATTTTCTTGTGCTATATATGCTCCAGTTTTTTCACACTTTTTTTCACTTTTAAGCTTTCTCTAATGCTAAGAAGGAAAAAAAAATCATGTAAAGACCATTTTACACTGTTTTGCTACATTATTGCATCATACATCAGTAAACGATCCCAAACCAAGTTTATTTACCTTTCCCATCACTGGTTAGAAAGCTCAAGGTTTTAGTACTGTACTGTGCTAAAAAGCTTAMCTGAATGCTAACTCTGCATTCAYGTTCCCTACTCACCACCAGTTAAAYATTAGAGACTTAGAAAACATATTTATAGGGAAGATAGAAACTAGGCAAAGGTAAYTGCATAATAGCTCCTTCAGAGTCATGTATTTGTCAGTTCACATAGGGTGACCTTCCTGCTTCATTGTGGGTAGAAAATTTTGAAATTTCAGAAATTTCCATAAGCAAGGGAAGAAAGATCCCATAACACAGGACATTGTTCCCTCCTTTTAAATATTTAGTTCCAAAACCCTAGTGGAATACCAGATCAAYGCAACTCAAATATTTTACTGAGATAGTTTAATAAATAAATTAGTTATTGCTTTCATCTTTACTTTTCAAACTTTTACTGGGGAAAAGGTGTTGAACAGATTAGCCACTGAAGTTCCTTGAGATCTTGTCACATGTTGTTGGACTGTGGAAAATATGTGAGGGACTGGGTAATGTAGTGACATGAGAACAGAAATTCAGATTTCTTTCTCCTCTCTGATTTCAACTYCTCTGCAACCTTCCCTTTTAAAATATGGGTGAGCTAAAAGTTCCTGAGAAATAAAATACAGTGTGGCTGTCACTGGTGAGTCACTGTCACACAGTTCTCTTTTTCTGCCAGGGTCATTCATTCTTTGCACACAGAATGGGAGTAGGGAGGGGAAGCAAAAACACAAATAACATGATATTTGCTAATGCTAGTCAGTTATGTAATTTATGCACAGACAAATGGATTGCAAAGTTATTGGGACAGATGAGGTATCAAACATTAGTGCTCTAATTCTGTTTCTGAGTCCTTGAGAAAATACTAAATTATCAATTGTTCTTACAGATGGCCAGTTTGTAAGGTGTCTTTAAAATATTTTCCTTTTTCTTGAAATGCAGCTWGAATTAATTCCTTGAGTTAACTTCTCAATAAAAGACTGGTTTAGATGTAGGAAAACAGATTTTAAAATTTTTATTAAGCACATTCAAAAAGTTAATTTGCCCTCAGGTAAGAAGTAATAACAAGACAACCATCACAGTTACTTGCTCTCTTAGCTATAGGGAAATGAAATMATTTCTAGATACTAAAGAAGCTGCTTGTCCCATTGGAACATAGACATCCATGCACATTCATGTCTATCAAAAATAATGTTAATATTATTATACTGAGGTGAGGTAAGACTGATTCAAAAGAAACTATTGCAAGCAGTCAGCTTTGTTTGTGTACAAGTTAGAATATTTCCTTAATATTCTGGGCACAAGTTTCTGCTTGAATAAAACGAAACCTTGAGTAACAGCATGTAAATCATTCATGAACAGAGCTTCTATTTTCTTTTAGCTTGTAGCTATTTACTGTAAATAAGGAAGGATAATCTCTCATGTAATGTGATCATTGCCTAATTGTAATACAAAATGGGTWTCTTTCAGCATATTGGGGATAATATTGTTGAAATTCTGTAAAGAAAAGCTGAGCTAAACTAAAAAATCCCTCAGAGCAAATTTCTTGAACTGAAACATGGCTTAAGTGGATATTTAGTTCTTAAMAATATGAAYGATCTGGAAGGAAAAATATTATTGAATTTTTTTTCTTGGTGCTGAAAAATTCACTAGTTAATGATAAATATTACACAGTTTGGATTARTAAATCAGATCAGYGTTTATATTTTTAGTAACAAATRTTTGATACAATGCTTCTCACAAAGCTAAATTTGTCTTTGAYTTTGTCTGGGAAAAGTTCTCTAATGAGCAATGGTACTGAATGTCCAAGTATGAACAGGGTTAACATTGCTTCAAATAAGTTATGTGATGCAGCCSAAAAGACTGTTTTGAAATCAGTTCTTTGGAAAGTCTTGGGAGATAGAAAGGGATATCAGGTAGGATTTAAGAGAGAATATCACTGTTTTTCACTACATAAYGTTGAAAAAATTGAGGTAGGTCCTAAAGGAGCCATAAGAACAATTCAGAGTCTAATAAAGTAACTCAGGTYTTAAGGTCATAGACATCCTATTTGGCAAAACAAACATTAAAGCTARTATCAAATCCTTAGGTGAAATGTGAACAACCCATCAGGCTTTTGTGCTGAAATATAATTACCCAAGAGAAGGGTTGACTTCACAACTTCAAAAAGTAATCATAACTAAATATATCTATGAGAGATGTAGTATAGTTCAAATAGAAATTACAGGTCTAATGCAGAGATTTTGAGGGGTTCCTCATAGGCCTGTTTGTACAGGAAGCTAAGCCAGCCAATCATATGGGACCCTTGGATTTTAAAGAAGATGCATAAGGGCCAAAAACACCAGTTAACTTCATCAAGTGATCCCTAGAACAATATTGTAGCTAACAATTATTCTAAAGGGTATGTAATTTCTCACTTCCAAGTCAAAAAGTACAAATACTCAGTGGCCCATTTGGCACAGGCAGCTATTTTGGCTTTGCTCCCTAAGGATTTTGGAAGCATTATATAGATGTTAGAGCTATGACTGGCTGAAAGAAACCATGTAACTCYTGCCCACTGAGGGTCAGCACAGAATTGTGAAACTTAATTTCATTTTGCAGAAATTTMATTTATAAATACACAGTTAACTTKGACATTCTARGTCTGAGATTGCATGTATTCCTTTRATYATACTGTAAATTAAGGGAGGGAATAGTCTAAAAATACTCTTGGGTAACCCAGGAGGTAAATCTGTTTCCAGTTTCAGTTCAGTATCTGCATCTAGCTTTAGAAAAGAATGGGAAAGCAGAACTGGCTTTGTAGGAAGAAATGCAGAATTTATTGAATTATGCAGAGATATGAAATTGTAGAGGGTGGTAGTTATAAAGCAGAACTGTTGTGGGTACATGAGCTGCAGCTGCAGTTCCATACTAAGGTGTTGAAGACTATTTGCTTTTGCACTGACAGGGTTCCYGATTGCTCCAAAACCCTGAACAACTCTTTTGGTGTTAGACACATGCTAGGAAAATAGATACAAGAAGTCTTCTTCATGATTTAAATTAATCAAGGCTCACTATCTCATCCTCAGGACAGGTGCCACACTGTGGCTCATACCCAGAAAATTAAATTCTTTTTGCTCAAAGGAAAAAAAACATAGATATCTTCAGTCATATTGATTGCTGGGAACAGTTACTGTGTTGTGTTGYCTTGCCAGACCCTTTCCAGGAAGAAAGGATGAAGAGTCAGGCAGTGTGCTAACATTAAWCAGTATGGATGACTGTGACAGTGACTAAGAATGTGTCCTGTTTCTATCTCACACAGAAACAGCCTGACTGCAGTGACCTGGTCCCAGCCTTCCCACAGAGTGTGCTAGAAAATTATGTCTGTGACGTGGCTGCATGGCCTTTTAGTGACTGGTCTGTGACTTCCCAAGAACAGKTCTTTGCACAGATATTTCTGTTGCCAGTGCAGACACTCTGGTCCAGGTATGGAGTGAAGGGAGTCTGTGGACCCACAACTGTGAGGAACACAATGTGGCTTTCAGCACTTGTGGCTCCTGAGATCTGTCACTTGATCAGGATCTAGCTTTGGCTTGTTGTTCTCAGGGAACAAGCTGGTGTTAAAGAAGGTAGAGAAGTACTGAATATGTGAACAAATCTATGGCTTTTTGAGAATGAGGAAATAAATAGGAGGGCATTGAACTACAAGGCAGTACTGAGAAGAAAGAAAATGGGACTGCAGATTGAACATGAACCAGTTGAAACAGAGGCAAGACTAGAGGCAAGATTAATCACCTGGCAACACTAAGTGAACTTTAAGTTTAGCMAAACTTAAATGAACCCCTCAATTGTTTTTTTAGTAACCATGAATATGTCAGGCTGATATTCTGCCCCCTCAGCACTCTATGGCATGTGGCTAAGAGACTCTTTTATGCCCTGAAATCATTACCCTGGAAGTGCAACCCAAGTAATCACAGTGCATGAGTCTCATAAGAAAATTAGTACATACCAATCATATCATCACTCTTCATTTCAACTCTCAGTGGTTAGAAGCTCTTTTACCCTGTCATGTACTTGATAAGGTTTTAAAAATCTGCAATAGTTTTTATACTCACTAAGTGAAGTTATCTGCAATTTGTTTTCATTTCTCTTTAAAAACTCATTAGAAATATTTTTGTTTACTCATTTTTGTCTCTAATAGGGTGAGCTGCATTTAAACAGAGAATTGGTTTAGTAACTTCTTGGAATGTTGGTTTATGGTCTGTTGTGACTATATGGTCAGTTTCTTTATATTAACAACATATTAAAATATTAATRCAAAAACTTTGGAGGATGCTTCAGGGTTTTTGAATTATTTTTCTTGATAAAAGTAATGAAATTGGGTACTTACATTACATTAAATATTTCCAACTTTTTTCCTATGTATTTATATATGTGTAATACATATGTATAACAAGAATACAGGTTATTGTTTGTTGGAATCTAAAAGATATGTACATGTTAAGCTTAGCTTTAAAGCACCAAGCATGCAGATACGGAGGACTATACATCCAATCTTGAAAGAGTGCAGCCAAAATTTTCAGGTTTTTTTTTTTTCTGAAAATTCTGTGTGATTGTTCACAGGMACACCATAGGCATAAAACCTGGCTGTATGAGCACAGCTTATTAGGAATGTGTAAGAGAGACACTTTGATAAGGAACAGAGACTCAGATAATTAATCTGATAGGTGTAATAGCAGATGCACAATATGTTTCACTTATCTCCATGGTACAACCTACCAAAATCTGGCAAATAAAAATGTAGGCAGATGTTAATTTTTTCACTCCAAGGCTGARGGTTATGCCAGGATTTAGCTGCTACTGTCATGGAAAGAAAAATACCAAAGAGGAGAACCAGAAGAAACACCACTTCTGTKGCTGCTGTCAGAGGTGAGGACAAAGGACCTCTGCCTTTGTTCAATGCAGCACTCTCCATCCTCAGCCTTCCCTGCAGCTRCAACATCCTTGTGGTGTTTCCAGCCACAGAATCTCCCTGGGCTTCCCAGGCTACACCAAACAGAAAGCAGGCAGTAAAACCGAATCCATTTTGCTACCCTTACAACTGTTTTAACAAGGATAATTATCTCTTTTGTTTAGGGAGTCAGACAACACCAAATCTCTTCCTTTCTTGCAGTAGCAATAACCTAATCACAGGCTGATTTCCCAGATACTGAGGAATAATGAAATCAAGATACTGAAAGCAAGAAACATTTGAAGGCCTTGGTTTCTGTTTGGAGCTTCATTTTCTTCSCTTCCTATTGCCTGCAGAAACATTAAAGAACAAGGTGCAGATTCTAACCAGATACAGAAGTAGTTTTTTTCAAGCACATCTTGGACTGTTAGAGAAAACCAGTGATGATAACTCTGCCTTTCCTCCTCCTTCCTTAGCAGCCCATTTGCTGACTGACTGAGCCCCTGGGGTTCCAGAGTTTGTGGAAGACACTTCCTGTGGGAAACCAGAGTATCTCTCTGGGTCTCCTGGATGGGCAGGCCCTCGGCCTGTGCCAAAGACAGTGGTGGCTTCTGATCTGAGCCCATGGAAAAGGCTGCCAGGGCTGTCTGAGGATGTGAAGGTCACAAAGGTTTGATTGGTGTGATTTTTGTTATATCACTGGGTGAGAAAGTAGGGTTTTTAGATTTTGCTGTATATGTAAAATGGGGCCAAGGTGGAGGCAGATCAATGTGATAAAAGCGCATTTTATTGTTTCTTCTTTCCCCTTCCTCTTTGCAAAGGGTGATGGTTTTTTGGGTTTGGGTGAAAGTGCAATTTCGCTGAATGACATGGATTTTAGTTATTGGTGTTTAGAGAAAAACAAAGTTAATGTAGTTTAGAGTATAAAAACCCACCCAGGTGATGTCATGGGCAGGGGAGAATCCATTTTTCCAGCTGCTTGTGAACTTCATGCTGGACAGAGAGAACCTTGAGATAAGCTTTTTTAAAGGAAACATCTTCAGACTTCAACCCAGATGTTCTCTGATTCCTTCTTTCAAGCACGGGCCAGTGAGAAGAAAGATTTTACACTGCTGGGGTTAATCTTAGATCAGATAACTCCGACAACTTCCTTTTCTCTTGACTGCCTTACCAAAGAGAAAACA